>VWZG01009788.1:2186753-2262143 GCA_013396735.1 Grallaria varia | reverse complement strand
CCCCTCCGGCAGCCCCGCAGCCGCCCCGGCTCTCCGGCTCGCAGTAAGGACGCGCATCCCTCCCTGCCTCCGTCCCTCCCTCCCTTCCCGAGCATCCTCTCGCCGAGCGAGGCAGGGAGCGTTTCAGCACCCCACGCTTCGCGGATCTTTGGATTTCAGGGCTTGTGCGGGTCTTTTCTCTGCCTCGTGACTGCTCTGCTGGAGAAGGGTTTGTGAGAGCAGGGATGGGGAATGGGAAGCCTGTGGGTGTGTAACCTATTTCTGAAACGCTCCCTAGCAAGCGGTTTCTTCTTGGATCGCTGAGTTAACTCCAGAAACTGCCTGTTTTATGGGGGTTTTGGATGAGGGGTTTATCAAAATTCTTGCTTCTGATTTCTCGTGCCTCCTCTTTTTCTGTTACTCGTGCTCCCTCCTGGAAGGCGGTGGCTTTGAAAGTACAGGCAGTGGCTGGGGCATAAATGCAACTTTTTCCTTTGCTTCTAAGCTGAGGTGACGTTCAGGCAGTGTTTGCAGTGGTGCTGAGCTGGGTAAGAGCTGTCAGCTCTGTGCATTCCCAGGCAGGTGATCAGATGTGCCTCTTGGAAGCCTTTAATGACAGCTGGGAAGGAAACAGCTAAAGCAGAGGCTGTTTTGTGGGCTCTCAGGTGATGTAAAGAACAATCCTGGGAGTAGGCTGGCAGTAATAGAATTGGGGAATATGGAAATGAAAGCTTTTACCTAATAATTATCACGCTTTCCCCTCTTTTTTCTGTGTTACAGAATATCAGGCTGTTGCAGAGTTTCTGCAGCAGTCTCGTGGTGAATGCAAACACCTTTATCTTTATAAAGTGCTGCACCCTTGAATCAGTCTAGATTTGGGCAGTCACTTGCATGAGTGAAACTGTATTTACCCATCCACATATCCGTGTGTTTGCAAGATGGGTGTTTCTGTCATTAATCTTTTCTTTAGTAACTGGTCAATAGATAAGTTAATGTGTGTGACTCTGGTCCTCCCTGTGACTCGTGTTGTGTAACCAGGAACCCATCTGTGGTTTAGAAAGGGATATGGCTGCTTTTTAAACCACTGAAATCTAGCACATGGAATGGGGAAAGTTATTAAAGTAATCAACCTACTGAGTAGTCTTTTACCCTGTTTTGAGAGGAAGAGTGTTTTTTCAAAACAACAACAAAAAAACTTCCGAAAGGAAACTGATTAAATTCTTAAGCCCTGATGTACAAAGCAAATAGCTGATCAGGCAACCAAATATGGCTTTAAAACTTCAACTTTCTTTTGTAATGATAAAAGCACCCACATACTTCACTTCAGTGACAACACCCTTTCCTTTTTATTTTTCCCCAAGTACAGCATTCTTGAATACAAACCAGTTCCTAATTTCTCCATAAGAAGCTCAGCCTATAAAAATTCCTTTTTGACTAAAACCTACTAGAAAAATGTGAGTAGGTGCTTCAGAGCTAAAACCATAAGAGCAAAAAAACCCCTGAAAACCCCCAAACTCCCCAAGATGTCAATGCAACAGAAAATTAATTGCTCAGATTTTTGACTGTGGCTCTGAAGAACGAGTTCAGGGCTGGTGTTCTACAGCTGGCTTTGGACCTGCACTGCTCTTAGGGAATTTTGGCTGGGGGACGTTTTTGGAATTGGGCTCTTGAACTGTTTCTAACACAAGTTACTCCCTGCTGTGAACGAAGGCTTGTCTCTGTATATGCTGCTATAATTCTCTGCCTGGATGTAAATAATGGCAGCTGCTCAAAAGGAGGCAACATTCAGGGTACTCAAACACTTGAAAATAAACACTCTCCAGCCCATCTTGGCTGGCCTTTATTTCGGAAGCAGCCTTTGCCTTGAACTGTACCATGAGTGGAAAATCCAGGCATATGGTAGGAAGCAGCTGGTGGGAGTCCTGTCAGGTCCCTGCTCTCATCCAGGAGTGGAGGGACGATGCTGTAGGATGCACTTTATCTGTAATCTAAATACATATCCCATGAATATGATTTACATCTGTACCCATTGCACTAAGATATAAAAAAAGCTTTAAGGAACTGACCTCCTTGCCCCCAGGATGCAACTTCCTATTGTATCACAGGGTAGTTAGGGTTGGAAGGGACCTTTAAAGGCCATCTAGTCCACCCCCCCTGCCATGAGCAGGGACATCTTCAACCAGAACAGGTTGCTCAGAGCCCTGTCCAACCTGGCCTTGAACACTCCCAGAAATGGGGCATCTACCACTTCTCTGGGCAACCTGTGCTGGTGTTTTACCAGTTTTTATCATATAAAAATCCTCCTTCCTTGTATCTAAATTAAAAACCTTTCCACCTTGTCCTATCACAACAGTCCATGACAAAAACCCTGCCCCCGTTTTTCTTATAAACCCACTTTCAGTACCGAAAGGCCACAGAAAGGTGTCCCCAGAGCCTTCTTTTCTCCAGGTGAACAATCCTGACTCTCAGCCCATCTCTGCAGGAGAGGTGCTCCAGCCCTCTGAGCATCTTCCTGGCCTCCTCTGGACTCGCTCCAGCAGCTCCATGTCCTTCCTGTGCTGGGACCCCAGAGCTGGATGCAGCACTGCAGCTGGGGTCTCACCACAGCACAGCAGAGCAGAGGGGCAGTGTCTCCCCTTACCTGCTGCCCATGCTGTGGCATCACCCAGGACATGGTTTCTGGGTGTCAGCACACATAGTTGTGTCCATCCTCTCACCCACCAGCACCCCCAAATCCTTCCTGCCAGGTCTGCTCTTGGTCTGCTCATCCCCAGCCTGGAAGCAGCACCTTTCACTCCCACAGCATACCTGTGTGACCAGAAGGCTGGTCTGTGTCCCGGGATATCCCAGAGCCCCTTCTGTGCCCTGGCAGTGCTGGGGAAGGTTTCTGTGCCTTCGCTGTGGTCCTTGGGTGCCACAGCTGTGATTATCATCCCATCTCCACCTTGGAAGCATGTACTGCCCAGCAGGTCCCAGCACGGGGTGGGAGCTGGGGCATGGCTGGAATATCCAGCGTTTCAGAGGGGACAGCTGATAACGTGAGCCAGGAATAATATTGTTCCCTCAGCACCAGGCTGTGTGAATTATGTTCTTTTAAGTTTACTCACCATCCAGTGGGTGCATTGGGGGATTTAGGTGGAAAATTCCCCTGATCTTTGCTGATGAAACAATCCAGTCCTGCCCGTGTTCAGCATTTCCCTTGCTGTGGTGTTGCTCAGCCCTGAAGTCCCAGTGGCATTAAATGTGGCACGATAATCCTCACCACCAGCAATGTGTAAAATTTGCTGAGGCTTTTGATTGGTTTTGATTAGATTGCTCCTAAATCAAAGCAGGTCCCTGTGGAGCAGTGGGCAAACCCTTTTTGGCCGCTTCCAGGCTTCCTCTGGGTCCCCCCGAGATGCAGATGTGTGGAGGGCTGAGCCAAGCAGCTGCTGCCTGCCTGTCACCCTCGTGGTCCCCAGCCACTGTCACCTTGTGCTCTGTATGTAGGAGTGCAAAAGGGGCATAGCTGAGATTTCAGATTCAATTCTGTAGCTTTAGATGTGTGGACTCACTTTTGCTGGAAAAGAGAATGGAAATCACATCTATATGACAAACCTTCCCAGAACTGACCTGTGATTTTTATAATAAACAAGTCAAAATATTTCAGCTGAATTCATTTGGATCTCTTTTAAAATCTCTGTTGTAGAATATACAGTCAGGGAGAGTTAACAAAGCAGAGAAGTCTGAGATCAGTCATTTCAAGTCTGATTTTTGGCAGAGGGAGTGTGGGAGGAAGAAAGAGACCTCATATTTCATTTAGATACCCTATTTGGAGAGGAGTTTTAAGCAGATGTCTATTTGAGACACTGCAACTCTAAAGAATTAGATGCTATTTAGATAAATGCATGTTTCCACTTCTGCAGGGTGGTTTTAGAAGGGCTGTGCCGTGTATTCTGGCTTCAGTCCCTTTATACGGGGGTCCAGTAAAAACTCCTTTTGCAGGGGCTTGGCTGGGTGTAGGACCAAAGGTGTCAGGGCTTCCCTGGGTTTTAGGGACAGCATGTTCTACTCCCTGGTGTTCTTCCACTGGGGCTTTCTGTAGGTGAGCAGCCCAGAGCCAGCTTTGGGGTTATCCCAGCAATTGCCTTCTGTGGGAATGAGCTGGAGCCGAGGCCAAGGCTGGTCTGTGATGAACATTTATCTCTGCTAAACCTCTGCCTGAGTCTGCAGTCCCGCAGACTCAGCAAAAATACGATGCGTGAATTGGTGGAATAAAGTCCCTTAATGAAGGATTATGAGTTGCTCAGCGCAGGGAAGGGGTGTCTAAAGGAAGCCACAAGGCTGGGCTAAAATGAGCTCTGGCTGCTGGGAGGGAGCCCGTGTGTGGTGCTGCTGAGCCCTGCCCAACAGGCAGAGAAGGGAAGGGTGGGGAGAAAACACAGCCCTGTCCCGGCCTCTTACCCTCATTCTCAGGGGGTGCAGGTGCTGTGCATGCCATGGATTCACCCTCTCCAAGCCTGTAGCCACAAACCTTCTATCAGAATTCGGCTCGTTTTTCTGCTCCAAGTATTTCCTGCAAAGGCTTTGCTCTGAGTGGAGAGCCACAGAAGAGCCCTTGCCAGGGCAGAGTTCACCCTCCCTGCGTGTCTCTGCAGCAGGCACAGAGGCAGGATTTGGCCTGTGATGCTTCCAGAGTGATTCAGGCGTGTCTGGTGCCGAGAGTAAATTCCCATGGTCAGAGCAAGAGATCGTGGGGTAGTCTGGGGGACAAATGGATGGATGGATTGTCTTATGCTTCTCCAGCTTTTTCATCTCCCTCTGAAGAGATGGGAAAGAGGGCTTGTGTCTTAGGGCAAAACAGGGTTAAAATTACATTTATTGCTTTGGAGATAATCAAAAGTAGGGCAAGCATTGCATTATAGCCATGCTGGAATGGGAGAGACAGGGTCCTGAGGAAGCACTCTTTCAAAAAAGGCTGAGCTAAAGAGTATCCTGGAAGAAGCTGGAGAGCTAGGACAGAGTTCCTGGCAGTGATGGAGGCGCATCCCAGGGTAGAAGGGCTGCTATTCTGCTGTGTCTGACTGGAAACTTTAAGGCAGAGTTACAATTCTGGTTTGGATGCTGTTGCAGAATCACAGTATTTTTGTAAATAGGAAATTCAAAACCGCTTGGCCTTGGACTGGTGTTTTCAGAAGACCCACTTGTATATGCCTGGTCTTTTTTGGTCCCTTGAGGTGACCCCAGTGACCCCTGGAAAGGGGAAACAAGAGCAGGGTGGAAAAGAGGAGACTAAAATCTCTTTCATAAGAGGCTGCTTTCATAAGAGCTTGAGATTTAATAATTTGGATCAAAATGTTACAGAGACAAGTTTACTTGTTAAACTGCAAAGTTAGAGTGAGGTGAGACTGTTCTCATGTTGCTACTGTGATGTAGATGGGGAGGTAGAATAGGAAAAATAGTTAAAAAAGACAGAAGTCTTCCCTCCTGGAAAATCCTCCCAGTTGTCTTCAAGACATCAGAGACCTTCATGCTTTATGATGCTTCAAAGCAAATATTGGCTGTGTGGTGTCTGTCTACTGAAATTATGGGTTTGAGAGAGCCTTGTTCACAAGCAATTGCATGTGCTTGGTACACCAAGGGACTCCTGCAGGGGGGCACAGTTGGTACAGGGATCTGTAATCCACCTGTTTTACTTCAAGGTGCCTTTAACAGGGAAGCAGCTGCCTCGGTGTGTGAGGGCTCTTGTGTTACAGCAGTGTCTCAGCTGCAGAGAAGTGCAGAGCTTCTGGCAGAGCAAGAGTTGCTGTCCACTGTTTTGCTTGGAGAGAGCAAAAAAATCCACTCAGTCCTACAAAACTCTGTGTTATGACCCAGAGTGGTGGACATGCCTTTCTTCCTGTGCTAGGAAAATTAGGAATGGCTCATCTCACTGAAGCCATGGCTGGTCCAGCCCACAGTGGCTGCTGGTCGACTTTCCTGCAGGGAATTGGCTCCCAGCTCTTCCTCAGAGCCTTCATTTCGGAATATTCATTTTTCATGTGCTTCCAGTGGTCTCGGACCAAAGACCCCCTTAACTATGAAACTACCCTAAATATAGCTCCCCCATGGCTGGGAGGATGCTGGGGTGGGAGAAAATAATGTCCCTTCTTTTAAAGGAATGCCCCACGTTGTGGGAACCATCCAGACTTGGCAGGCTGCTCACAAGGCATTTGCTATTTGTTTACTTGGGACTGGCTGCCCCTGGCAGTTGTTACCATCAGCCGCCTTTCTTATCTGTTCTTTTCTATAATAAACACTGGAGTTACGGTTTGGAATTAGTCACTTGTGAGGCACTGCCTGCCTCCCTTTCCAGCTTCTGTCTTATCGTCTTGTTCTTGGACTCTTGGGCCTTCTCCACTTTGTTCTGTGCCTCTTGGTTTTCCCTTCTTCTCATTGCAGGGACCCAGAAAAGAGCTCTTCCAAATTCCCAGTAGGTGTGTCATGCCCAGGGCTGCCAGCATCCCAGGAAACGCTGCTCTGGGACTGCTGTGTGCACTCACACAGCCTGCTCTGTGCTACACAGATTTTTCTAGCGTGACTTTCCTAACTCAGTGGAGGGGTTTGATGAGTTTCTGGCTGATGACTGTTCAGACCAAGAGCCCATGGGGACAGTGTTAGGAGCCTGGGAGCATCCCGAGGGTCTGGCACCAAGTCCTGCTCTTTAGCACAGCGTCAACCGCAGGGCAGTCAGTGGTTGGAGGGAATGCAAACACAGCCAGCACCTCCAGGACACGGATGTGTGGTCCTCATTCAGAGACCGGCTGTTTCCTACTGCTTTGCTTCCACTTAGGAATTCTCTGGTGATCTCTATGTGTTGCCCTGACATGGATCTTGCTTCTGACAGTACTGTAGGACAGGCAGTAACGAGCAGTCCAGGGTGCAAGAATTTCTCTGTCTCTGGTTTCATTCACTTTAAAAATGCACAGAGCAATATATTTCACTCAACACATGCAAATACAGTTTCCTGTCTGCCCTTGCTCTGCCCATTGAAAGCCAGTCGCCCTTCCCCATGAGACAGCCTGCCAGGTAAATGCCATGTGATGTGTAACGTGTTTCAGTGCTGCCTCTGGAGACGGCCAGGATGGAAGCCTGGGAGCAGGGCTGGGGAGCAGCCCACGGTCACCTCACAGCAGCACAAAGGCACCCTGTGAGGATGCAAATCGCTGAAGTTCTGTCTGGATTTGCTTCGTTGGATGCTTGAGCATGTCAGCCACCCCCTGCTATAATATTCCCTTCTCTCTTACACCATTATCACCATAATGATTTGGAGCCGAACTTGGTGGCTCTGTCTCTGTCTCTGTGCTGGGTTCTGGCAGTGGGTGGGGGACACAACCTGCCTGTTTGAATTTCGAAGGGCTCGACTGAGGGCTTAGTTGTGGATTGTGTATCTTCACCAACATTTCAATTTACTGGATTGAGCTGGTTGGGACAGAATTCTTCTTTAGTGCAAAAACACATTTGGTAAAAAAAGAAATTAAAATCCAGCTAAACCCTTTGTTAAATGTAAGAGACAATTTGAGCAACTTCTGGGCTGTATCTTGGCACAGCTCTAGGTGTGACAGGAAAAGGGTTTCTGGTGATCTCTTCCAAGCGCTCTACAGGTTACATATCAGAGCTGGAGGATGCCCTGGGGTTAGTCCAGCTTCCCTGGCTTCTCAGTGCCCTTTGTGCCAGTGCATGTGATGATGAACTGGAGGAAATTCCTGCTGAAGAGCATAAACAGGCAGTAAGTCCTATAACTGTCCCTGCCCTCATCGTCCTGACATGTGAAATGAAGCTGATGATAGCTGGTGTTAGTGGACATGCCAGTGTCAGACCCTCCTGATACCTGTTCTGGGAAAAGATATTTTGATTTTTGGCTGGAGATGGTTGCAATCATCCTGTGGTGGCTCTGGTGTGCTGGAGGAGCCTACGACACTTCTCTGGTGTTTGGGGTGGCAGGGGCTGCCATACAGGGTCACCTGTGGTGTGTGCGAGTGGAAGCTGTGCATCACACCTCCTTTTCTCAGGGTCATGTCCCTGGGCTCAGTGCAAGGGCAGCTTTCCCTCTGCCCTGCAGGGCTGACCCAGCCCATATTGCAGCACTGCCTGTCAATCCCATCCTGCCCTCCCTGGTGCTCCCCCCGGCCCTGCCGGTGCTGCAATGTGGTGAAGCTCTCCGTGTACCCCACTAGGCACTGGAACAAACAACCCATAAACCTCTTATAAACCAATGAGTAACTTGTTTTGGTTACCAGGGAGATTGCGAAGTGCAACTCCAACCTGAAATAGCGATGAGCTCATCCTGGGAGCAGGGGCTGTGCCGGAGCAGCCGGATGGAAAGGGAGCCAGGGCCAGGAATGTTGTCTGCTCTGCCGACATTTGGATGCTGTGTGAGCTGTTCTGCCAAAGAGCTTTTGCCTTGTAAACGAGATCGTGCAGGGGATGGTGCATTAGGCTGGCTGCTGAGCCAGGGCTTTTACATTTCCTGGAAGCATGGCAATGACATTCCTTGTGGGACTGTGGGATGGAGAGCCCTGAGGATGGATTAGAATGCTGTGGCCTCTTCTGCCCTCTTCCCCATCCTGGAAACCTCTCCCTGTGACAGGATTAAAGGGCAAACTGAAATGCTTGATTTGTAGATAAGGGCTGGTTCCAAACAGCTGGTTATGCAGGTGTACTGATGGCAGAGCCTCTGCTCTCCTGCTGCTGCTCCAGGACTTGGAAAAACCTCATCCTCTTCTACAACATTCCTGGGGCAGGAGCTTGAAAATTTGGCTCTGTCATTATTTTGCCCTGACGTGTCCCCAGTTTAAGATGATCAGGACGGGACTTTTGGAGTCCCCTCCTGCCCAGGCATGGCAGGCACTGTGGGAGCAGCTGCTGCAAGCACAGGGATGCCTTTCCTGCTCTCTGCTGGAGAGCCAAGAGCAGGGGCATGGAGGCTGGGACTGGAGGGGCTCTCGCAGGGCTGCTGGCTGTGTCACTGGGAGAGGCAGGATGAGCAGCCTGTGCTGCACTCGGTAAGACAGGGCTCCCAAAGCATCCTGCACCCTTCTCTGCTAGGGAAGAGATGCTTCCAGATGCACTTGCATTCAGTGAATTCACTTTTTTTCTGAAAAAATGCAATGTTTAACTAAAAAAGGTCTATCTGTAGGAGGAAGTACTGCCTGTCCCTCTGTACTAGGATGCTGCAGTGGGAAGACTGATAAAGGTGTGGCTGACACAGCTGCTCCCTTTTCTTGGATTTTGCTCCCCATTGCTGAATTATTGATACATGAAATGATGTACAAATACATCAGAACATCACCTGGCGGCTGTTTTGATGAAGTAATGCAAGAGCTGCTTACCAGGGGCCCACTGGTGGATTACACCAAATCTGTTAAGATGTAGTTACCAGTGACTGAAACAGGTATCAATTATCAACAGCATAAATGCAAACAAAAGCCGAGCCCCTGAAATATAATCCTGCTCACATGATGCAAGAGCACAATCTTTTCTTGGATTAATCTCATGGCTTTCTGGAGGAAGGGATGAAGGTTGCATCTTATAAAAAGGGATCAGTTTGAGCAGGGGTATTTTGTATTTTGGAAGTCATTTATTATAATTTTACAAGCATGGAGTGATCTGTAGAATTATGTGTTCTTGCAAGTCCCTTCCAGGACTGTGGGTTGAATTTTTCCAGCTCATTTCTGAAGCCATGTGGGAAATGCTTTGGTGATGTGAACAAGTCCCTCAGGGTCATGGGCAGCTCTGTCAGAGCCACCACTGCACTCAGCCATCAGCCTTAGGGAAAGGTTTCATGGAAATACAAAGACCTTTTAGAGCTGGCAGAGTGGGCAGTGCTCTCAGTGGTGTGCCTGGTGAGTCTGTGTGACTCTGCTGTGCCCCTGGTCACTGTGCCCCTGAACTGCCCATCACTGAGCTGGATGTGGTGCCAAACAACCAACAAACGTACAAATGCCACCGCAGCATTTTATCTTCTGCTTTCAGCAGCTCTTTGGAGACAAGACACTGCTTGTCTAATGTGAATTGTTTGCATGAGGTGTTTGGTGTTCCTTGGTGTCACCTCTTTCCCGTGGGGTGCAGCAGGGGACGTTAACATCTCGGAGCAGCACAGGCATCCCTGCAGGTCTGCAGGTCTTCCTCGTGGCTTCTCTCAGTGTTTCACCTACTCAGAATCGGGGTGTGTTTGCTTTTTGGCTGTCTCTGGACCAGTCAGTTTATTGCTGCACTCTGCAGATCCTGGACTTGGCCAGGACCAAGCCTAACCTTGCCCAACACTGGCACAAAGCAGGCAAGGCTTGTTACCAGGCTTTGTCTAGCACAGTCGAGAAGAGAATCTGGCTCAAGTGGTGTAACTTTATCAAAGGGACAGCAGAGTCCTTGCTGTTGCAGGAAAAGTCCTTGATGATTTGGAAACCTCACCCTTTCCCCATTGTCCTGCAGTATTCCCAGAGGGACACGGGTCCTTGGGGGCTCTCATGCACTGTGGTTGCACAAGCTGGTTTTAAAAGAATGCAAACCACTGTTTCACATCTGCTTTAGCTTTTTGACAGTTTTCTCTGGCATTTGTGTGCAATTAGCACTGCTTTTCTGTCACACAGAGCCCATCCCTCTAATAGCTGGATTGGGACAGCAGCTGGACAGCTTGCAGTGATTGTATTGAGGATCTCTTTGCAGGCTGTGTAACTTGTTGTCCCTGAATTTATTGTCTCGCTGCTGCTTGAAAAAGAAAACAAAATCATTTTTTGGGCCTGGATCCAGCTGCAGAGCAGAGGAAGGCTTAATCAAACGCGTAAGTGCTTCTACCAGCTCCAGTTGGTTTATTTCTATGTTTAAAAAGCAAGCACTCTCCTAAGTGTCCCACTTTTCTCATTCCAAAGTTCGTGTTTAATGAATGTACCAACCCACAGACTTTGCCCATCGCTCTGAGAGTCAGCACTGATAGAAATGCTGTAACGTGCAGTGCTGCTGTGAGACCTTTGGAGGGGCATGGGAGGGGAGAGGGGACCTTCTCTTGCCTCTGAATATCCTGGCCTGGCTCTGGTGAGGTGGGGGATGAAGGTATTTTCTGTTTCAGCAAATGAGAGGCAAATTAAATTTAGCAGATTAAGTAACCTCACCTCCCCACCCTGCTGTGGCCCAAACTGTCTCTTAACCAAGTATTAGTCTACTGAACTTAACATTTCCAAGACACTGAAGTAACCCAAATTTTGCCAGATTAACCAAAAACTGGAATGGAATTGTGTTGGGAAAGGAGAATTCCCCTGCCTCCCTCTCCAAAACAGTCTCCATTCTGCACATAATGACAGCTGGGATGCCACAAACTGGGGCAGGGCTCTGAAAGCAATTTTGGGCTGGGACACTCTGGTTTTGGCTGAAATTTAATCCTAACCCTGATGAAAGACTTAGAGATATTTGTTCCCTTTTTTTTTACATTTGAAGCTGCGTTTTCCAACCGACTCCACAGGGAATGCTTTCCAGTGTAGTCCTTACCCAGCTCTGATCTGACATGATTTCCGGGGAGACTTGGGATCCTTATCACTTTATGAGATTTACGTTCCTGTATCACACAGGCACTTTGAAAATATTATCCCTGACTCCAGAGAAATGGCTCATGCATTTTAATGCCGTTATTAGGAATTGAATTGACAGCACTTATCCTCAGTGGAAATTGCTGTGTGGCTCGGGGGAAAAATGCACAGAAGGCAGTGGTGGAGATTTCAGAGAGCTCTTGTCATCCTGAGATGTGTGTTCTTCTGGTGAAGTGTGTCTGCTGAATGAGAAAAGCAGGGGCTGAGATACACCAGAGGAAGGGAAAAGAGCAAGCCTGTGGGTCAGTGGCAAGGGATGAGACAGTGGTGGGGCTCAAAGAATCCTATCCAGCTTCCCCTCACCAACCTGATGAGCTGATGTGCAAAATGTTAGTGTGAATGGTGGCTGAAGTTCACCAGCTACGTCTGGGCAAAGGGGAAAACTAAATGGCTTGTTCTGGCAGAGGAAATGTGTGAAAATGCAGGACCAGAGCGAGGTGTGTCCTGGAGCTGTGGGGCACCCCCTCTTACAGTGGGTGGCTGCCTGTGGCCACATCACCCTCCCTGCTGGGTGACCTGGAGCACATGGTCAGCATGGCCAGCGAGGCCCTGCAATGTGGTGCCAAATAAGCAGTTGTGAATCTGAAGCCACTCCAAGGTGAAGGGTTTCCACTTCTCCTGACCTTGTTGGTGCAGGGCTGGACATGACCCAGCCTGGCTGAGCCTTCGTTGTGGGCGCTGGGGTGCAAGGATGTTGACCCTTTCTTTCATTTTAAAACACACTTATTTGAAGCTGGAAATTAAATCAAACATTCCCAAAGCAGAGATTTATGAAAATAACCCTTGTGACTAATCCAAGCCCTTAGGCCTCACTGGAGGAGACCTTGCAGCTTTGATTTTCCTCGTGAAGAATGCTCAGCATATGTCCTGACAATTAGTCAGAGTGCCCAAAAATACCCATCAGCCCTGCAAGCTGATCTCCTCCAGCTCTTGGAGCTGAGACAGACACAGGGTTATGCACTGGGGGGATTTGGGAAAGGTTATTTTTAAAATGGCCACATAACAAGGGGGATCGGGTCCTTTCAGCCACCCGTTCTGGCCGACCACTGAAGGTGCAGATGGACAACTGCTAATCTTGCCCAGGGTAATGGGCTGGTTCTCCTGCTAAACCCATGGCCAGGGCTGGCACTGGGTCAGGGCTGAGGGCACGGCCCCAGGGGCTGTGCCAAGGTCGGGCAGTGCTTTGATGGTGTGCTGGATGCCAGGGAGTCTTCCCAGCTGGCCTGCCAATACTTGGAAGGGCATGTCCTCATTGAAGTGCTGGCCTGTCTTCACCCTTAGCCAGGCAACCTGCTTCTGCCCAGCCCTTTCCTGAGAGCTTTGCTTTGCCCTTCTCTGAACACCTGGGCTGAAGTTTTCTGTCCTCAGTGTCTCTCACATGCTGAATTTCTGGAGGATGTTTTGCCAGGATCACAGTCCATCCACAAGCAGCCCTGTCTTCTCCCCTGAAAATCAAGCTCTGGAAGGGGAAACACCAAGGCTCCTCAGTCCTGCAGAGCCCTCCTGCTGTGGGGCTTTGGCTTGGCCACTGTCCTGTGGGGCAGGGGATGGAGGTCTGCAGAACTTCCTCTGCAGCTTCCCAGGAACATGATGTTGTGCCAGGAAACACCACACTGAGAGCATTCCCAGCCTTTGGAGGTAGTTTGGGCATAGCCTGTGGCAATCACCTTGTAAGCCTTGCTTGCTGCCAGGCCCTGTTGAACACGGGGTCAGGGGAGGGTGTCTGGGCTACTGCAAACCCATGCTGGGATGCTGGAGAGCATGTGTGTTGAACTGATGTCTGGAGAGCTGATGATTTCTGACTCCTAGTGGGGATGTTTCCAGGGAATGGCCCACCTTTCAAGGAGTGGTGCAAACCATCAGCTGAACTTCCTTCCCTGTGCTCCACTGGGAGCTGTTTAACTTCACTGGGGCAGAGCATGGCTCAGCCAGCCGCCCACGAGAAGCAGTTGAGAGCAATTAGAAGTGCAGAGAGCATAATGGAGGCTGTGAAATATTATGTCAGTGATGGCCCAGTAACTACTTGGTGAAGTCCCAACACGAGCATTTATTGTGTGGGGATGGTGGGATTATGTTGCTGTGCCTGTTCATCGCACCTCATCTCTCCTGGGAAAGGCTGCCATGCTGCCTGGCTGGGATCAGTGTGCTATTTATTTGACAGGCACTTAAGTTACTTCTCTCAGCTCTGAAGCCAAGACTGAGCCATGAGTGGAAAGCTGAGAGTGGCAAATGTTTGCCTCACGTTTGACTCCACTGGCCATTCCTCCTGCATGTGAGTGCATCTAAACATGAACAAAGGCAGACCCCAAGTTGGCCAAGATCGCCCTAAGGAGCATCTCTGTCCTAAGTGTGAAGCTTTGGAGCAATAAGATGGGCAACAACCAAGCTGTGGTGCAGCCTGTTTGGCCCCAGGGCTCTTCCCAGGACCACATCACCTGGTGGGAGTGCTGTTGGTGACTGAGAGGTATCACAGCCCGGCCACAGCACTGCTGGGTGGCTCTGTGCATGACCCAGCTACAGGGCTGCTGGGGAGGGAGGTGTAAATGCAGTATTTGAAGCTTTTTAGCTCAGTTTTGGGCTTGATGCTCTTAAAGGCAGATGAATCAGACCAGTCTCGTCAGTACATGTGGATCTTTCTCCCAAGAGGAGCAAAGGGAGTCGTGTCCCCCTAGGGATGGCTGATGTTCATGGGCACCTTCAGACCCGTTGTTTTCACCTTGCAGTTTGTGCAGGGGGCTGTGGGCAGCCTGCTGAGCATCCCAGTCCACTGCGTGCACAGTCACAGCTCCCCTCTGCTGTGAGAGCTGAGGCAGAAAGACGTGGGAGACAGAGCTGGGAAGAGAAACACGGCTCAAGTTTAACTGAGCACATTTAGGGCTAATGCATTTATCTTCCTAAGAGATTAAAAAAAATCTTCAGCCTTTTGGGACTATCCCTTTTTGAGCTTGTACTGAGGGTCTAAATCCTAACTGTTGGGACTACAGCAGGCACTCAGCATCCTTGCTGCTGGAAGATACACTCTTGGCATCTTATCTGTAATACATCTAATGCAGGGTAGTAGCAAATGGACTTTCTTGTGCAATGGATTCAAAGCCAGCCTTGCACAGCACCTAAATCTGCTGCAGCCTCTCCTCACCCCAGTCCTCCCTGGAGTCTGTGTGTCCTGGGGCTTCTGCCATGGGGTTGTTTGGTACCTGAGTCCCACTGCACTGTGGCTTCTGTTCTTTCACCCTGCAACAGCCAGGACAGGGAACAGGAGCTGATCAAAGCTTGGGGACTACAAAGCAGCTCCTGATTTATGTGCAGACACTCCCTCCAGGCCTCAGTGTCACTTGGCTTTCAGCAGCAGTGAGAGGTCTGCCATGTCAGCAACAGGTGACGGGAAGAAGTGCCAGTCAGGAGTGTGTGTGGAGGGGAGCCACAGAGCAGATGGCAGCAGGGAAATAAATTTGGAGCTGCCACGGGAATAGTCCTGGAAACAGTCCAGCCTGGGGATGGAGGCAGATGTAGAGAAACTTGGTTTGTGTCTCTTCCTGGTTTTGCTTTATTTTCAGATATTTTCAGCTCCATTATCTCTTCAGCATCATTTCCTGCCTGTTACTTCACCCTCTTTCCTATTTTTTGTCTCTTCTTATCTTGCCTTCTTTTCCCCCTTTTGTTTCTGCTTGCCCTGTATCTGAGTTCATGAAGGGTTGCCCAGCGTGTCCGCCTCCTTATAAATCCATTCCCAGTTCCTCTATCCCTATCTCCACTGCTGATCCTAAAAGCTTCCCTTGGCGCTGAAAGGCTCAGCACAGTGATCTGGCCCAGCTGTGAAGAATGGTAGAATTTCCATTCTTGCATGGAAGAATGGAAAACTCCCTGTGTTCCTTTGGCACGTGTTGCCCACGTCCTTCTCTACCGTGCCCTCCGAGCTGGTTCCCTGCGGGCACAGGGCTCTCCCTGTCCGTGGCTGGTGTGTTCACCCCCTCTGTCACTGCAGTGATTCCCTTGCTGGTTGGGCTCTGGGTGTGGGGACATCCCATGTGGAGCTGGGTGTCCCTGCCCTGTGTTCCCCCGAGTGCCTGTGGGATGCCTCAGTGGTGCAGAGGCACGTCCTTGTACAGGGGACAGGGGAACTGAGCTGAGTTTGAGACTTTTGGAGCATTTTTGGGATACTTCAGAATAAAACTGTCCAGTTTTGAACTGGACTGGCTGTTTGAAAGGACTAGCTGGAAACTCCCCATTTTGTTTCAGATGTGGTCCTGGCTGGGGGGTGGGACCAGGACCATCCCCTGACTGCTCTGCAGTGCCTTCTGCCAGTGCTGGGAGAAGGAAGCGTGTTGGATACTGAGTGCTTGGAGAGCTGGATCAGTCCCAGGTGTCAATCCTGGTCCGAACCTGCCCAGAATTTCCGTGGCATTGGGAGCTGCTGTCTCTTCTGTCTCACTAATAGACCAGTCACTATTGCCAACCTGGGCTTTCCCTTGGAGAGAGCTATATCTGTGTCCTCTCCCCTCTTAAACACAACTCCCTTATTTGTTGGCTTCCTGCAAACTCTGTCTTTATATTAAAAAGAAGAGAAAGTTTTAATACAGTTGTTTATTTGATGCCTCAGAAGAGCCAAGGAAGTTTATAACTGAGGTCTGCAACAGGTTGGGCAGAAGGAGCTCTCCTCTGTGGGAGAACACATGCGTGCAATCTGAGCAATTTAAAATACAATGAAAAAATATTCTGTTGTGCTGTTACTTGAAAAGAAAGAAGTGTTTGTGCAAACCTGGGTGTCGGGTGCCAATCCCCATCTGCCTGGCACAGCCCTGCCCTGTGGGACCGTGCTGCTATTCCTGCACCTTCCAGCTGGAAGTGAGAGCACCGAGCGAGTTCAGGGTGAGGCTGGGGAGCAAGGTGGGACTGTCACTTTATGGGGAACCTGGTGACGAGGCAGTGTGCTTTTCTGTGCAGGTGTGCCGTGCACTGCTAACTGTGCATGGAAGGAGAAGGTACAGCGTTACCCTAAAGGGTGGACAGGTGCTCTGCTGCTCGTATTTACTGCTGCTTTCTTTGATGATGGTGACTAATAGTTCATCAATGCCTGGGTTATAACGGCTCTATTTAGGACTTTCTGCCTGTTGAGTGACAGCAGGATGTGTGTGAGCAAGCTGAGAGGCCCAGACCTTTTCTGGGAGGATTCTTGGGGCAAAAAAATACTCTGGAAACCACAATGTGAATCATTTGTTTATCTGAGTGGGTGACACTATGCCCCAGCCATGCTGCTTTGCAGTCGGACCCATGCAGAGGGATCAGGATGTCCAGGGTAGCTCCCTGCAAAGCCTATAGGACAGGTTTAGTGTTAAAAACATGCCATCCCTGTCCTACACGCCCTGCTGTGTGCTCACTGATGTATTTGTGTCGCTCTTCTCTCCGGGACCTGGGGGTGGGTGCACATGTCTGGCTGGCAGAGGAGGGCTCGGGCAGGGCTGGCACACCTCAGTCCTGGGGCAGCCTCTCTTTCCTGGAGGTCTCTGCTCCCTGCCATGTTTCACAGGTCAGCAATGCCCCTCCTTGGCACCCGTGCTATACCTCGCACCACTGGTGTGTTTATTCACCTGGGCTTGTGCGGACAAAGAGGGGCCTGGGAAGGAGATGGGCATTGTCCAAGGTCATATGACTAAAACCAGCCAAGAAACCAAGAGCAGCAGTAGGAGTTGATCCCCAGCCTGTTCCTGCTGTGTTGGACCAGAAGGCCATGAAGTCAAACAAAATGGCCTTTTTGTCGCAGACTGCCCTGGAGAACCACCAGAGGCTTTGCAGAGTGAGCTGTGCCAGGGAGTTTCATGGTGAAGCTTCACAGGCATCAGCAGGTCTGTGTCTTGCTCCTGTTTTTTGGCTGGGCTTTCTCCCTCCTGCCTCCTCTAGCCCAAGCCTGTCATGGTGCTACAAACACACGTGTTTGGTGCACGTGAAACACTGTGATGGCCAAGTGTCCACCCCTGCTCTCCACACCCCTCTGCAGTGCTGCCAAACCACTGCTGGCTGCAGTTGCCTCTGGGTGGGACGTGGCAGCTGCTGGCATCTCACGGTGATGCTGGTCCATCATTTAGGATGGGGAGCAAAGGGTACTAATCGAAATACAGGGTATTCTGGGGGAAGTAGGAAATAACTGCTGGGTGGGAGAGCGCCAGAGCTTTGTGTAGGGAACTAGAAGGGAATGAGAATAGTTAATGGTGCAAACTCTACGTGCATTGCCAAAAATGAACTCATGTCTGTAAATATTACACTGTGCGCAGCAAGATTAGCACAGGAAAATACCAGTTGTTAGGGTTCCTGTTACCATCTGAATTATGCAAACAATTTGTAGGAGTTTATAGATGAACTGGGGCAGAATAACGTTGGGTTTTTCCTTGCCAAAGTGTTTTGGTGTGTTAGTATTATAGTGCGTTTCGCAGCCTCAATCTGCTGCACCAGTGGATCCATGCTGTGCTCTTTTGGGATGGCATGCTGTGAGGTGTGGCCTTGTCCAGGCCATGTTGGAAACTTGGAGGTGTTGGGATGTTGATGAGATGCTGACCTTGTGCGTGTGCTGCCTGGGGGCCCTAAGATGGGTGTGAAGGCCCAGGGGATCACCAAGCCCAGTGCTGGGGCTGAAGACTCTGTGTGTGGCTGAGGAGCTCTTGGGACCTCTGCAAGAGAGAAGCAGAGATGCTCCTGGCTGTAGCAGGGCTGCTCTTCAGAGGCCAGACACCACCACGATGGGCTCCCTGGAAGGAATGATAAACATTGGCTTTTCCCAGTGGCTGTCAGGGGGTTGAGTGACTTTCCCACGGCCGTGCAGTGTGTCAGTGGTGAGGCAGGATTAGCAGCTGGGCCGCCCTGGCCCCCAGCCCTGAGTCTCTGCTGACACCAATTGCATAACCCAGAGTGAGTTTGGGGCCGTGGAGCTGCTGCTGCCTGGGGGTCCCCCCAGGAGTGACCCCTGAGCCAGAGCTCCCTCCACCCTGCTGTGGCTTGGGTGGAAATGGGCTGGTTGGAGCCATGGAGCTGGGATCTTCCAGGGAGCTTTGTGGACATCCAACAAAGTGAACAGAGACATGAGCCAGTGCCCTCTAAAGCCATATTAGATGCTAGAGAAGACTCATATCATGAAAGCCAGCTTTCCAAGTGCTGCTGTTCAGGGTCTCACCCACTTTGAGGAGTTGATGTCTTGAGCTTCCTTAGGGTGAAAGCTGGGGGAGGACCAAGTACAGCAGTTTTATTGGCAGTAAAGCTTCATCATGGCCTTCATGTTGGAAGCAAGTCCATGAATGTGTCTGCTGGTACTTCTGTAGGCTGTCAGCTGAGCTTCCACAGGTACAACCCACATCCTTCCAGGGCCCTACATCCAAAGGACAGTCTCTTGCTGGTTCCTGTGTCTGCATCCCCTTCATCCTCCCCAGGGCTGTGTCCACCTCTTCCCTTCGGCCATGGCAGAGCAGCATTGACATTGGGTCTGTAATTTAGCTCAGGACTGTTGAGACACAATCTCACTCTAAAGCCAAGGCCAAATAGTACTAGCATGGGGTCAAGTTCCTGAGGCACACTCTGCCTTTGGGACTAATTTGGGTGCTGAGTAGCTGGGCAGGTATTTGAATGTTGCCTACAGAGACCTAGAGGTCTCAGGATCCTATTCTTCTCCCTTGGATCACCTAAAATGGTAAGAATTTTCCAGGGGGATTAAGGTTGTGATCTCTGGGGAGGGGAGTGGACATCTGGTAGCAGTCCCGTCCGTATTAATAGCCTCCGTTTAAATGTATGTTATCAAACAGGGCAGCTCCTTATCAGCCAAGAGGCTGTGAACTCCATTACCTAGGGGGCTGCTGGTGACTTTGGGCTGCTAGTCATGGCTTTCCACAGGCACACAGGTAAAGTGGATGTGCTGCCAGGTGTTGTGGGGTCATACCTGGGAGGTGGGGAGGGAGGTTTCGCTGACAATCTCCTGCACCAGAGAAATAACTCTCCTGAAGGCAGTCTGGAGCCTCAGCAATCTGCAGCTGTAACTCCTGATGGCAAAGGGAATGACAACCAGGGTGGGAGGACTGGTGTGGGAGCAGGGGGGTGGTGGTGGTGGTTTATTTTGCACAATGCACTGAATGGTAAGTGGTTTTGTATCTGCTGCCATGGGAAGGCTGGGGCTCAGCTGTTCTTTGAGGAAGAACTGGTGAAAATGGGGGACAATGTCCCTCCTTGCAGCCAGTTTATTGCAGTGCACAGGGAGCCCAGTGTATAAACCCAGAGGGTTCACTCTGCTCTGGTGGGAAGTTTGTGGTTACCCCCTCTTCTCTGTGTTTGTCTGAGAGATCAGATGGGCTGACCCTCACCAGTGATAAGAAAACATTAACTTCTCCTTTCCATTAACACCGACAGGAACCTTTAGATCATGTTTTGTATGTCCCCATGACATGTAGATGTGTAGTGCCTTCCCATCTGAACTAATCTCCTCTAGCCCTCCAGATGAAGGAAATAGGAAGCTCTTTGGGATTTTTAAAAGCCTGTCTGACTCTTAGATGCTGTTCTTGTGTGTGTGTCCAACATGTATTTACAGCGCTGCACCATAAGGTGTGATGGCAGTGACATTGCAACTCTTGATGAGACCTGACCCAAAGGGTGGACATGCTTGGGGAGAGGGTGCAAAGGTTGGGGTGCAGCCCCCATGGGTGCCAAACCAAGCTGCTGCCCAGCAGGAACCAGGGCTGCTCATGAGAGTTGGGAACACAGAGCCTGTCAGAGCTGGGGAGGAAGGCACAGCATCCCTCCTGAGCTTCGTGCTCAGCCTCCCAGCACGGGGCACAGGCACGAGGCTGTTTGCACGGCACGGAACTGCTTGGGATGTGCTCGTGTGTTGCAGAGACACGTTACACAAGGTACCTTCCTGAGTCAAATTTGACTTCTGTGGTACGATTTGATGTAAGATGACATTTATTTCTTAACTTCAACCCACAAGACTGACTGACACGGCAGCATCCTTTCGGGATCCTCCCAGCTATATCTTTGTTTTCTTTCTCATCTCCCTCAGGGTGTGTTCCCTGGGGCAAGGACTCACGGGCTTGATGTTGTGCTGTAACACAAAATGCTGAAGTGTCTTCTGAGCAGATGCTGTGGTTGGAGCAGAGGGATCACTGCTGGGCTCCACAGGGAGCCCCAGCCCCGGGGGCAGTTGTGGGGGTACCACAGTGTCTGCTCTGAGGAGTGGGGGGTGAATCCTCCAGAGCAGGAGGAAACTCACATTTGGCTCCCAAGGGCACCTGGGCATGAGAAGGACATCCAGCTACTGAGGTGGGGACGTTCCTGAAGAGATGGGAGCATAACTGAGGACCCTCAAAGGCCAAAGCTTAATGTAGCCACAGAGTTAGTTACTGAACAAGATTCTTGCATTAGGTGATTTGGTTTGCTTTGAAAGGCTTTGACTTCACTGCTTAAACTCTACCTAAGTGCTCAGCCTTACTTGAGGCAGTGGTTCCTCATTAGCCTTAGCTGAGCTCTGTCTTCAGTGCCAAAGCAGTCCCTGGGGGAAGTGTTTGCAGGGCTGGAGCAGTGGTTTTTAATAAATAGCACGTCCCTTCTTCCCTGGGGAACTGTGAAAATTGAATAATGATTGAGATGTGCTCAGACATGGTGGCAATAGGACCGTAGGGAATGTTTTTGGCAACCGCCTGAGGAACTTGGAGCTGTTCTTGTTCTAAATAAAGAAGCTCCCATTTTATAAACAGATTAATTTTTGAATTATAGAGTATGAGAGTCACACATGCCCCAGCCTGGCAGTGGGAGAGCACAGCTCTCCACTCAGTACTGCCAGCCCTCCCAGCAAAACCAACCTGCAAGGGATTTCTTTCCTTCTCTCTTTCCTTTGGCTTTGCAAATGTTTGTTGCCCAGGGCAGTGTGCCAGCGCCGTCCTGAGTGTCACTTGGTGTTTCAGATTAACAGGACCCTTCCTTTAAGGGTTTCCCTGGTATTTATAGCAAACCATGCGACAGTGCACAGAGGAATGCTGAGAATGGTAACTCAGGTGACAGAGCAGGGGATGCCAGGACTGGGTTGGAACAGGCGGGTGTAGCCAACCCTGGCAGTGTGGGGGCTGTGTACTCAGTCTGCTGAGAAAAATAAAACTGATGGAGAGTCAAAAAGCAATTGCTCTTTTTCTTCTCTGTGCAACAGAGTGTAGGGCACAGGGTTAACAACTCCAACCTCATCTTCTTCCTTAAGTGACAGAATAATCTGTAAAGTCTAAGTACATTTTCTCTGGTTGTTTTTAGAGACCACACTTGAAGTGCTTCCTTGGTGGTTTATCACATTTAAACATATTCCCCGGAGACATTAACACATATCCTGTGCTAAGTGCTTTGCTTATCAGCTGTGCTTCAGCTCCCTTTGCTGAATGCTTTGGTTTCATCTGTGGTGCAGACCACTTCGGTGCTGCTTTGGGTGTATAACTGAGTGGGATAAACCAGCCCAGGGGAGATGTGAGGCAGGAACCCGGGGAGAGGCAGGGCGTTGTATGAATGCAGTAGCTTTTGTGGAGTGGCACTTCTTCAGCCTTTCCATCCCAACCCTGCCATGCTGCAGGGTGCAGACAGCCCCGACCCTGCCCGTGCCAGCCCTGTGACTGCTCCACAGCACAGTGCCAGAATGACTCGAGGAGTGTGGAAACCCACAGGTCCCAAACATTTGAGATCTCTGAAGGTTATCCAAGGGCTGAGGAGCTGCTTTTGAAAAGCAGAAGACACTCTCAGGGGGCAAGTGGCTAATTGGCACCTCTGTGGTTAGGTAAATGTTAGGGTTGTATTCCTTTGGGTCTTTGTGCCAAATACCCTGATACTCGAGAAGGCCACTGGCCTGGCCATCAGCCCTCGAGCTGTAGCCAAATGCATCAGGGAGCTACATTTAGACATCACCCTGCCAGGGTTGGTGGGACAGGGACACCTTGCTTAGAGGGGGATTAGTTTCTGAAAGTATTGCTGTGCTTTTCTTCATCTCCTATTCTTATTGAGGGTCCTCTAGGCTATTTGAGGATGGGCATGTACTGTACTTACCCCTCTCCTCTGCCACCTGTGCTCTCTTTTCACCTGCTGCTCCCCAGCAGAACATCCTCTGCATGTGCTTGGGTGGGAGAATAGTTCCAGTCTGTCCGTACATTTCCTATGTTTTCTAACTCCCATTCTATGGCCTCAGCGACAAGCTGGAATGGATTTTGGATAAGTGCATGTCCTCAGGGTACATTATTCTCCTGGAGCCTAACAAGACACACTAGACCAGGCTGTCACCTCTGAGGTGCTGTAGTTTGGTGCAAAGGTACAGCCAAAGGAACTGTTCAAGTAACTTCCAAGCTCAACCAGCTGTGCTACTGATCTGATTTTAAGCACAGCAGTGTGAAAAGAAGCACAAAGGTACAGTGTTTTGGGGTCTAATAGCTAGTTTGGTGAGTGCTTCCTCTGAGCCTGAATTTTGTGTTGCTGTAGCACAGTCGTGAATCCAGAGTCGTGAATCCCTATCGTGTGCTCAACAGCTGCTGGGGAAGCAATGCAGTGGGCACAAACACAAAGGCTCCAAGGAAGTAATGATAATTCCATGTGCCTTGTGTGTCCTTAGTTTCATGACTTGCCTGTTTTTCAGACAGTAAAGGTGGGCCAGGGTTAACACACCCGGAAGCTCTGTAAAGTTAAGCTGTGGGGCTGGAGGGTGAACAGGTTATTAACTAGATAAACAACTCCAAACCCATGGTCTGCTGCCAACCAGGCTTGAGAAGATGTAATTATTTTTATACAGAACATAAGAAATATCTGCTCTGTTTACCTTCTGTGCTGCCGAGGGGAGCAGCTGCAGGATACTAAATGAAGCTGAGCTCTGAAGTGTCCACAGATGTTTGCTCCACTTTGGCCAAATGATGTGGTGGTCCCAGCAGAGTTGCTGCTGGCCTGGGCCCCTGCTCTGCCACACACTGGTGGCTTTTGGGGCTCTTGTGCACTGGTCCCTGGATGGGCTGCTCCTGGGGGAGGGTTGTAGGAGGTGGTCTGGCTGACAGAGGCCCTTGACATGGCACAGGTGAGCAGAGCTCATGAGCAGCCAGCGTGTTTGCTGGGACAATGTGGTCAGTGCATTTACACTGCAGGCAAGGAGACAGAGGTGACACTTCTGGGTCTTGACCAGGAATTGTTGCTGCTGAGGGCAGAAAGCTCCTGGAAAAGCTGGAAGAAAACTCATGCCCTGCCTATGGATGAGATGGGCTTTCTCATCCATGAGATGGCATGAGGCAGCAGATGCTGGCCTGTCTGCACGTACAGCCCAGCTCTGGGAGCTGCCAGGCCAGGCTCAGTGTTAATTTGTCTGTGGAGCCCCAAAGCTGCTGTGATAAATGTGTCTCACGTTAGCGCGTGATGCATTACATGGGAGCACAGGATGATGTTACTCCCCGAGCCATGCTTTCAAGATGATGTGTTCTGGTTCAAAGCAGCCCTAAACCTGAGATCAGGAACGTTTTGATACCATTTGCTCCGGACTCTGTGCAATTGCAAATAAACCCCACCTGCTTGCTGGAGTTCTGCAGAGCTGGCAGTGCCTCACATAGTTTCCATGTATCCCAGCTGTTGATTTATTTCATTTGCTTCAACCGGTACCTCATAGCCTTTGGAGTAGTTGTCAGCAGGACATGACTGTCCCCTGGACTTGGCAAAGTGGCTTTTCCAGACCTTGGACTCTGCAGGGTGCAGTTCCTGCCAGCTCAGCCTCCAGCCTGCCTCTGGAAGTTTTAGGGGAAGGAAAAGGGTGTGAACCCAGCCTTTACCTCTGCTGCAGCCTCCCCACGTGATGTTCTTCTTCGGGACTCCTGGGCAGGGAGGGCTGTGCCCTGGTAGAGACCCCGTGGGTTGGATGTGTCCCCCTGGTAGGGACCCCGTGGGTTGGATGTGTGCCCTGGTAGGGACCCCGTGGCTTGGATGTGTCCCCCTGCTAGGGACCCCGTGGGTTGGATGTGTGCCCTGGTAGGGACCCCGTGGCTTGGATGTGTCCCCCTAGTAGGGACCCCGTGGGTTGGATGTGTGCTCAGCTGGTAAGGCTGGGCCCTGCAGCTGATGACAAATTTGGAATTACTGGTGTGGGCAAGCATCCATGAAAATCTATGTGCATAGGTGCCCAGTCTGGAACAAAAAGGCAGACCCAACAGCACAACAGGGTCCTGTTTGATCCTTCCTGCCCTCTGAGGGAACAGCCATGAGCAATGCACCCTCTCTACACCCCAAAAGCCCCAAACACTGTTCTGATTTTTAAAGGTGCTGTGCCAGGGCTTGGAGCAGCATGACCAGAAGGAGCCCTGTTGTACCACTGAGATTCATCAGGGACAGGCACCAAAGCAGCCCCCAGAACTCCAGGGCCGGGTGGGGTGGTCCAAGGTGAGGCCACGCAATGGAGGCAGCAGCACTTTGTATGCTCTGACCGTGTCCTCTCCCTTCCTTGCTCTGTGCTGGCACTGCTGCTCTGTCAGGAAAAGAGGACATTTCCTCTTGGCAGCCCCATTGCCAGACCATGGCCACGACTCCCATCGGGTTGCTGATGGTGAGAAAGTTCAGGGCTGTGTCCCGGGGTGTTGGCTGTGAAGGGAAACACGGCCCTGCAGTGCTGGGGTGGGGGGGAACGAGCAGGGATGGACCTGCCCTTCTGGGACTCTACAGGCTTGTGTAACCCTTCTGCCCCACCACTGCAAGTGTTCCAGGCCCGGCTGGAGGGGGTTTTGAGCAACCTGATGCAGTGAGTGGCATCCCTGCCCATGGCTGGGAGTTTGGGCCTTGATGATCTTTAAGGTCCCTTCAAACCCAGACCATTCCAGGGTTCTCTGAACCCTGCCAGAGCCCTTGGAGTCCCCTCGCAGGAGTGGTGATGGCTTCTGCTGAGGAAGGGCATGTGGAAAGGGAGGGGGCCATTAGCAGGAGCGGTCTGGGACGCTGAGGCTGGGAGTGCAGGATGGGATGGGTGTCTGGGGAGAAAGTGTGAGTGTGCACCTCCGGCCAAAGTGGAAAATCCTCTGGTCAAGAGCCCCCCACCCGCTGATGTGGTGGATCCCTGGCCATGGGCCTTGGCAGAGCCTCGCTGGCGTGAACTGAAGAAGCATCTCTCCATGGAAGATTTTTTTCCTTGGGATTTTTTATTTTCTTTATGATTTTATATGTGAAAGCCTGGTGAAAAGAAGCAGCTGGAAGCTGCACAACTATCCAGCAAAAAAGGCCTCAGAGGGCTGCAACTGGCTGAGGGTTCAGGCTGGAAACATGGAAACTATTCCTCTCTGCTCTTGTTTGGTGGTGATTTCTGCAAAAAAGATGTGGTGCCTCAGCCAGGACCTTGCTGAGGCCTGCAGTAATGAACTAGGGGATGCTTGGGGAGTGATTAGGTGTCATTACCCTTGGCTGATGTGAAATATGTAAATACAACAGTCTAGTGTCCTTCCTGTTAAGAATGTGCTGGGGAAAGGCTGGATAGCAGCGGTGCTCCCTGAGTGAGCAGCCTGCTCCTGAAGGACTGCACCCTGTGGAAGGGACCCATTGCTGAAGCAGTTTGGGAGGAAGTGCAGCCCATGGGAAGCATTCATGTCGGAGAAGTTCGTGGAGAACCATCTCCTGCAGGAGGGACCCCACAGTGGAGCAGGGAGCATGAGAAGGAAGAAGGGGCAAAGTGTGATGAACTGATCATTGTCCCCATTCCCTTGTGCTGCGGGAGGGAGGTACAGGAGAAATTGGGAGTGAAGTTGAGCTTGGGAAGAAGAGAAGAGCTGGGGGAAGGTGTTTTAAGGTTTGGTTCTATTTCTCATTATTCTACTCTGATTTGATTAAACTAATTAAACTTAGTTTCCCCTACTTGAGTCTGTTTCGCCCATGACAGTAACTGCTGAGTGATCTCTCCCTTTCCTTGTCCCATCCCAGGAGTCTTCCTAGTATTTTCTCTCTCCTGCCCCGTTGAGGAAGGCAGTGATGGAACAGCTCTGGTGGGCACCACAATTGCATGTGGTACCTGTAGTGGCAAACACAGGGCTTGTAGGAGGCAGGGCCAGCCTGAGCTCCAGAGCAGAGCCCAAGTCAGCCCATGTGGCCTTACTCTGTGGTCCAAAATTTTCTGAGACTTCGTGGTTACTTCTGTCTGCACCAAACTCATGCTGTCTGTCACAAGGTGATTGTTTACTAGCCTAACCTAGACCCTGGAGACACCAGGAAAATGCCAGTGCAGGTGACAGAGAGCTGTTGTCTTTTATAACCCCCTGAGCTGCTTCATAGAAAAATTGCCCTAACAGTGCTGGCACCGGGGCTGCTTCCTCTACCAGCAAGCCCTCAAGGAGTGTGACACCACCACGTGCTCACTGCTGAGCCATCCCCCTCCTTATCTGCACAGCCCCAAGGAGCTGGAGCAGCTGCCAGGGCTCCGGTGCTGTTCCCTCACCCGTGTCCTCTCGCAGGGCCTGGCAGCAGCTACACCGTGGGCACCATGTCGGAGCGCTTTGACTGCCACTACTGCCGGGACCCCCTGCATGGCAAGAAGTATGTGCAGAAGGAGGGCCGGCACTGCTGCGTCAAGTGCTTCGAGAAGTTCTGCGCCAACACCTGCACCGAGTGCAAGAAACCCATCGGAGCCGACTCCAAGGTGAGTGCTGAGCAGTGGAATGGGTGATGAGAGACAGGCAGGTGCTGATGGCCCTCCTGGTTGTCTTCCTGGCTCTGGTCTCTTTGTGAGCTACCGTGTGAAAACAAGGTCTTTGTGAGCCCTGGTGGACTGCGTGTGCTTCTTAGGCAAAGAGCCAGTGGCACTGGGACACGCAGCAGGGATGCTCATGGTGGGTTGCTTTGGCACAGGAGGCAATTTTAGGATCTAGATTCAGTCACGTGAACGGCTGCAAATGCTGAGTTGCTGTGAAGAGAGAACTGCAGGTAACGCAGCCTGCACAGCACCTGCAAAAACTCATCTTCTGGGCAAAGCACCGGGAGCCCAGGGTTTGATGTTAATCAGATGTTTATTGCTTTGTGTTTATGGCAATAATAACTTACACCTGAGCTAGAGGGAATTGACAATCCCAGAAGTCCACGCTTGCAGAACTCCAAATCTCAAAGCTGTTGGTTTGAAACTTCAAAGAGAATGTGACTCTGTCCATGAGTCTGGTTAAATGTCCTTCCCTTAACTGCCTGCAGAGGAGCTGCAGCTCCATCCACTGAATCAGACATGCTTAGGAACAAGGAATCTATCCTTACTGCCCAGGGTGATGAGACAGGAGCTTGGCTTTAGGGCTGGTTAGTGAAAGAGAAAATCTTATCCCCCCCTTTCTGTTCGTTCCAGGAGTTGCACTTCAAGAACCGTTACTGGCATGACAATTGTTTCCGCTGCTTCAAGTGCTACACGTCCCTGGTCAATGAGCCCTTCATGCTACGGGAGAACAACAAGGTTTGGTGCAGCAACTGCACTGCTACTGAGGATGCACCCAGGTGTAAGGGCTGCTTCAAGCCCATTATTGCAGGTACTTGTGCCAGTGAGAGGGGTACAAGGGCCGCGTTCTGCTCTAGGGCGTAACCAGGATGGCTTATCAAGCTGTGAGGCTGCAGTTACACCTGTGGGCATCACAGTGGAAGACTGGAGGAACACAAAGTACTGCAAGTTCTGTTACTCTCACCTGTCCGTTCTATTCAAGTGCTGAAAGGCTTCTTTGTTGTTAACCCTCATGTGGATAATTCAGCCTAGTAGTTGCTCTTAAACCATTTCTACCAAAAGCTTTGCTCTGTAAATCAGGGTATTCAAAAGCCAAGGCATCTGGTCTGAAAAATATTTTAAGAAAATCTAACAGGCTCTGGCTAAAATTTGATACAGAAATTAACAGCTCATCTCTTGTCTGCCTTCCAACTGAGTCCTGGGTGTAGGTATGGACAGGTCTTGCCCATAGATATGTTATGCTGCACAGGGTGAGGGGTTTGCCACAGGCCTGAAATCCCACATAACAAGTTATTTCTGTCTGTCACAGGAGACCAAAATGTTGAGTACAAGAAGATGGTCTGGCATAAGGATTGCTTCACCTGCAGCCAGTGCAGGCAGGTGATTGGATCCGGGAGCTTCTTCCCCAAGGGTGATGAATTCTACTGTGTCTCCTGCCACGAGCACAAGTTTGCCAAGACCTGCGCCAAATGCAAGAACGTAAGTCCTTCCCCTTCACAAAGGCAGCTGCCAGAACCAGCCCTTGTGTGTCTTTTGGAAGCAGAGAGAGTAAACCAGAGACAGACCATGCTGAAGCTGTACCACCTTGTGTACTGTCCTTGAGATGCTGGTGCCACAACAGGAGAGCTGGTGGTCCCTGGACATTGCAGGATCTGGGCAGGGGCTCTCAGGTTATCTGATGGCAACAGGGAGCCAAGAGGGCGCCACAAACCGAGTGGGCACTGATCTGCACTTGCTTTGGGGATAGTTTAAGCTCTTTAGTGGGTACTGTGTATTCAAGAAGTGCAACAGTAGCTATTTTACAACTTTTGCAACAGGTTATTGTAGAATTGCAGTTACTGCAGGTAAAAGAAACTGTTATGAAATAATAGTAGGTACACAAGATTTCAGGCTAGAGGAACTCAAGCGAGATGCACAATTTAATTTTCATGCAAACTTTGATGAGATCCTCTCCAGGACAAAGACTTCCTACCCTTCACCCCATGTCTATGTCACCTCTCCTCTTCCCTACTGATTCTAAACAACACCTCTGCTCTTTGCCTCCCAGCCCATCACTTCTGGAGGCCTCACTTACCAGGAAAAGCCTTGGCATTCTGAGTGTTTCATTTGCTCCAACTGCAAGAAGCCCCTGGGTGGGAAGCGCTTCACAGCCGTGGAGGATGACTTTTACTGCGTTGAGTGCTACAAGGAGTGTGTGGCCAAGAAGTGTGCTGGCTGCAAGAATCCCATTACAGGTATGTTGAGTTAAATGTGCTTAAGGTCAGAACAGTGATCCCCAAAAGCCACAGAGCCCAGAGGCAGGTGACATCAGAAGCAGGTCCAGTAACCCAAGCTCAATCGCAGCAACTTACATGTGACCTGACTCTAAGCCACGTGTTCCTGTTGGTTAGTTTGAGCCAGTCACTGAGCATTTCACCCTTTGCACGCCTCAAATTTACCTCCTTCAAAACTCTCCTACCTGCAACTGTTCCCACCTGCACCTCAGTTTGGGACCCTTCCGTCTAAAAGGAGCAGTGTTTTACTGTCCCAAAGCGATATTTTCTTTACTTCTGATGCATTTTACATTTAACAGTTACTGGACTACAGAGCTCAGCCCTGAAATGCGGACACTATACTGCCAGTCCCATGTGACTGACATCCCATTCTGCATTTCAGAGCATGGATCTGAGACTGTAAGTCCAGTCCTTGCTCTGCAGCTTTCCTTCAGTGTGACTGTTTCTTGGAGAAAGGATCCAAAGGAAAAAGCTTATTGCAGAGACAAGCCACACGAGCCTCATGCTAAGCTGTTTCTCCAAGAAACATCAAAAGATGCATTAAAAAGCACGCTTCAGTTGCCACTTGGACGAATGCTTCAGGCACACCCTGGGGCCTGCAAGCCTAGGGACGTACAGGAGGGATAAGAATAGGATCTGTGCTTGGTGGGCTGACCCAGCCAAGGCAAAGCTACTATCGCCGTCCTATAATTGTGTTCTCTCCTAGCAGGATTTGGAAGAGGAACCAGTGTGGTTAACTACGAAGATGAATCCTGGCACGATTATTGTTTCAAATGCACAAAGTGTGCCCGTGGTCTGGCCAACAAGCGCTTTGTTTGCCATAATGGAAAAATTTACTGTGCTGAGTGTCCCAAACGACTGTAATGAGCAGACAGCGACTGCTGTAAAATGGATTTTAAAGCCCTGCTTTCCCAAACAGTCCTGGTAAAGGAGCAGGTTTTTGCATGTTGAGAATTTTAACTTCTTCCATTTTAGCGTAAGAACTAAATTAGCCTTAGTATACTGGGTTTGACTTTTGAAGCTCCTGCAATACAAAAGCACGTAGCCTTGCAAAAATCTAACCTTCTTTCCAAGTAACTCTTAGTGTAAAGGCTTGACACGCTGTTAGATTTAGCATTAGAGAACCACACACTGCCTCATCTGTGTGTGGCTTAAAGTAAAACAAATCTAGTTTTAAACTTGTCTGGTATATGTTTTAAGCTTGGCACTTAACTGAAGTGAGTTATACAAGGCATGAACCTGGGATACAGAGATGCAAAGACTGCAGCTGGGATCAGAGGGATCCATTATTATGCTTTTACAAGTATAGGTACAAAACATACACCACATCATTAATAAATAATCAATAAATAGCTTACCCAACCACATCAAACTGCAGCACGTGTACGGAATGGCTTTATCTTACATATAACAATGTTATCTTACATATAACAATGTTTTGGCAGTGCAATTTAGCTTAGTTAAGTTTCTATAAACTTGTTTTAGTCTTGATTTCCGCATGGTTTGTCCAAAAGTTTTGCTCATCAGCTTTTTTTATATTGTTTAAATGAGGCTAAGTACAATTATTAATCCATTAACAAGTAGTAAATCTTTCACCTACAACATGCACATGCATTTAAAAGTGCCTTAACAATAGATCAGACAACAGCTCTCCTATCATGTCAGTGTATGTTTTGTGATTGAATAAAAGTGAGACTAGTGCTTGCTTGGAGTCCTAGTCTGGAAAATCTTTTTTTTTTTTTTTTCATTTTGTCATCTTACACGATTGACACATTTAAGGGCTGAGCTACTGAAACCAGGTCTCATACACTGACACTGGCAAAGTAAAGAGTCATCTGTGCTGTCATTTCACCCCTAGATATCTGATGACTAAAGCAACACTTTCCATAAACTAATTAATTTTTTTAATATATTACTGACACTGGACCATCTGCCAGGAACAGCCTGTATGAAAAAGCACTTTGGAGAACATGTGTGTAGCCACTGTTCACACAGAGATCTACAACCCTTCAGCAACCTGAATGCTGGTTTAAGGTTGGTTTTTTTCCCCACAGTACTGAAATAGAGAAATACTTAATCAGTTGGACAGTGCTCCAGCCATTCCCTTTCACCTACCAACAAAGAACCCTGGCAAGGAAAAGAAAAGGCAGCATTTTGCTGTGTTCTTGCTGGGCACTGCTCCACTGTAGCCATGGAGCACTGCTGGACTCAGAGAACAGAGATGCCAGTGCTGCAAGTGAAAAGCAAAGGCTGACAGGGAAAAGCAGGGTAAAGAATTCAAGAGTTACAAACACGCCATCATAAATGTGAGCATGTACAAACACAGCAAGAGCTGAAGGTGTTAGTGCAAATACCCTCCCACCCACATAGATGCAACTACAAGAGACACTACTACTTTGGGAATGTGCAGTTGGAGTAGTTAGAGCAGCACCAGGGTGCAGCTCAAGGCAGGCCAGCACGGCAGGGGATTGGAGAGGCCTAGTAAGGTCAAGTCTAGCATTACAAAAGAAAGCATTGTTCAACTGCAAAGTTTATTTAACAGTGCACACATATTTACAGAGAGCTGTATCAGACCATTCAACAAATATCAGCACAGAAAAAAATACTGGCATCTTTGTTAGAATGATTGTCTCTGCCAGAACAAAACACCTATCATACAAAAATACAGTTTTCCTTTTACCTAAGGCACTGCTCTAAAGTCTAAAACAGTTCTATGGTATTTCTGAACAGAGCACTGCTGGACTCTGTGAGGGAACTGCAGTGTCGAGGAAACAACATGTGTAGTTCCAGCAAAACCATTTGGGTTTCCCCACTGCAAACACAGCAGCCATTTGGATGAACCACTGGAATGGGAGGATCAGCCAATGGTTTATAGCAGGATTTGAGACAGCTATTCTTCAAAGTAACCACCTATCCAGTCTATCTGTTACAGGAGACATCAGAACAAGGCTGCATTATTACTTTTAGTAACAACTTTTGGAAGATGCTTGGTTAATCTCTTCATGCTGTAAAAAGCAGGCAAGTTCAGGTTAAATAGATTATTGAATGCAGGCTTTAGGGGAGGGGAAATATATATATATGCAACTTGCAGCCACTGTTATAAAGCTGGACTTGGAACACTTAGAATACTTAACATGAACAAAATGTTACTTCAGAGGTCTAATACTGTTATGTACACAATAAAATAATACTTCCATAAGTGTAGATAAATAAGTAAATCAAAAGGAAAACATTTTTAAAAGCATGACACATTAAACTGCACTGACAGACATATCTAGGGACTCAGCGTTTTTGCAATATATTAGTGTACATGCTGTAAAATGGTTTGATGTTTGCCAATAGACTAAAACATATTAGTGATGGTACAACACTGCATTTTGAAACTGCCAAAATTTTCACATTAGATAGTAAGAAATTTTTCTTCTCCATTCAAAACTGAAGATAATAAATTTTGCATTTTTAAGAAGCACATGAACTAACAAGCAACATTCTTCTAGACATTACAAAAGAAGTTCAGCTTTGACACACTCTAGATGAGTCTTTTATTTCATCAAGGGCCATTTTAGAAATATGCAAAGTCTGCAGCAAAGGGAGGAGCCTCCAGTAGCACTACAGCTGCTCTACATGATACTGATATGGACATAAAAAACTAAAAGACTCAAACAGGTTACTGTAAAGTCTGTAAAAGGAAAACAAGGGATATTTGAACTAGGAAACCTTATCTAACAGTTAGCTAAATGAATGGAAAAAGAACATTAGCACAACAGTTTCCCTGAAATGTTTCAAGGTGCAAATTAGAACTTTGTCATCCCTCCCCTCGTGTTTTTTGCAAACTTGAAGATGGATAAAGGTAAACAAGCAGCTTTTCAAAACAAGGCCTTCGGTACTTGAGAAAATACTGGATTACTGAAGTGCAATCAGATTATTTCCAGGTCTCTAGTGTTCACAGTTCTGTCCAAAGAGCAAAGAGAAGAAAACATTTAACCATCGTAACTGCGTGTATGCCACATGCATCCATCATCACTGTCAAGACTCTACATCATCCAGGAGTGAGCACAGAACCACTTGGACACTTAAGGTCCAAAACCAGCACAGTAGGCTTTCTTTGTATTTATAGGAATAACTGTTTTCAAAGTTATGTACGGAATTCTCATATGCCTAAACATTTTCAAGTTTGAAACTAGAAGGCAACACTTTTTAGTGAAGAAAGTTAAGGATTTTGCTCACACCAAAATGGAATCACAGAGGAATCACATTAAATCTGTCTATTCCCATGGCCCAGTTAGTCATGGCCTTGAGGGAAGCCTTGACCAGGCTGTACCCACGAGACTAAAATTCACGAGACGCAGAGTGACAGAGGAGACTCAGGAAACAGTTCAGTCTAGAAAAGTGCTACACTTTAATCAAACAAAGTGCTACACATCACTGAAAGAAAATGTGGATAGCAAGGCTCGTTTCTTCCACTACCATTCATTTGAACTGATCACACAGTCATTTATCACGAAAAGAGATCTCCTGCTGTGAACATGCCCAGCTGGGGTTTAGCTCCAACACCAGAGAAGTCTAGTCTTACATAAAGCACCTTCCTGAAGCTTCTCTGACACACTACACTGTACTGCATGAAGGTTTGGCTTCTCAAGTACGTGTGGCTTGAGATGCCCTGCTTATTTCAGAAAATTCAGAGGATTTTGTGTGTGTACAGCTTTGTTACTTCTCCCAAAACGTAACACAACTGTCTGTGGAATTTCATGTTGGTGTTACCTGCCTCAGTGAAGTGAAAGACTATTCTACAGTAAGTGGAGAGGACTGCTAATACCTTGCTAGAGTCTGAGGAGACCCTGTAAGACCATGCAGGCCAGCATCAAAAAATTACAGAACATGACTAGGAGTGGAAAGGTCTTGTCTGCAGAGTTACATCAGACACTTTTTAAACTGTTAGTATCTTCAAAAGTAACATGTGCCATTTGAGATATCTTAGAAGAAGCTTAAAGTACAACAGATGAGCTTCAGTGCTGGTAAGAAATACTGGAGCTTCACACGGGCTCAGCTGTATCTTTGGAAGAACCTTTATGTTGGGCCTTAGCAAGTCCCTAAGAAGGCATCAGTTGGTGACTCCTTTTGATAGAATTCAAGTTACAAGCACTAAAGCAAGAGCTTTCCCTCTGGTCTACACATTGGAAAAAGTGCCTTGAAAATAAGAAGCTGTAGTTAAGGCAAGGAGAGCAAAATGCAAGGAAGTTATAATTGCTTAGGCAGAGGAAGAGACAGATAGGGAAGTCAGCTTGGATTACCTGATGAAGCATCTATAGGTTTGGTCAATGAATTCACTGCACCATCTTCCTCAAAAGCCAATTTGGGACTAGGAGGTATTGTAGCAGCATCATTCAAGTTTTGATTACAGTTACCAGCAGAGATGCTGTCCGAGCTCAGTTTGGTTGACTTGGAACGTACTCCAACGTCAATGAACTCCTCAAAAGTCCATGAACCAGATTTTCCATTAAGATTCTGAATAAGTCCAATTGTATGATCAGCTTCATTAACATCCAACTTCACTGAGTCATCGATAACCATTTCTTTTGCAGGATGGCTAGGGAAAGAAAAAAAGGATACTTGTACTACAATTTCTGCACATTTAACCTTTACATTGATTCCAGGACAGACAATTAGCAGTCTGAAAAATTTTCAAAGCACTGCATATGAATGAAGGACATTCCCAGACAAGCTCCTCCAGTTGCCACACAGGATCTCCCCTCCAAGAGCTAATGCGGGAGAAAACTCACCAACATATACCACCATTTTACTGTACTAACAGCTCTCAGGTAAGGTCTGGCTCCAAAAATTTGGTGTAAGAAAGGGACAAGTTTAAAGCCCTGAACCATTAAATCCCAATTTTAGTAGTTTTACCATTTTCCTTTTTTTCTCCTGCTATGACTTTTTAAGCACAAAACTAAGCCTCAGAATACAAGCAATATTTAAAAGATTCAAAATCTAAATGCCAATCATTGATCAATTTTCATTTGTTCTTTGGAGAATCATGAAAATGTCTTTATATTCCATCACTGGAGGGATGAGATTAATTTATCATCACTTTAAAAAAGTGTTACAATGTCATTTCTGAATCATTAGCATTTAGATGAGCAAATGGAACAAGCATCAGAGGACAATTTTCCAGTAGCAGATGGAAATGCTTTATGTTCAAAAAGATAAAATCTGAAATAGTAAAAAAACCATTCCCCACCAAGGGAGGCTTTTTGTTGCATCTGGTGTTTCAGCATAACGTTGTTCTAGAGCTTTCTGCAGGTTATTCTTCCTCTTTGGTGTTATGTCCCTCCCTCTTGTTCAATGTTTTGTTAATGAGAAGAACTGCAAGTCATTTCAAGGGAGAAGATTTCAAGCCAATGTCATTCTTCTTAAGTAACACTGCCATGGTGCTGGCTGGGTCTCACTTCCCAGTGCTTTTAACACGGTGCCATCTAAACAAACAATTACTCTGAGCTAACTGCTCTGTGTGAGGCACTGAACTGACAGCACACACACACACACCACATGCCTGGAGCAAGACACCACAAAGCCAGCGGGGCGCAAGATTTGAGGTAAAGCTACAGACAGCACTGAATTTAATTTAAATGTAGAGAGGGGTTTACTGTGTGAGGGGTAACTGCTCTGACAGTAAAGCAGCTGCCTACACAAACTCACCTGGAATCCTTCAGTTCAGTAACAGACAGAGACCTCTCATCACTTTTCAAGTCGCTTCCATTCATGAACACTTCGCTGGCCTTCAACTCTGACTCATCTTGCTCCTCGCATTCCGCAGAGATCAAGCTTTGTGCAGTCTCTAAACAACCCTCTGCCTCCCCCTTGACTTCCCGGAGCAAGTCAATGCCATTTAGCTTCCCTGAAAACAGGGGGAAAACAAGAAATAAATCAAAAAGAGAGCTTCAGTAACAGAATTTTTAGAATACCAGTGTTGAAACGACCTTTCCTAGCCAAAACTCAAGGCACTTGGCTTCAACAGATTAATTTCTCTATACACAAGCTGCCTACAGCAACATGAAATTTGTTTTTCATCTTTAGAAATCCACTTGTAAAATGAAAGTTGCAGGCATTTCATTCTCACATTGTTTTGACCGTCTCTGTCCAAGCAGAGAGTCTCCTTGGCACTCCTGGGACTGGTGTCTCAGATCACCACGGTGCTGTTACGTGAGTGACCTTTGCAACAAAGCTCAAACATCACTGAGAAACTCATTGCTACTCAGACCTGACTCATCCCGTTTCCTTACCTGGTTGATCAGTCTTCTCAAGACCCAACTCCTCCTCCTCTTCAATATCCTCTCCCTCCATCACCTCTGAGGCAGATTTCCCTTCATTCTGCAACTGAATTGCCAGCATGTTACTTGGAATAACTCCCTACTCTCCATTATTTCACAAATGGCTCAATCACAGCTCCCCCAGAGCATGATTCTGTGCTCAGCAGAGAGGCCACACAAGTCCAAAGGCTCACAGACAACCAGCTCACCCAGCAACAGATGTTCTACTGAGCCAGGGCCTGTGGGGCCCACTTCCACCTCCTACCTATTATTCCTAAGTTCCTTTTCCCCTCATTTCTCCAAGGTGTGTGCTAAATTTTTACTGATTTTTCAGCTTTATGAAGACTTAGATCTTTGGATGTTAAAAGAACTATTCCTCAATATGCATAACTCACCACAAATCTCACTGCACTAACAAAAACACATCCTGCTTACTGTAGCAATCCAGGGGGCATCCCAGATTTGCTTTAAGCAAACAGATGATGCCAGGAATGTAAGTTTTCTACTGAAAACCAATGCTGGCAGAATGCATACAGGTAAAAAAAATCCCCTACTAACCAGTGGGGTTTTCTGAAACCAATCTGCAAATGGTAACAGGTCAAATTGTTTCGACAGGCCTTGAATAAAAATGCATCCAAGACTTTTTGTCAGAACAAGCAAAGCAGAAGAATGTGTGCAACAGGAAGCTACTGGAAATCATTCTGGTGCATCAGAATTTTGTACTTCACATGGAAGCCAGTTTTTGTAAGGATAACAGAGGAGGATAAATCCTTCTGCAGGAAGGGCCTATTCTATCATTACACAGATCCAAGCAAAAAAGTACCTTGGATTCGTTTTGATCCGATTTTCGTGTTCTTTTCATAATTTCTTCAATTCTCTGTTAAAACAAGGAAAATATTTGCAGAGCTTTATATTTCAGCATTCTAGATTAAATTTTCATCAATAATAATAATATATCTTCATACTTCATTAATACTTTATTCACTGTTTTTAAAGCTGAGAAACAAGAGTTCGCTTTTAAAAAAAACCCACACTACTACTATTTAAATGCATCTGAGACCATTTACCTGCTCAGTTTAACATCCCAACCACTACATCACACTGAGAATTCAGAACAGTCTACCTTTTTTCTTTCAAGCCTTTCCTGCATATTTTGCTGCATAATTCTCTCCCTTTCCAGTCGTTGTCTTTCAGCCTCTTCTTGAGCTTTTGCTTCAGCTTCTTCTCTCTGAAAATAACACAGAAGAGAGAACCCAGTGCACAACTGATTCCCAAGAGTCAAAAGCAGAGCTGTTACAGAGATTCTGGTTCAAAAGACAGCAACATCACATCATAGCTAAATGTCATTACCCAGCTACTGACATGAAATATATATTACTATGACACTGAGAAACTGAAACTCAACTATTAAAACAGTGCAAATGCTCTGAATGTTGTCAGGCTACTCAGGGTTCAAATTATACTTCAGGACAAATGTTTGTCTAAGAAGGATAATTTATAAAGTAACACGACAACAATTAAATTCTAAATGTGTCAAGGTTAACTTAAAAATCTTGGCAGCTTTTAAAGAAATGTTCAGACACATGGCAATGCTATCCGTAAGATCCAACTCTTTAAACACAAAGAATTTCATTGCAAAACTGCTTTAGTTTTCAGAATTACTCTCATAGAGGGAAAGTCCACTTTGCGCAGAACAGCTCCCTTAAGCTCAAAGGATGCCTTTGTAAGGGTACATGGATACTTGCTGTGGAAGTCTATTTAGCAACAGGAAAAACAGGCTTAGAAACACTACCAATCTTTCTTTTAAAGGAATCAGAGCAAGCCAGATGACTTTCCAGACAGACCATCTCCTTGTAACTCATGGTAAAGTGGGCTCAGTACAAATATTTCACGTATGCAAAATGGCCTCTCTGACAGCCCAAAAAATTCCGAAATTGCTGCTTCTGCCCACAGGTGAATTTACCAAATGCTATCACATAGACCAGGGGAAGGAAAGGACCTGCAGACATTCTCAGATCCATCTCAGACAGGATGAACTCTGTTTTATATCATTCCTGACAGAGATCTGTCAAAATCATTATGTGACAGAAAAATCGAAGACAACCCTCCGGAAAACACGGCAGCAGCCTGTACCAGGAACACAGCTGGAGCCTACAGACCTGCTGCTGAAGCTCTGCGAGCTTTTCCTGCTCCTCCTGTTCCCGGCGGACTCTCTCCTCTTCAGCCTGTCTTTGCTGTTCTTCATAAAACAGTCTCTTTTCCTCCTCCTGCTTCTGGAGCTCCTCTTCCCGTCGTGCTTTTTCCTCAGTTGCTCTCTTGGCCATCTCTTCCTCTCTGATTCTGTTTCCAAGATACAGGTTACTGACTGGGTATTTATTTCTTTGAAAGTATGTATGCACACGAGACAGAGGAGGAAAGCAAGAAAAGTTCTAAATAATCCAGTTATGAAATAACTACATAAAGACACTTTCTGGTGTGGATTTACACATGCCACCATCCAGACTAGTCAAAGCAAAAATCAGAATAACTTGGAAGAAGCTATCTGTGAGTTCTTTGCTGATTAAGTCAAGGCCAAGGCAGGCTGTTTCAATAATGGAACGCTTGATTGAGAACTGGATTAAGCAACAGCCATTTAATAAATAACATCTGCAACCATAACATGAATGAAGCTTTTAATCACTGTCAAACAAATTCCATGGGACTTCCTAAAAGACTGTTTCTTCTATAGTCTGAATTCCAGAGGTACACTGGAGGTGTATACTGCCAGCTCATGCACACATACACAGCAAATCTGATGACATGTTTCTGATAAAACACCGAAAACAGATTATATGCAAGTTTCTGACAGATTTATATCCACAACCAGAAAACAGACAAAATCTGACATTCCATCATGTTCACAGAAGCACAGACAGGTGACCCCTGATCTGGAATAAAGTTAGCACTAACTTAGCAATTTATTTTTAAAAACTTCTATGCAGTGAACCAAATGCACACTGATTTAACACTGAATTACTTGCCCGCCACATTACTGATCCAGACTTCAGATCACTAACATGAGATTTAATGTACCATCCAACCACTGCCTGAGCTCATCAAAGGAAAAGATTAATTCAGAGAGGTTTGACTATTTCAAACAAAATACAAACAAACCAAACATAAGTGGTGTAAAGCACACATTCTGGTTTTGAACTAAAAGCCCCACTGGTGACTGGAAGGAAAAAGAAGCAGTGATTTCACAGGGACTATGCATGATATATATACCGAGATAAAAACTGATGTTACACACCACAACCTGTCCCATCTCAAACAGTGCCAGTGCCTCCCTGCTTCAGGAACTGCAATAAGATTTGCAGGAACATAAATTAAGACTTAGAAAACATACACAGCTGGAGTGTCCATTCCAACCACACCCCACCACTGAAAGCATCCCTTCCTCCTCCTCAATTGTTACCTTTCTTCTTCCTGTCTCTGGACTCTTTCTTGGTCTTCACGCTCTCTTTGCTCCCGTGCCAGACGTCGCTTCTCTGCCAATATTTTAGCAGCTTCTTCAGCTGTGGTGGTCCCTGCTACTGTTTTGCTACCTGATTCTGCAAAGGTTAAAAGAAACTGCTGTTAAAAAGCTCCAGTAACTTAAAATTAAGACAGATGTTCTTACTGTGAGATGAGATCTTTCTTACGCCAACTGATCCAGTATCTGTTTGATCAGTGCTCATCGCTCAGTGAGTGCACCCTTATCTGAGGCCCTGCAAGAGCCAAAGGGGAGCCCTGAAGAGATGCAGAGCCACAATATCTTACTGACACTAATAACTCATTTCAACGCTGCTCCAGCCATATTCCAGATGATACACTTAAAGATACTCTCCGATTATCATAGCACTTAAAAACATGTTTCTGAAACAACACATTTATTCTGTAACTCCTGAACACTGAAAACTGGAGACAAATACTGCTTTAGGAAATACACTTCACTTCCTTCTAACAAAACTGAACACGCATGACCCTAAAGAGAAAATACGAAATTTTTCATTACCTTGGAGTGCAAATAATTACCATTTTATCTGACCCTGAAGGCACATACTTCATTAATTCTGTATTTCTACACATGAGCAACAAATCAATTTCCAATTTACATGGAGATCAAAACAGTTCCAACCACCAGGCTACTAAATGTTTGTAGGTCCTGCAGTCTGTGTTTCTTCATGTCCTGCCTGGTGTTGCGGTGTCTGAATATCAGAGATCCTACTATAAATTAACACTAGGAAAAACACCCAGAAATACACTGCCATCCAGCTGCTCTCAATGTACATACTGAAAGGACTCTGATTTTTATCAGTTATTACTCTGTAGAAATATTTTCATTTGAATGTGACTTAAGACATCATCGTCTGAATATTCAGAGAATTAGCTCTTGGTGTCAGTAGGGCAGTAGATCATCATGTTGGTGAGGACCTGCCTTTCTTCTTTTTAACATTTCACAAAACAGTACATATATGCTTGCTTAACATAAGCCTTCAAGTCAAGGTAATTTTAATGAACAATGACATAAGGGTTTGACTAGCTATTTTGCTCCTAACCTAAAGACAAATCACTCAAAACACAATGTCATCATTAGAAACTTTAATACCTGAAAAGCTGCTTAAGCCCCATGGACACATAATCACTACCTGCAACTGCAGGGCATAATTACACAGAGCAAACCCTCAGCAGCTGAATCATGGCTGTGCTTTGTGCATAAAAATTGGTTCTTGCAGTCCTAGGAAAAGCATTTCAGCACTGATGGAGTGCAGGCACAAAGAGTTTTCTAGTATTTCCATTTATTCAATGCTGAAAAAAATATCACTTCCCCAGAATACATGTTGATTCTGATCTGGGAAAAACCCGCAGTCATGCTGGTACAAAGAAAAATCAGCCATGACTGAAATTTGAACATGGTCAAAAGGGTCCTCCTCCTTCTGAGCAAGAAAGATGACTATTCTGCAGTTACAAAGAGCATTAGCAGATTTGCCTATTCCAGACATGCAAGGCTCTTCTTCCTATATTCTGTAACCTACTTTCTACTTACAGCAAAGGAGGAAGATTTCATTTAGTGCTGCTGGTACACGACCATGAAGAAATCAAAACATCTCTTTTCCTCTTCTCCATCAGTGTTTTGCCAGTTCAGACCAGTTACTTTTTACAGCAGAGGCCATTTTTTTGTTGTGCACTTGCACAGCAACAAATGTAAAATCCTGTTTTAACACCTCCGGAATCTCTCTCAGTTGTATCAAATCTGGTTGATATTTAATGTCAGATTTAACCTATTTTCCCTCCACAAAACTGAACCTAAATAAGACAACCTAATGCTCATCAAGAAACCTAAAGGTTTTAGACTTTTAGGTTCTAGGGTTACAACACGATCAAGGTAGCTTGAAATACGATGAATATCTGGTACTGATAGAAGAAAATCAGTCACAACAGTTCAGAACACTGAGGAACAGGAAAGAACGGGGTGCAAACAACCAAAAGAAATGGATGGAGACCTCAAGCCTATGGGGGACCTTCCCATTACATTTTCACTTCTGAAGCTTTACTCATGTTTTCCATATTGTTACTTCACAACTGTTTTCATCTCCCTGCACCCCCTGTACAATCTGTTTCCATAGGGCAGGACATGAGACTTCCCAACATGATTGATTACAGGCCTTAAGAAGATCCTTCCAGTGTTTCATACTCAGCTTCTTCCCTTTCCTGTACTCCCAGTCATTCCTGCCAAGAACTGCCTTTTTCAAAGAAGATCTTTTTGTGATGAAAGGGGAAAGAGGGAAACATGCAAGAGAACTATCTCAGAACACTGGCAAAGTGTAGTATTAGTTGGATGGAGAGAGGATTCCAACACATTTCAAGGCAAGTAATTTATTCACAATCTAGGAATCATATTCTAAAGCCTTCAATACCCAAATATAAAAAGTGAGGCTCCATGATAGTTTATTACCTATCATCATGCATAAGGTGAGAGCTCATGAAGGAGCACTTCTTATGCTTAAAGTTGAACAAGCCTTTTAATTCTCAGAGAAGCTGCGAAAGGCTGCTGCCAGAAATGACAACTGCTCCAAGTCACTGAAAAATAAAAAGTGTTTTACTGTGGAACAGTGTATTTTAGTAGGAAGACACAAAAAACAAGACAAAAACTTGATTGCTGTCAGCAACAGGCAAACAAGTTCAGTTTGAAGGAGAAGAGATGGGATGAAGATACAAGAACACAAAGCTGAAATTAGGCTGAACCTATAAGACCTAGAGACTGATTTGCCACATGCCATTCACTGGTAGGCTCTGACTTCAGAAGCTGTCTGGGATATGGAATTGCACCAACCCATAAGGTGAACTGCTGACACAGAAGCATTAAAATGAAAATTGTCCTGAAAACTGAAAGTAACTTCTTTTTAAGAAAAGAGATTTTGCCTCACTTAGCAATATTGCAGTGTACCAAAACATTCCCAGAGATATATAAATCATCTCTGTGTTGAAGAACATGCCCACTACTTCCTTATTTCTATGTGTCAAAGAGAAAAGAGCTTCATCCAGCCCCAGTATGAGTCACTACAAAGAAGGCTAGAGCCTCAAGATTAGCAATAAACTAAAATGGAAACAGATAAACTGGGTTAATACAGTTTCAGAAGTCAGTGTAGAGAGGAGACAGGTGGAGCATCCAAGGAACAAGGATGGGTGTTCTTGTTCCAGAAAAACTGAAAGATGCAGGACTAGGACACATTGTTATGGGGGTTTCAACCAACTGATGACATTGATCACAAATGATTATGCCCCCTCTGAGGTGTGCAAGACACTTCTCACAGTAATGCAAGCACAGTGAGGGATGGACACTCTGACTGCAAAGACAAAGGACGCGACACTGAAGATGGATGTGCAAGTTCACAGGAACATCCACCTCTGACTGACATCCAGGCTTCCTTCTACAGGAACACATGCTCAGAGAACTGTACCATGAGTGAGTTCTTCAGCTGACTGACACTACTGCATATCCAACACTGGGTAGTGTCAGGAAGAGCCTCAGCAAATGACAAAGAACTGCAGCAGCTGAGGAATGCACACAGGAACACACATGCAGTAACGTGCAGCAAGCAAATGCTCCCACTTACCTGGTGTCTGAAGGATTCACCCCCAGTACTGCCACTGGCTATAACCTAAATTCCAGAGATACCTCCTTTTCCAGTCAAGTGTCCCCTAAGTCTTCCTCCACAGAGATTTGCCTGCCAGACCTCATCAGAAGGCTCTCCCAGATTCTGTTCTGGAGATGGCAGCTGGCATTTTTTCCGGTAAGAGGGACAGTGGCACAGTGAAGAGGACCAGGATACTAACTACTCATCTGGTATATGACTCTCCTTAATTTACCAGGATAATTTCTCAGTGTGACTTGTCAATTGACTTTTCCTGAGGCAGCAACAATTACACATTCACAGGAACTGAGGCCAAGGCAGCCTTCAAGACTTGTGAAAACTGTGTCTCATCCTGTGATGCACTGGCAGCTCATTTCCTCTTCTAAGCAGGTCTTTACAAGAGCATTTTAAGAAATACCAACTGGGCTGAAAGACCTTTGTGTAGTTTAACTACTGATTTTATACACCTAAGCTAGTAGATCCCTCAGCTAGTGCAGCTGAAGCCCAAAAAGCAAACAGAATTTCTACTTTTCTTAAAATTACAGTACAGGCAGTAATACTGAAAGTTTCCGACTTAAATCTCCAAGTTCAATAAACCATCTACTGCACTAAAATCCACAGCCCAAAGTTATACCATGTAAAATTATTGTATAATCAGCAATGAACAGCTTTTGCCTTAAAGCATCCTTCCTTCTAGTGCTCTACCTCACAAACACTTATTTTACCAGTCCTAGCACAAACTGGAGAGGCCTCTAATGAGTCAGACACTGAGAAACACCCACCTTCTTTGGTCTTTGTGCTAGCTGCTCCCACATCCCTGTCCAAAGGTGGGGAAGCACCTTGCTCTTGTCCTGTTCCTTCTGTGCTCTTATCCTTTGGCTTGCTCTCTCCTTCAGTTTTCTTTTTGGTAATGTTTATAACACCGGGCGTGAGAGGTGGACGTTGGATGGGTGCCGGTTTGGAGAGTGGGGTAGGAGATGGTGGCCTTTGTTTTGACACTCCAGGTGAAGGTGGGCGAGTCTTTTGTCTGTTGAAATAAAGAATATTTTTCAGGGCTAATACTGAAAACCTCAAACACGCATCTGAGGACAGCAGCCTCCTTTGTTTAGTTCACATTACACACCTCACTTCTAAAAACAAATCCACCCACAAACTATGGGTGCCTTCCTTATAAAACTAAATACAGGATTTCAAAATACCCTGAGCACCAGGATTCCCTGTTTGTGGGCTAAACATCAAAACAGGTCTGCTAGCCCAGACCTCCATCTACTCCACATCAAGGGTGAACCCTGTGATTCCAATCCAAGAAACTTCCTACACTAATACAGGCAGATCAGCTTATTCAAAAGCTTGCAGGCTTCCTGTTGGTTTTGGTGCACAGACAGCACAGAAAACTAGAGCTTATTTTGTCTGCACAACAGAGACAAAGGTTGAAGTAAGAGCTGCATCTCTGCCGTGGGAAAGGGAAACTGGACCCAAAATGAAGCCCCTTTATGTACAAACAAGGCATAGTGTAGGTCATCCAAATTCTAACAGCACAGCTGTCCTGAGACAGGAAGCATCCTTCATTTTGCCCTGGATGAAAGAAGGTATTTAACGTGGACACGTACCGCAGTGCCGAAGGTGATGGAGGACGTTTCACCAAATTAGCAGGAGAGGGGGATCTTCTACGGGCAGACACAGATGGTGAGGGAGGGCGCCTTAAACCAGACCCCGGGGAGGGTTTTTCTGTCTCTGACTTCTAAAAGATACATAAAACCAAAATATTGCTGACTCCCTAGAATATATTACAGACAGGGGAGCTGCTATTCCAACACACATACAGCTTCTCAACCAGATGTACTTCATATTTCCTTTATGTTCCAAAAATCAGACCTGGTCTGTGCTTAATTTCTATATGCATTAAACTTTGGGAATCATAAACAGCAAACAATATAATATGCCCTTAAGATACAAGTGCGATCACGGACCATAAAATTCCAATTTGATTTCAATGTTGTGTCGTTTTTTAAGCAAATGCTACTTAACATTTCAATAATGCTTACTGAAAGTAACAGCAAACCTGCTGAAACAGAATCCCATCCTGAGCTGTTCCAACCCCCCCAGACTAACAGAAACCTAATTCCTGTGGGTTTTCAACAAACCTGGGTTGAATCAGGTGAACTTGCATCAGACGAAGATAGAGAGGACTTCAACCTGTCGATGCTACGACTGCGCACGGGCACTTTGGGGGCTGGGACTGAGGAACTGATGGAACTGGCTGAAGCTGAACGAGGACAGAGGTGAGATTCTATAAAAGTTAGGAATTTGACAAGACAAAACGAGAACCAAGTGCACAGCATAAGAACAGGAGAAAAGGAAGAGGGAGAAAAAGAGAAAGAAAGATTGTGTGTGTTAGAAACCGTACAGGGAAACACTGCAGGCAGTGCACATTGCAATGGGTCATGGACACAGACACCACCACCACACAATTAGTACTCCGGAAGCAACAGCACCAAGAATAAAACCATTCTGAAAGCAGCAGTCTGGAGTAGATAAAAATAAAATGCTTTTCCAAAAATTGACTGAATTTGCAGTACTTTAATTTTAGCCAAGCTGCATCTGATCACAAATGGTTCAGTTTTGATGGCTGAGCATCTTTCTTGACAAGTTCTTCCTGACAGGTTCAGACTTTAATCATGTTTTCTCCATACAGAAGGAGGAAAGATTCCTTCTTTTCAAAGAGTATTTATAAAATAGCATTACTTTAGGACTCTCAGCATTACTATACAAACTCCTCTTATGAAATATGCATTGTGCAACATTATTTTATTCTACTTTCCCTCTCTAACAACTTTATTACTACATGTGTGCCCTTTGTTCACGTTAACAAAACAAAATACGTGGTGTGAAAGAAATCTATCAGGAGAAAAAGGTCAACTGCTAAACTAAAATACCTCTCCTACCTGAAGTGTCAATCTCTTCACATGTAAGATATTGAAAGAGATTTTATCTTTTTACTTTTTCCACTAACATGATCATAGATAGAAAAGCATACATAGATGCAAAAATCTACTTCTGAAACTAGATATTGGATTTTCTGTAATTCAAATAAATTGTGACAGATGCCAGCACTTAATTTCCTAACTTTATGGAAAATACATTTTATTTTTACACTTGCAGCATTTGTGCAAGACGACCTACATTCTGTTTGTGCACAGGTGGCGCTAAAGCACAGGTACTTTTCCACTGAAATGAAGAAAGTACCTCTAAGTAAACTTATAAAAATACATCTTTAATTCAGCAATAGTAAGTCACATGCTAACAGCAACAGTGAAAAAGATGGTATTTCCCCACATGACATGAACTGAGATATTCATGGTAAAACAAAAGCAGCACATACATAGGTGTGCAAAAATATGACCATGGACTACAAACCAGAAAAGTAAGAACTGATTACTGCACAAGGAGAGCAGTGTAGAAATGTTACCATTACCAACAAGGACCAAGTGAAGTTGTGTAAGATAAAAAACAAAGATGGGATAACATACTTAAGAGGAAACAAGCAAAACTGGAAACACAAATTGTAGGTAAAAGATGAGAAAGGACTCCACATTGGCTCCAGAGATGCATTTACTGGGGCATTATTATGACCAGTACCAATCCCAAGACACATGGGAAGCAGCTACGGCTTGTCCACAATGCAGATTTCTGCACTAGTAGTAAACTGAGCCCCAGTGTGGGCCTATCAACTCAGTCTGGACTAAGGTAAAATTGCTTGAGTCAGCCAGGGTTTCTCTCTTCTCTCTTCTAGGATGCCTTGACTTCTACAATCAGCCCAAACAAAGCCACCTCAGGTCTCCCTGTACTTAGCTTAACCCCACTGTCATGTTCCTACATGAGTTTCTCCCCCTAAAGAAATTTAGGTTTTGCATTTTGAAATTACAGGTTTGTTTGGGTTTTTTGCCTTTCATTTCCTAGTACCGTTCTGACCAGTATGTCTCAGATTAATTTGAGAGTACAAATGCAGATGTCTGTCAGTAAAAAAAAAAGAAAAAACACACACAAAAAACCCGGAATGAGCACCAGTACCTGGTTCTCTGCAGATCAAGTAAACTGGCACTGGAGTTTAAAAGCCACCATCATTCTATGGCTTTGTAAAATAAACATGCAACACAGCATATGAATTGATTACTGCTGACCACAGAAAATACTGGATAAGTAATATTACACACACCCATGTATTAACTGATTCACACTGAAGGGTAGCATAGTTAGCAACTACCATCTAAGTCCTTGCTTGAAGAGCAACTGCATAAGTCTGTGAGGCTTTGCTGCCCTCCTGTTACCTGAGGGATCTTGTCCATCAGCCGATAGGGTAGCAGCACTTTTACTCCTAGCTAGGGAGGCCTGTGTGGGGGCGAGGAGGCGACTGATTACGCTACTGTCCAGAGGACTGAGCTGGGAGCGACGAGCTAAATGACAGGAACAAATCAAAAAGGATCCAACATGAAATCATACAATGGAAAAGACAAGCAGTACAAAGCAAAGGAAGACTGAGCATCATTGCAAATCGGTTTTGGAAGAACAGCACTGAAGTCATGGAGAGGGAAATCCAAACCAAAACCACAGAAGGGTTAAACACTGCAATCTCTTGTGTTGCACGTCTTGCTCTTGGCTTACTTAATAGTAGCCATTTTAATGTGCAGAGCACATGTACAGCAGAGGTGAATGCTGAATTCAGTCAAAGTGTGAGAAGTTTTTGACTGAGCTCTTCAGAGCTACATTCTCTGGATTGCAGGAAAGGCTGTTCTGACACAATAAACAGAAGACTTGCAAGTCAAAGCGAGCTGTTATAGTCAGGCATCATCCACACACACAAATCCACGTGGACAGCACCCATCATTCCCCCATAGAGGAAAGGTTCTGAATCACAGTGTAATTTCCACTGTAGGCAACAGCTGCTAAAAAGGAAAAGTTTCAGAATTGTTAACTCAAAGGGAAAACATGTTAGAGAAGGTGCTACTCTTCAGCTTTAGGAAGAGTTCCTAGGAAAGAGGTTATTTGTAATGTAGTGGGGGAATACACAGACCAAAAGAGACTGAAGTGAGAACAGGTTTCCTCCTTCATTTGCATGCACAAGGTTTAGGCCAGCAGCAGGAACAGAGAAGTTGCTTTTAAATTGAGTAATGAAAGAGCTTAAAAAGCAAAAGTAAGACTTAACTGAGAAGTGAGCAGATCAGTGACATTTTTACCATTTCTTACATTTTAACCTACCAGCTTTCAAATACATTGCTCTCTTAAGTGGACAGATGTTATCTGATTGTAGTGCCATTTAACAAAGGCCTCCTTAGAGGATTTCTTTTTAGTCCAAAGGGAAAAATTTTACCTTTACCATTTACAATTTTATCTTTAACACTAGGTAACCAAAAAGCCATTAAAAAGTTCTCAAAATTTAAGAACCTAGGAAACCAATGAAAGCAAGCCTATCCAAATGTTACTACAAATGGCTTTAAAAGAAAATATTCAGTTTTATGAAACAACCACCTGGTTTTTCTTCCTTTTTCATTTTTTCTAGTTCTGCAGAGGATTGGGCTTTACTACCCATCCTACTCAAAGATGTGCTCCTCTTCTTTTCTGTTCCTCCTAGAGACCAAGCGTAAGGAAGATTATTTTAAACAAGATATATAAATATGTGATTTTCTAAATTGCCATCCCATGCTTTGCTTCTGCCAATCAGCTAAACCCACTAATCTATCATTATGAAGCACTACTTTCTCAGGAACTAAGTGGTTTGGCTACGATTGGTCTACTCTCCCCCCACCCTTTCACTTTTCAGAGGAATCAAGCTGGTTTACAGAGACAGTTACCCAATACCTGGGACTGCAACAGGCATAACAAATTGCCACAGTGCATCGACTACATGAATGCCTGAGTGAAAACATTCTAACAAAACTGGGATATGGCTTAAAGTCAACTTCAAATATCCCATTTTACTGCCTCCCAGTTCTCAAAACAAACTGGTTTCTAGCACCTTTCTGTTCCACCTGCGAACCTCTGAGTGCTGACTGCTGGGAATGTAGAGGAACTTTGTTATTCAGTCTGTTTAATGAGGCACTTCTCTTTGTGGTACCTGGAAGTGAAAGTGCATGGATTAATTATGCTGAAAAGCCCAGAGGTTTCCCTCCAACACCTGCCCCACTTCATTACGACAGAGAAGAATGATTAAGCCACTTTATAATATGGAATTCTTCAAAAGCAGCAAAACTGGATCAGGGAAGAATCACTTTATATAAAGCATTATTTCTTATATTTCTGCATGTTACTGTTCACAGAAGCAGGATGTCAGTCACAACAGATTTTTGTTTGACCCACTGAGGCCATCTTTATACACCTTTTAAAATAAATGAGAATTTTAAAAGGCCATTGCTCACATTCTGTATCAGTGAGCTCAGAATTAACAAAGAACACAGCTGGTGAAATACTCCACTGATCCAGGGACAAGCATCTTCCTCTCATTTCCACATTCTTCTCCTCCATCTTCCCAGGCACACACACATGAAAGAAGCAATCTGGTTAATTCTGTGGCTGTATTTTCTGTCCTCTGAATTTACCCATCTTTATACCAAGCAGCCATTCCTCCCTGATCAAGAGCACAGGACTGCTCTAAGTCAATCTCTACATCCTGACCATGTACATCACTTGGTGTCCTGTCCAAATTTGTTGTATTTCAGGCCACCTAAGAATTTTTCCTCCAAAGTGGCTAAGGATTCACAGAGGATTTCAAAGTATGACAGTCAGTTTGAAAGTAATCCCAATTACTTGATAATTAGTGACTTCCTTTGTTAGTAGCTTAATTTGTACTTTACAGACCTGCTTCTGACTCACACTCAGAGATGAACCCTCCAGACACATCATATATAAATATAATTTAAAATCACAAGCAGCCTCCAGTGACTCAGAGTGCCTGCCAGTACAGATATAGTCACTGATTTCCCTACCAGACATACGAAGTATGAGCACAAGTTTTTCTGCTGCATCACCTTCCAACATGAACTAGCAAAAGCACCTTTAGCTGTGTCTGTGTCATGGATTCTTCTAGCACAGCTTGTTTGATCAAAGGTTGCTAATTGGCAGAACACTGCAGCACAGACCTAGCTGAATCTGTTTTTATATTAAACAGCTTTTAGCAAAAAGTCAAAAGCAAAACCCCTCACATTTGGAATACAGGCAGGCTCCTTTGAGACTCTAAGAAGATTCCTTACAAGGAAATCTCATGCTAGAACAAACTAGTATGTGCTCATACAAATGATTTTTATTTATCTTAACAAGTAGATTAGGTCAATTCCTTGTGTCATAATTATTATTCTATTTTAATTTCGAGCAGACTGATTGCACTCTGCCCCATCCCAATACATTCTGTAAAGCATGGCAGAGAGGAGACTTACGTGCACAGGTTTAGCAGAATGGAAAAACCAGAGAACGACCTCATTCTCTACATCCCTGTTAAGACTAGTTGTGTGATGCACATTTTAAACATGACACACTCCAGTGAGGAGTTTCATCCAACCCAAAGTTGGAAGTGAGACTGGAGGCCACAGAAATTGGTAGATGATCCATCTCTAGAGTGCAAACACTTTCAGAAATCCTTAAAAAAAGTAAGAAAATAGAAATGGCCTGGAAGCAACTATTCCCTGGTAGTCAATGGCACAGAAAATAACCCAGAATGCTTGCAAGCAGCGGTGTGCACTAACAGTTTAAGAAATAGACAATTTGAGTATCAGTATGAAGATTACACTAAATTATTGGGCTAGGAAGCTGTGTCAGAGCTGCACGCTATGGCTACAATCATGATAGAACTCCAGGTCAAAGCACCACCATCTCCTCCCACCCAAAAAGAACTCCCACAGGTGACACGGTTTTTCATGCATCCTTCTCTATTTGGTTAAAGCAGAATCCTAATACTAAAAAGAAAGTGTGTCTACAGAGTAGAGGCACAACAGAACTATGCCAAAACTAAGTTGATTTTTTCCTTTCTGCAGGCAATCGAATGACTGAAGCTGACTAACGGAACAAGGCAAACTTTATTTTTGTACTACTTCTATTTTGCTGAAGTTTTAGGGTGCGAATTAAGGCATGCAGACCTGTAAAGATGATGGGAAGTGATTTGTGAATCAATCATTCATCAAGATTTGACTTTAGTAACACAATTACAGAAATAAAAAAACAAAAAAACCAGCAATTTTTACCGTTACTCTTCTCCTCTAACAGAGATCACATCAACTGGGTCAAAGCCCTCAACAGTCAAGCTGGATTAACAAATTGCATGAAATGCATTTGAGATCAAAATATGAAGTGAGTCACACAGCAAGGGAGGAGGGAGGACACCATCCCACCTCCTGTCCCCTCCCCAGCCCCGGTGCAGCAGTGCCACACACACACTTACCTCGATCAGAGGTGTTCAAAAGCGCTGCAGACGACGACAACCGTTTGTTCACGGCACCCTCTGCCTGTTTGAGGTTGGCTGTGGATGTGGAGCGTTTGCTGGCTGTGGAGAGAAGTGCTGACTTCAGAACTCACCTTCCTACCTGAGGGAGAACCTTTCCCACACTGCTGGCAGCTCACTCTGGAAGTGTTTCATCCTGAAAGTTATCTCCACTTTTGCTTAATGAGAAACAGAAATGATTTTGTTTTCCTTTGAACAGACTTGATACCATTAGCACCGGTTGGAACATGCACAGAAAAGGCAGAGTTTAGTGAAGTCATGCCAAGGCATGCACATGTGTGCATACAAGGGATTTTTAAACTCTGTACTCCTAACATGTAAAGGCAAAAGCTGCTGAGGTTGTGTGTTGTTACTAGACTGGGAAGACAGAGAAAACAACAATAAAACCTGAAAAGCAATAATTTCTTTCTTCATTCTTTCCACACAGATATGCCAAAGCAGTTTTTCAATTGCTAGTTAATAAACCAAACCAAATTATTTTTGAGGGATCAAATAAAGTCCTGAGGAAAGGCAAGAAAGCATTCCTATTTCTGATTACCTTCCCATGACTTCTGTAAGTATTTTAGAAATTTCCAATTTTTCCCTAAAAAACTACTCCTTAAGTTCATGTTTCCCATCAATTTTGCAACTCTTCTGAAAGTGGTACAAGAGGTATTAATTTTTTTTTTGTATGTGTATATATGCAGACAGATAAACATACATAAAAACCACATTTCACATGGCAGAATTGCAAGTTTACTACAAGATAAATAATTGCTTTTTCATTTCAAATTATGTACTTTCAGGATGAACACTACTCCAGAGTATAAAAGCCTTGGAAAACCATGTACCTGTTGCTATAGAAAGTCACTAAGCAGACAACATTAATGCATACAAAGTAGTGCAGGCCAGCAGAACACATGAAATTCTAGACATCAAACACAAATAATTGATTTCACTGGCATACTGGACAGCAAAGATGATTAATCTGAACTTATTAGTGTAGAAGTACCAAAGGACAAAGCAGCACGGCTCACCACAGAGGCAGCATCTTTTCCCTTTGCCAGCATGCTACAACAGCCCCTTCCAGCCAGAGCCAGGGCATAAGGACTGCTATGGACAGCCCTGTGGGAAGCTCTTGGGACAGTGAACAGGAGCAAAGTCCACACAGGATAAGGGGGAGAAAGGGAAAGCCACTGAATCTAGCTAAGAAATGAAGAGCTGAGCTTAGAGGATAATTTCCCAACACACCAAAACGAAAAAAAACCGAGAACATTTTATGAATGAAGTCTGAGAACTGGGATAACTAAACAGCCTTAAGAGGTTTTATATACGCAAATCAGGAAACTCATAATTCATGTATTTGGGTGTTTTGGAAGGTGAAGGTTTCCCCCTAGCGTCTGCTCTTAAAAGCAAATCCTGGCTCCTGCTTGAACTCAAGAGAGCCCAAGGTCTGCAAACATCACAGAGACACTTCACAAGAATTTTCCTTGGTTCAAATAGTTCAGCACTTGCATAATATCTGAGATTTGGTCTATCACTACTGAGACCCAGATGGCAAAAAATTGAACCTTGTCTTAAGAAAAATTATATTGAGCAAAGTTAACTCTTTTCCAACAAGGTTGCAAGTTCCAAGGTTGGCTGTGGTGTTTTATAATGAGACACGAGATGTTACCTCTATTAGAGGACTCAAAAGAAAAAAGTACAACTGTTCAGACAAGAAAAAGAAATCAGTCTCTGTGTTTCAGGGGAACAGAAGGCAGTGGTGAGAGCATGAGCTACTGTCTCAATTGATGCCTTGACAGAAAAAAAAAATCTAATCGGTAAAGGGTGTTCATACAGATATTTGGGTTTTCTTTTTCCAGAAAATTTGAGTTTGCATTACTGCTTAATATCTTAAGAGGTCAATGCCTTTTTAATCAATACATTTGCAAATATATGATACAATGGCCTTAACTTTTTCCCTACCTCACCCACAGGACACCACCTGCAAACTTTAAAGTTTCGGATGATTCACTAGATAAAAAGCTTTAGAAGACATGCAGGATATTCTCACGTCAGTCAGTCTGGTTATGTAGCTATTTACAAAACATCTTCTGGAAAAATAACTCAAGTGTCTTTCTTTGGGGAAAGTCAGAAAACTTCCCTCAAGGGATCTGAAATGGAAGAACCATACAGCACTCAGCCCACTGACACCAGACTTGGGTGTTTTTTTCCTAATGGAGGGGGGAAAGTAGAGTGCAGCAGCAGAGCCAAGGAAAGCAGAGGGCTGCCATGCAGGAAAGCTTGAAACTGGGCAAGAAGCTGGGAAACACGGTATCTTAAAACAACTATGAGAGGGAGCAGCTTTCAATCCTGGCTTCTCACTGAGAGAGGGTGCTGCAGCACAGCCTGAGAGTTGGAGAAAATTAGGCTACATAAAATAAGATTAGCTGTCTCTCACTTCCTTCCAAATTTCTAGTAGGACAAGGAAGTTCTTTATTTAGAAAGGAGAGGCTCTGGCAGCCCCATTTCTATTCTAATAGCATGTCTCCACTCCCAAAGCACCCCAATGTCCAGTTCTGCTCAGCAGTCACCACTAAACTGCCCCCATTTACCAGGGCTCTGTCATCAAGGATGCTTTATTGCACAGGCTGCCCATTTCTCTTGGCAGACCCACACCCTGCCTGTTTCATCTGAGCACCGACAGCAATGTCATCAGTCTGACTCTGGGGCTTACATCAATTTTTACATTTCAGGCCATCATCAGGATTCTTGCTGTGGTCTCAGTGAATCACACTCTTCCCCAGCCATCATTCTGTAGGATGTACAATGCTCAAATTACATGGGACTCAATTTCCAGAGCACACTGTATCACCCAAAAAATCTGCTCTACCAGTCAATGTTCCTAAATATTACTGTTGACACAGCCAGGTCATGGAAGATAGAGACATCTGATTCTGTACTTTTTTGCACAGCAATACAACAGAAAAGAAAGGCTTTTGCCCAAAAATAAATATTTGAAATCTGTTCCCCCAATGCTTTTCATTTCAAGAGATATGACTTTAATCCCGAATCTGCCACAGAAACTGATGGTGGAAAAAGAATATTGCATTGAAATGTGGCAGAGCTCATACGGTATCATTTTTCAGAGTTAAAAAAAAAAAAAAAAAGAAGCTAATTTTTGTCTTTCCTGCAATTATGCAAAAATAAGGTGAAATGGACCAAATAGGGATTTTTTAGAAAGAATCCTATATGGCTTGGGTAGATTTTTAAAAATAATTACGTGATGAGATCTCTAAAAGTTAAAATAATTGCCCTGAAATAGGAATAAATATGAGAAGTGTAAAACCAACCACAGTTTCACATTATCCACTCCAAGTATGAGAACTGTATGCTTGAAACATTAACATAAAATCAAACACAAATTTAAAACAATGTGGATGCACAAGGGTTTGTCTAAGACACTGCATTATCTGTTTATCTCCATAGCAATTTTTTTTTTCCAAACTGGTTCCAAGTTATCCAAATTGATCTACTGTAGCTGAACTATTTGCTTCTCCTCTTGCTGCTTTATAATGCATGTTACAGTTTAAATACCTATTATTATATCAGGAGCATTTGTGTTTGAAGAAGTTTTATCTTAAATGTGTTTCAGTAGCACTGAAGCTCCTCCTCCACAATCAAAATCACAGCAGTTAGGGGAGAGCAAGAACATTACTGGATGTCTGTTACAAAGTCTAGATTTAAAATAAGGTAGAAAAAACCCAGTAAGGCAAATGTGATTTCCCAGTTTCAAGGTTAAATGATATGTGGTAATGTGGATTAAAGTAATTGGATTTAAATACGTATCCAAGGAATATGTGTAAAACAGGTAAACCGATACAGCCTAACTGGCTAATTTTGGAGAAAATTAGGGGTTTGTGCTGTGCAGAGTAAGGGAAGAGAGAAGTGAAATAAAGTAGACATGCTTCTGCTGTGTGGCCAGAATAAGCCAGAGTAGTGCAATCATAGTCAGACTTTCATTGCATTTTTGAGTCTCACTTGTCTGTGTTACAGAACAGCTGCATTGCATCAGTAATGCTGTGGGCACGCACAGACTGTCAGGACTCAGACTCAGCTGGGTCTCAGCTGATCGTTATCAACACCTCAACCAGCTACAAGAAATAATTTTGCTTATTAAACATCTAGCCTTGACAAATATAACAGGGATTCAAAGCATTTCTGTGAATGGCTCAGTCTGCGCATTGGAAAGTGCCAGAAATCCAATGAAAACACATTTAATGTACAGAATTATCTTTAGATAACTGGACATCTGATTTCACAAAACCCTTCATGGAAAAAGTATCAAACTGCACAAATGATTCTTTCCTTTCATAAAAATTTCAGCAAAATATCATTTGATTTTGCAAATGTCACTTCAATTGCTGGTAAAACAAAGCAAAAGAAAACAAACCAGACCCTACCATGTACTTTTTGCAAATTAGGCAGCAATGAAAAGGTTTGAAATTGCCCTCTAAAAATGCAAAAGCTTAGACTACTGAACTAATTTATATTCAAATACTCGCCCCTAATAATTTCTCATGCTGTATGCAGCCATCTTTAAAAACCCAAATGCTCACATCCTTTCCCTGAAAATTCCCTCAGGATGCCATGACAAGCTGTAGTTGAATTAGCTGGGTGGGATAGTTAGAATAAGGGAGGCTGCTTTCTACTTAGGGATCACATTTGTTGCACAGCTGGCCAAGATCCAGGAAAAGACCTATAAGAAGCTGGTTTTCCTTAGTTTTAGAGAAAGAACTCAAGTTTAAAAGGTTAGTATTAAGTGTAAAACAACAGAGAAAGAACATTTTAGAAATCAATACCACCAGTTCCACCTTCATCTGTGCTCTGTTGTTCTGCAGAAGAAGAAGGTTTGTAAGTGAAGTCATGAGGTCAAATAGCAAAAAATGCAAGCTAGCAAAAATATGGGGATACTGGATATAGTAACGCTAAGTTCTATCAAAGCAGTTTCAACATGTTATAAATGCACAGTCAAGATGACAGCACTAAAACAAACTCAGTAGAGTTCCACCAATACAGAGGATAAGCTGAATTGAAGCATTTTTTCTTTTATTCTTTGACAATAACTTTAGTTACTTATTGGCAGGGTCTTCCAGTTAGATCCCTTCCACTGCAATCTGGATTTGTTCGTTTGATTTTCAATGTTTACAAGCAATAACTGTTAATTATGTAATGCAGGAAATGATCTGAGCTCAAATTAAAGAATGTTAAAACACATCACCTAATCTAGAATAGAACCCATGCTCTGAGAAGCTTGGGCACTGCCCACTGAATCTCCTTACCCATTACTAGGCATTCAAATAAGTGTGTTTAAAACATTTCAGATGTGGTATTACAGTACAACTAGGGTTGGTTTCTTTGTTTTTATCGCCAGTCCTAACACTCCATTATATGTATTGTATTTGAAGGACTCTGAATTATTTTAACATTATAATTCCCCTTCTCTTGATGGCTGGGGGCTGGCAATGCAATGCTGCCAGGTCTTGTATTTCCCATGGGGCTTCCCTCTAGCTCTTCTCAAGGTCAAAAATTGCCCTAAGTCTGAGCAGCATTTCAGGGCAAGTACAGATATGATTCTTTCCACACTAACTACCCGCAGATCCTGCTTTAAGATACAGGGTAGGAAAGGATGCCCAGGTCTCTATGAATAGTGCTGCATCTGCCAGTGTTCACACATAATATTCTGTGCTTTTAGTCCTACTAGAAAATGTGCTGCTTACCCGTTTTGCTGTCTGAATCTGGAGTTACAGATCCTCCCCATGACCATCTCTTCTGTCGTGTTTCCAGCCTCTGATTCCGTTCCAAGGTACGATTCATAACTGCTTCATATCTCTCCTATTAAACAACATCTCTATGAAGCTTGTGACCATCAAGCACAGCTACACCAGAAAACAAAATACAGACCCCCTCACTGTACGATTTATAATGTTTTACTGCCTGATTAACAAGCTTTTGTTTCAAAAACTATCATGTAAAGAATGTTGAGGGTAATTAATGGCTTCAAAACAGTGCGAACATGATTAGGTTGAGCTAAAGCACAGATAATCTATTCTACTCTTTACTTAAAATAGCCACCAAACAGATTTCCTATTCAGTAAACAGCACTACTTATTTTCTAAACGGGGATGAACTCCAAACTGAGCAAAAGTAATTGCTTACCCTTTAAACTACTTATGTTCTGAAGTTATTTCTAAAAGGTGGTAAGAACTCTCATTATAGACTACCAAATATAAGGTTATTTGTATTTTCAAAGAACTTTATCGGCACTGACATTAAGAGAGGTATGATGAAACCAGAAACAGCAAGACAAAGGCAAAATTGCAATAAAAGACCAATCAACTCCAGACCTCAGCAACCACTGCTGACAGGACAATGGGGGCAGCTTCTCCTGCTGTCTCCAGAACTAGTAACTGCTAACAGGGGAGCTTCAACTCTTGTGCATAAAGATGAACTGTAACCACACAAGCCTGGTTCTTGCCAGCCAGGTTTCCACATGTGTCAACAACAGATTTCTCCTCTGAAATAGTTATATCCCAAGTGATCTTCTGAAGCAGTATTTACTGCTGATACACTGAAGTAAGATGCCAAGGGAACTCATTATCCAACTATTTCTCCCTCTTGAGGACACAAGACTTTCACCTTCTTTCTACACCACTTCACAACAGAAACTAGAAGAGTCGCAGTGAAACACAGACAATGTAAACTAGGAATGAAAGGACAGGGATTCTGCTCACTGACAAAAATTAAAAGTTTTTGTTTGAAATACAAAGCTTTGCTTCTCCTCTGTTAGAGAAACCTGAACTACAGCCTACCTAAGGAGCCAAAGTACCCAGACATTATGTAATCTGTATTATATTTCCATGGAGGTACCTGCAGTGCAGTAATTCTTCAGAGTCATAGTTAAAGACAGAGGCTTCACTTTACTAACAACAGAAAGGAGTTCAAGACACCAGCAGTACCTTCTCCTCCTCTATTTTTTGTTTCCTCTTTTCTTCTACTGCTGCCCTCCGCTGTTCCTCTTTCTGCTTCATTTCTTTTAGCTTTCTCTGCCTTTCTTCTAACTGTTTTTCATACTGGAGTTTTGCTTTTCTCTCCTTTTCAAGGATTTGTGTCTCTTTGGCAGCTGTAAATTTTTAAGAAAAAATTAAAATAAAATTTAGCCATTCATTGATATTGCACTGCAACTTACCAGAGAAAAGACTATCCAGGCAGAATTGTTACCACTTAAAACTAAAACATACAGCAAGATGAGCTCGAAGAGCTGGATGACAATACATGATGACATTCTGTCCCCAGGTTAGGGTGGAATCACAACCTTGCCTGCCACTAGACCTTACTGTCTAGACAGGAATATCAGGATAGGCACATTCCATATGTTAGGCACATAATTTTCTTGTCAACATAGTAGTAAAGTCTTTATAAGAAAGCAGTAAGTTGAGAATCAACAAGCAGAATTTTCTATGTTGTGATTTTCTTTCTTTTTTTTAAAAACAAAATATAATGAAAATATTTAAAACACTGAGTGACAAGATGGGAAAATCCCACAGTTCCTGCATCTAAGTCAAAATAGTTCTCTCACTGTTCTCTGCAGACTCCACCAAGGAACAGCTGTGTGCAGTTTAACAGGAAGCTTCAGGTCCTGTGACACAAAGCTAGTGGCTAAATGCAAAGCGTATTTTCCATGGCTAGACAGATGAAACGAACCAAGAGACCAGATAATTACACCAATGTACAGACAGTATCTACATACAGGGCCCTCAAAATATTTCTGAATTTACATGCAACCTAGTCCCACCCTCTCTCCCTGCTAGGATAACACAATCCTTCCTGTTGTTGTGGGTCTTTGGCTTTATGTTAATAAACAAACATACAGGTCAGAGACAGCCCACTCCTCCCAAGGTGAGAGCCCAGGACCCAGCACTGCAGGGCACACAGTGACCCTTTCATCTCTGACTGCACACACATGCACTGATTCATGTCACAAACAGCAAAAAGTTAGGCAAGAGTTTTCTGCTGTTCTCTAGGTCTCAGATTCCCTGCTAAGATAAAGTGTATACTGCTGACACTTCAATCCAGGAGTCATTTCAGTGTGCTGGGAAACAAGGGAAGTAGTGTTCAAGGCAAACAAGCCACTCAACTAACTAAATCTTTTCTGGTTTTCTCTGAATCAGCATTACTGAAACCTCAGTCTTCAGGGCTACAGGAAGCAGTTCTAAGCTCAAAGTTTTATTTAAAAAAGTGCTTTTGTTAAGTCTTTCAGTAAGACATTGGCTAAATTTTCTTTGTGGTCACAAAGAACTGGAAGGTGAGAAGTGACACAGAGCTGCAAGAAGCTAAAACATTCTGCAGTGTTTTCCTCTCAGATCAAACACTTCTTCATTCACGTTCACACATGGTCACTGATGCAAGACCAAAAGCAGACCTTGTTTCTTGTCCCCAGCAAGCTGGAAAAAAGTGACTGAACAAGGAATAAGTTATTCCTTTATCGCAAACATTTTAGAAAACCGTATTTTAAATGAGACATGAAAATACCATGTTGCTTTTCTCGCTCTTCTCTACGCTCCCTGGCCAGTCTTTGCCTTTCTTCTGTTCTTAGAGTGGAACCATCTATCACTGTCAAAATAAAAATCGAAGACACACAATTGTCAGCAATTTTGAACATTCAAAATTAAATAAAAAGTCAAAAGTCCTTATAATCAAAAGGCGAATGAAACTTCCTGAGAGATGCATGCATCACCAAATCACTGCACACACTGCATATACAGATTAAACATGTCATCTGAAAAATTGAGAGGAAGCTGAATACCCTCCTTTTCCCCACTTTCCATTCCCTCACAACAACTAATCCACTGTTTTTAACAGGTGCTGGAAAAAGCAGACACCTTTTTAAGGCTCAATGTGAACAGTCAAAAAAAAGCCTAAGCAGTAGCCAGAGATGTGTGAGAACATACCCTTATTCCAAGTTCAGCTCTGATCCTTATTCTTGTACATATTAAATTCCAACAACAAGAATTACAGGAATCTAGGAAAATTTAATCTGAGAACAGGCAGTTCACCCATCACACCAAATTCGTAGCGCTGCAGGACAGGCTGTTTGCAGGCTAAGTAGAACCATGACTGCTTAGGTGTTTTCAGGTATAAAATCTTGAAATTCAGCAAGAATTGAACTGGTCGCTTGCCCAGAGCATAAAACAATCATTTATTTTTGCTGTTATGCCCTGTCTACTAGACAGGCAACTTTAACTGAACTCTGAGCCAGTCAAGGGCAGAAATCTGTCATCAAAATCAGACCTTTAATGAATCTACAAACCATCTACCAGGTATTCTGGCCTCTGATGCCTCCTGAAGAAAGAGCAACAAATTGCTTTTTTAAAATATGTTCTCTTCATTCTCTACTAACTCTCCCCTGGGAACCCAGCACTTCATTAAGAGCAATGTCCAATAATTATACCTGGTTTAGTCACTGTCTTTATTGAGGTCTGGACTGCAAGAGGGCTAATGCCACTTTGGCTTCTTCTTTCTTCTGCTATGGCTTGGGCTGCAGCAACTGTGAGAAAGAATCATTCCATATTAAGAAAAGCTCCACAACTGAAACTCATGAAATAAATATATAAAATAAATACATAACATTCCATTAGAGGCTGCTGATCCTTTTATCAAATAACTAACTGGGGGCTGCTAAACTTGTAAGGAAAAACTTGTCAAATGAGACCTCAGACCTGGCACAACTTTTCTTACATTTTAAAATGTGCAGCAGAGGCCTACAGAGTTTCAAAATGATCAAACTTACTATATAACTCTTCTAAGACAAAACCAAGTATTTAGCACAGTTACAAGTCTGACTCACACTTAATAATAAAAACATCTTTGCTATCACATGTACATTTGTGGGCTGGACATACTTATGTAATAGTCTATTAGCACTGGCAGAATCATATTCTGATGAGATCCAAGCAGGGAAAGATTTATGAAGACCTGTCATTACTTTATGACATGAAACACAAAGGGTCAAAGTTGCATAAAGTGAACCATTAAGGGATGCTTACAATGTAGTTCTAAAACTGGATCTTGAAAAATAAATTTTAATTGTAAATTAGACTCCAAAACAGTAATTTGAGCATTTGTGCAGAGACCCATTCACATTATTCAGGTTTCACCAAGGTGAGTACAGTGAACTGCAGGGCTATGACTGCAATTAATCGTACAGGAAGGAAATGTCACTGATATTAATGTCATTAAAATAACAACACCCTTTACAAAGTTAGAGAGACTAATTTACTGTATCACTTTCCACAGATTTTCTTTATTTTAGTATCAACTTTCACTAATCACCTTGCAGGGTGTGAAGGTGAAGTGTTACAGGGAAAGCAGGCAGGGCAACCTGTAAGACAGCATTACCCCACTTCTCTGCAGAGCTCAAACGGGAATGTCCTCGCACAGTGACACCTTGTTCTCACCTTGGATGACAGACACAGGGAGCTCAACTCTGCTCCTGAGAGGAGCCCAACTTCAGGGGATGCACGAGAACACACCACACAACCAACCAAACATGAGAAAGCCAAGGCCTGTTTTACACAGAAGAGGCAATCCACAAAAGGAATGTGTAACTACTGCAATCTCAACCAGAACATGAAGGACCAACAGCAGAATTCGGCGTTTACATTTAAAAAAAGAGGACAACAGCTTTGCCAATGATCTCAGGCTTCCCTTTAATATGAGTAGTGCAGAATGCAAAGGAGGAAGGAAGAGTCTCCCTGTTCTCCATGCATTGCCATGACAACTAGCTGTGTCATGGTAATAACCCTCCCTAAGGCTGTGCCCAAGAACAATCAGCTCAAAGTGTTTAATCCCATGTGATGTCAGTGATAAATGCTGATTGCAATACTTATTCAGCAACTCTAAATTGTCACCCGCAGCTGTTGCCAAGTCTTGAATTATTTTTTCACTGCAGCAGCAAACAAAAGTCTTCCTCAGTTCCATCCCATATGTCTCTGAGGCTCTTTGCAAACAAGACAGAGACCAGATATACCACAACGCGGTGAGATTACCCGTTGGTAAAAAAGAACAGCAAATAAAGGGGCTCACTGTAACTTCACCATCTAGATTAGAAGTCAGATAAAAATCTGATTTTTGTACAATGTTGTATGTCACACGGATGGGAATCTAGCCCAAAGAACACCAGGTGGAGAACAACAAAATAATCTATTCTAAGAAAATTAAAAGTCAAAACAGCCAAAGGAAAAGCAGCCCAGTGCAGGTGTGCTGAGAACAGAAATATACAGCCAAGGCATTAATATCCAATGACCTTTGTATATCACACAGGCTGAAGGAGCATAAATTTCAAATACCATTTAGATTTTAGACACATACAGAAATCCAGGTACGTCTTCCCTTCAGTCTCCATCAGCAAGGGAGGAGACAGGAGTTGGCAGCCTGAGCCAACTCAGCCCAGCTGGGAAAAGAGCCCAACAGAAGAAACTCGCTCCTCACCTACATCACCAGATTTAGTTAAGATCAACAATGGAATTTTGCCTCAACTCTCAAAGTTTAACCATATGAACTTCTGTAACAAAGTTATAGTAAGAAGCAAGCTGCAATTAAACAGGTACAACATTAATCTTATTTTACTTGTAGAAGTATTTTACTACTAGAAATCTTGCTGAACAAACCAGTCATAATGGATGTGGGAGATTATGTATTTATTCATTTAAAAATAAACAGCTGAATAATGTTCATGATTAGAAGGCATTAGTTTAAAAATGTGTCATATCTGCAAAGCAATTAGTCAGTTCATCTTAATTAATTAAGGCTGTAAAAGACTACTTGAGGTTCTATAGAACAGGAAAGTGGGTTACAGAAACAGTTCAGCCTGCAAAGGACACAGAGGTGAAAAAAGTCTAGAAATAGTCTGCCAAAGGATTTTGTATGTCAGGGTTTTTTGTATGTCAGTTAAAATACTTCGTGTTCTTCACTTCAATGTGTTATTTGAGCAGAAATAACATCCTTACAAATTTGAAAGTAGCAGATTAAAAGCACCAGGAGCGCACCTTCTTGACACACAGGTGTCACCCATTTAACCTAGAGAAATTCAGACTTAAATGTGAACTGGGGACTGGAACAAAAGATCATTAAAAGGGGAATATCCCTGAGATGTGCAAGCGCAATTTCACCAAGTCTCTGGTCAACAGACAGGTTTTATGTAAATTTACAATATGAAACTGTGATTTTCAAAATCCCCTTTGGACCACTATATGAGAAAATCAGTGGCATATTGTTGCACCTTGCAACCTTTAAAACATACAATTTTATTTTGCTTTAATAAAATAAAAGAAGTCTAAATTAATAAATTCAAATGTTCTTTGGCACAGACACCTTATAATCTCTTTGCCCAGTTTTCCATAATCAATGTAGCAGTCTCCTATGGAGCAAAGCTACATGGAAAAGAATTTTCCACAAAACGTATCTCTGTAAAATGAGCCTAACACTTCTGCAATGAATTAGGATACCCCAGAACAGGAAACCTGTTAACAACCATTTCACTGGAGCCTGTGTCACATGCTGCATTACTAGGGGGTGGTGCCTTCGAGGACATATTCAGCAAACTTCCGGAAGAATAAAAATTCTCTTAGAGGCAAATTAAATCTTATTTCTGTTCTGAGCTTCTCCTCCCACAGTAGTCACTAAAGGCTTTCACAACTATAATTTATGATCAGCAAAATGTGTGTATTTATTTTACAATAGTCTATCTTTAAATACTCCAGGTAAAATTAATAGAAGTATAAACCACACATATGGCCAATAATATCTGCATTCAGGCATAATAAAGTAGGGCCATTTGGAACATGAGATGGTTAAGTGATTTGGGAAGCAGTTTTTCTTCTGTGCCCTCATCACCGTTTAGCACCACGTGTCTGGCCAAGGGCATCACAGACAAACCAAAACCACAGAAGCAGCAGGAACCGGCCACTGTGGAAGACAACACACCAGATAAACCCAACTCTCCCATTTCACCTCCAGGTCACGCTCACACAAACTGTGCAGGTGCTGTGGTGCCTCCCTCACACTGAGCATGATGGTACTTCCTTCGCTGATCAGGTTTCCAATATGCCCTGAAAAGACCACTGCTAAAAATAAACCTTGATTTCTATTTCAACCCTTGCACAGAGCTAATACCCTTGGCCCCTGCCAGGACTGGCAAATGACCCATTGCTGTTCTTAGTAAACCTCATTAGGGACTGGAGCAGCTCTGCCCCTTCGCCCAGAGAGGTTCAAGCATTCCATCCCATCACTTCTCCTGGGATCCAGCCGGACACTGCCCCACTCGCTCTTCCCTTCCCATGCCAAACCAGACAGGAGAGCAGAATATGCTGACTTTCACAGCAATCCTGCTTCTTATGATTTAATGACTCATTATGTAAAGCAAACAAACGAAAAAATCCCAGACTAAGCCACTGAAACAGGAGGTGTTAGAAGGTCTCCTGAATGGTAGGCATTGTTAGCAATCTAAATTTTCCATAGAAGTTTAAAGCAGGTAACAAGAAGCCAATAATCAATCCATGAACGAAAAGTGAACTCTCCAGTAAAATCTCTAATTTTATAGCAAACTCTGCCAAATGTGCAAGATGCCATTTTTGTCTTGCTCCACTACAGGGAACTAACAAACTAACTGTTTGTTAACAAGTGCTCTGATCATTTTCCTTTTAATAACATTTGTACATGCTTTCAGGAAAGATGAGGGAAGTTAGCACTCAAGTCTGAGATTTCTGCACACAGCCTTCTAAGCTGATTTCCACTCATTCACTAATACCAGTTAAGACAAATGGATACAAGATCATACGCTTGATGCTTTAAGAAAAACTTTACATCATTACCTCACACAAACAGGTGAGGTAACACAAAGTTTCTAACCATGAAGAGAAAGTCCTCTCTGTATGCATTCCTCTTTTCCCTGCTTTCCCCCTTCTTTCTGTCTTTTCCCGCTGATCCTCACATTCCATCTTTGGGCTGCAAGGACTGACAGGCTCCACAACCAAACATATGAGCCTCCTGGTAGGCACCTTCTGACGGACCAGCTGGAAGGCAGATGGTTCTCCTGTTTTGTCTGGGCAGTCACCAGATGGGAAGCACACAGATCTCCAGAAAGCAGTGCATGTTGTCTCTCAGCTTCAGCAGGCCACAAGACTCTCCTGTTGTCTTGTCCTTATCCTAGACTCTATTTGCACACTTGATTCTATATTTATTCCCAAGGTGGGAATCATTATGCGATTTCCTTCCTTTAAGACTATTTCTGCAGGTAATTCTATACAACAATCTGGTTTTCTACCCAATTAATGTTTAAGGAAGTTTTGGGTGATTTCTTCAGTTCATCACAAGTATTGATCTTAACGGAAAACTTTAACACAAGCATTTCTTTGTAGTATTTGAGAACATATTTGCAAGAATGTAACTTTTTATTTATCCTTAAACATCCACACTCACACTTAAGAGCTAGAAACATTGGAAAAAAATCACATAATTAACAAAACACCACTTATTTCTTATAAGGAAAAGATACAGCTGAAGCAGTCTCAAGGGCAGGTTATCATACGTGTTCAGCCTAGGGTATGATCAGAGAGGCACCAGGAAGGTTGCTGGTTAATTTGTGGGTTGATCTCCGTACACTTTGCCCTAGGGGAAACACATAATCTAAACCAAACTTGAGTGTGATACAAGCGCAGACCAAGGAATCAAAATTCATCCTTAAAAGAATTGGCAGCCATCTCCAAAAACTTACTACAGTCAGAGATGCTACACCATTGTCTGACAGCCACATCAGGAGCGAACCATCCTTGGTCCAAATGCTGCTGGGAGCATAACTGCTATGGAGTTTCACTGATTCTTGCCGCCACTTGTATTCTCTTAATTTAACCTCGCTTACACTGCTCAGCCATGAATTATGCTTCTCTCTACTTACTGGGAAAAGCAACTGCCAGCACAATGCTTGAAGAGGACAAAGAGATGTCACCACCTATTGCAGGAGCCATCATGAGGTTGGTAAGAAGTATTGTCTGGACTGTGCACACAGGGCTGACAAGCTATATCCACACTCTCCTCTGGAAAAGACACCTGGCTTCACAATTTGGGATTGTTAGTGAGGTATGTTATTATTCACTCTTGAAAGAAATTAAACTGAATCCCAGCAGATATTCTACTCTCACTCACTGACTTCCTGCTGCCCTCACTATCCCCTTTGTCACATCCTTCTTCCCCATAGTTCTTCCTCACCTTCACAAAGAAACACGAAGATGATTAGCATTCTGCATTACCTACCTTTTTTTTTTTTAAAGAACACAATCTTTTATCATCTCTTTTGATATGATAACAAGATTTGTACAAAAATAATGCCAGGTAGAACAGAAAAATTAATCTGTTTATTGCACTGTGCTTATCAAGCTGATTTGCCCAATGACCTCGCTCTCCAGAGCTGATGCTTCCTGCATAGAGGATACACAAGCCTTACAGTCCCAATGGTGTTCTTTAGCAAACAGCCATGTTTTGCTGTCTTGTTTTTGCTGTCTGGAAGCACTGTCTCAGTAAGACTCAGCCACAGGAAAACCAGAGCTCGGGAAAGGCTGGGTTGCTCACCATGTTTCTCAGCAAAGGAACAAGGCACTAAGGTATTATCACTGAAAATTTCTCCACCAGGATACAGTAAGGCTGCATGTAAAAAGAGTGTCTCTGTACTGTTTCTGTGGGTTGGTGACTGCAAACTTTTCTTGCCAACTGCAAAATAAACAAATTGCTCTCATCTACCTTGACTTTTATTTTAGAGATACACAGACACTGACTGCAGTGCTGATGCAATACACTGTGACTAAGAGTCCCTTGTGAACCTTCTCAAGCGTAACAGAAATCAATATTCACCTGCTTCTGCATATTGAAAATTCCAAAGTATCCTAATACACTGAACTAAAACGAGTGCAGTCTATGCAATAAATATACTCTTACATAATTTTGTGTGTATTCATTGTGTAATGTAGTAGTTATGCGACATAAATGCTAATAGGTAGGCATATACAGATTAAACACACCGAACTGGACAGAATCAGACACAGTTTTAACAGCTACAGAAGGACCAAAAAGGTAAAATAGTGAAGCTTTAAACACAGAGTGCAAGATTATTAATGCCTGCTCTGCTTATCTTAGAGATAATTCTTTTTCATTAATACCACCCTCCAAGGCCTCAGGAGTACATGGACACTGGACAGGCTTCAGAGATGCCAGAGCAGTCCCGCTTTAACCTGCCCTGATGAGTTTAGTTCCCACTGGAATTCTAGCTCAAGCATGGGCAAAAGTTACAGACAGAAATCAGCTCTCTCTGCTTTACTCCTCCAGCTCTGGAGGCTGCCTATAACGGAGTCCTCTTCACATTCCTGCACAGCCACGGCAAAAAGTAACTTCCAGACAAACTTCAGCTCTCTCGTATTTCACATCTGTTTTTCTCATTGTATTATTTCTTTCTTTCATACTGCACTATCCCTAACACTGGCAACAGCTAACTTCTATCCGCTACGCCCCCCTTTCCTGAGCAGTCTGGTTTCTTTTGCTTGCTGGAAGCATGTCCTTGTAAACGCTTTTGTCCTCGTTTGCAGGCTGTGGCTATTGTTTAATGCACCCAGCCCAAACAATACCAGCAAAGAACACAGCCCAGCACTGCAAGTCACAACTAACTTGAGACAAACCCTGTGAAAACACCATTTTGAGCTTTCTTTAGGTGGAAGGATAACAGCTCCTTTACATGACAGCAGGGAAAACTACTGCTTTTGCCTTTCACACTTGATGAATTTCTTATGGCAACTTCAGAGCTCATTCAAACACTGCGTGCTTCAGAAGAAGACAGGCTGTGTTGGCATTTACCCCCATGAGACCAGCCTCAAATCAAATCACTCCACACAGAACGGTGCTGCAGGACACTGACAGGCCCACAACGTGTTTAATGCAGCAAACCCCACTGTCTAAAACAGAACAGGGTAGTGCAAAATGTAAAAGGAAATAAACTGCAAATTTTCTTAAAGCTGTACATTTCATCCAGCTAATCCGAAAATGAAAGCTCTGAGACATTCCACTACACGTAAAGTAAGATCTCAACAAAGTAACCATGAAGCAATCCCTGCTCCAAAAAGCCTGAAGAATAGGTAAGTGAAAAGTAACAAATGGGTGTAAAAAATCCAAGCAGGATAAAAGGGCAAAAGAGACCAATAAAGAGACCATATTTTTTTCTTAATTCACTACCTCGTGGCAGAAAGTCTTCTAGAGAAATCTGAAAGTGAGTAAGGTGCCACTCGCTGATCTGGTCTGGACATGACCGTCCTCGGTTTTCAAGGCCCAGAACACAATTTACATATTAATGAACAACACTGCTGCAAAAAGAATGTTCCTTTAAGAAATCCTCTTGGCAAAACTAAACAGGATAAGCTTTCAAATTATTAAATGTGTTCTACTAAATTATGTTCTTTAAATATAAAGATCTCTACAAGATTTCTATATTCTTGTAGCCAAGTCCTCTTGGACTTGGGGGAAAAGTTTTAACACTCAGAAGCTTTAAAACACTTGCACGAGAACAAGCCACTACAGTATCTTTGCTCCCTCCTCAGATTCAGGTCAGTGCATTTAAACAACAGAGAGTGTCTGTAAATTAAGAGTCAGTTAAGTACTCATAAAAGAGTATTTTAAAAACTCCCTGTGAATTAGGAGGCAAAAAAAACACTGAAGAAGGACAGAGGTATTCTGAGCACAACTAGTGGTAACTGTTCTCTTCAAAAGCAACTTTCACCTGTGGATCCTCCACCAAGAAAGTGGACGTTTCAAACTGACTGGAATACAAAAATAATTTAGATAAAAAACAAATGTCAAGCAACTAGATCAGCCTTCCTTAAAAGCAAAGGCTTGTGTTCACTACGCACGCTTTGAACACCACAGATACAGGGTGGATGGCTGAGGCATTCTGCAGCACAGCTGAGGTTTCTGAGCCTTTCAAACAAAAACATTTTGAGCAACCACACTCCAAACAACTTAATCACCAGCACCTAGAACAGTTTTAACTGTAGGATAGGCACATGCAAACACACTGAAAACATATAATCAATTAAGAATTACCTGGCTGTATACTGCATAATTGGAAGTTAAATAGCACTAATTTATTTGTGGTGGACTAAGAATTTGAAAGCCTGACTTTGTTTTTAAAATATCACAAGTCACTGGGTAAGTCATATTAACAGAAGTCACTAAAATTGCATGCTCAGAATTTTATTTGTCAGGGTATCCTTTTACAAGAGGACTGCAAGCATCTCCAATTATTTAACCAAGTTTAAAGACAACCAGCAGCGTTTCATACCCCTATGATTATGACTAACCTAGATTATTTCTTCCATTTATCTCACAGCAACTCATAGTAACCCTTCTTTACTCTCTTATAATTTTTAAGAACTGACAATTAATAATGGGGTATCAGTGCTTTAAATATTCCTATCTGTTTTCTTCTTGAAAATCACAAGTGTGTGAAGAAGCAGCAGTCCTTATTTCCAGTCACATTTTAAGGGTATGCACAGCTAAGGATAGTGTAAGCCACAGTATCTCTGTACTCTCACCATCAATTATAACCCTTTTAAGTCATTAGTCACTAAATACATGCATCTGAATTGAAGCATGGAGTTCAAATTTATCTTTTGTATTTTTAACATTTGAAAAAATACATAGAGAGTAGAACATACTGTATAAGAAACTGGAAAAAAACCCCTATATATGCACATGGTTTGGTTGGGTTTTTTGTTTCTTTATTCCCTTTACAGCAAGGAGGATCTCTCGTGAATGCTTTTGGAGAAATCTCAAGAATTTAAAGCTCTAAATTAGAATAAAACCGTTTTAGAAACCACTTACAACTGGAAGTAATCTTCAGAATGTTAAGCACCTAATACATAGCATTCATCTTTCTGAATCAGCATGAAATTATCGCTATCCTGTATGACTGTATTTCCATGAACAAGAAGAAAATGAAATTAAGGCTCATAGCCATCACAATTACATTAAGTTCTCAGTTTGACTTGGGAATATTCTCTCACCACTGGGATCTACCTGAAATCCAATTTCTGTTCAGTTCTTTGCATTTATCACCCTGGCACTCTGCAAAGCAGTGTTGTTACTTTCAAGCCGGGAAAAAAGTTGAAGCACAAAAAAAACCCTTACAACTGTCTCCAAAGTTACGAGGAGTGTGACAAAACAAGAAACCAAAGGCAGCCCTAAGTGATCACCAGCTGAATGCCCCAGTCACTGGGCTCCCTTTGCTCCACAGATGGAGTAATTCGAGTCATTCCCTGGAACACCATCGAGTAAGACAACAATGGAATGCTCAAGATGCTTTTAATGTAGCACTCCCATGTTATGAGAAATCTGGCAAAGGAATAGTTCCCTTGTCTTGCAGCTTCCCAGACAAGATTTGAAGCCCACCCTTACTCACAACTGCACAGCAAATCCCAAAGGCTTTTTAGGATCCAAATTCAGAAGTAAATTCTTTCCAGCAAGCAGCTCTGATGCAGAGGTCAATTCATCAATTATCTGACTGATAGACACTTCTGGAACCCAAATAATTTTCTCTAGACAACACTCACCATCTTTTGCTGTGTGACTTTGCCACCAAGACTGTACACAAGAGTAGTACAACTATAGGTGTTGGTACAAACTTGTGTTCTTAGGTTATGTTTTATAACTACTACCTAGAGACCAGACAAATCTGCATGTATTCCTGACTACTTGCTTGAGCAATGAGGTTTCACTATTAGTTATCCATCCATCCTTCTTTTCATGCAAATTCTGTGTATATGCACTTGGTAAAGCTGTTACCAACAACTCTGCTCCAGGCAGGACCGACAAAGCCAAACAGTCAGCTTCACTTACACAGGGAGAAAAAAACTGATTAGACGGAATGAAGCTGTTATTTTATCAGACAACTTCCGACTACGCCTGGCTTGGCCACGCAGGTCATGGGAACTGTGCCTGCAGCTAGACTGGCTGAAAAAGACACTTCATTTTTGTCCCACGTCCTGCGAAAAGTTTCCCAAAAAAATCATGTAGGTCTTGGAAAGGAAAACACATACAAACGGCATAGAAACAGCATTTTAATACACTGTTTGGAAGAACCTTCACATCACAGATTCAATATGAGTGGAAATCCTGGCAATGGCACAGCCAAGTTCTGGTAAAAACAAATACACATTCTCTACCACCCATACTACAAAAGACAGGAGATTTTAGTATTTCAGTGAAAATGAAAACAAAATAATAACTGTGGGTTACAACAGCTTAAATTATAGGTATTTTTACTCTGATTACCCACACGAAACAAGGAAAACCTCACTTACTGGGTAAACCACAAGTAACTGATTACTCCCCTCTTCTCAGATCTTAACAAGCTCAGCAGTGCTTATGGTATTAGAATAGGAGCAAAAATTCCTCTTCATCCCTGAAGGATGACAGCAGCAAGCATGGATCACAAGAATGGGGTAAGCAGCTGCCATCTATGCAGTGCTGTTTCACAGTGTACAACCACAATTCACTTTTAATGTTAAGTGATGTTCCTGAATCACTGATAGGAACATTAACTGCCTTCTAGTTGTAGCAGCAAATTCTGCTTTTTGTCATCCACCTAAAGGAAATAAGATTGGACAAGTGCGTCCAAGCAGGAAATTATTATAAAGGAACTGCAGAACTGACCTTGAAGACATGACCTGGCCTGCAGAATCTTTATTACAGATGATACCCAAAGAAAGAGAAACACCTTTTCCTCACCTCAATACTAGCCTGAATTAAGGAGAATATTTTTCTTGCCAAACTTAGCACATTGGTACAGAAGCTAGTCACAGGTGGCACTATGGGATTTTACACTTTAAAGGCTTAAAATAATTAACAAGCACCAACCAGCCACAGAGGAAACCAGTATCAAGAGGCTGGTAACAGAGAGCAGAGGTGGGGAACAAGCACCCAGCAGTCTTGTCCCCAAAGAGGAACCTATGCAGAGGGTAACTATAAACAGGTACATAAGGTGTGTATATATATATATATATATATACACACACACACACATATACAGTCAGGCTGCCAGAAAGAGGTGTAGTTTCTCAGCAAGATGCTTCTCATTTTTATTTACTGTCTTTAAAATGTGAGATTCCCAACCAGAAGTTCACTGGTAAATGACTAAAGGTGCACAGCACTGTATTTATTTTGTATAGATGTTTGTTCTCCAGATTGATTAAGACAGCAAAGCTCAAAACTGCCCACAGAGAGGCAGAAACTGGGTCCAAGTGCTCTAGTTAGCAGGTATTTTGGAACCGAGGAGTCCCCCCACGCAGGAAACTGAGCTTAGAAAGAAAGAAGCTATATCCCTCCCCAAATCTGCCCAAGGGTAGCATGGGACTGAACAAGGTTCTTTCTGGTGTGTTACTTTTTTCTTCCCCTCTACATCCTCTCCAAACAGCCACGATATCAAACGTGGTTGCTGCTCACAACTTCTCCAAACAGCAGAAAATACTGTGGCAATTATCTTGCAAATTCCACTGCTAACCACGGGATTGCAAGGATGATTTCTAAACATCATTTGCGTTCTCTAGGGAGTGTTACTGCCAAGAAGGCATGAGCAGAGCTGCAGCGGCCTGTACACTCAGACAGCATTGCTTCAAATGCACGTTAGCAATGAGTTTAAGTACATAACTGCTAGAAATACATTCTGTGTACACTGAAGTTTAGATTCTGGTTCAGTGACTTCCTCCCCCTCAGGGAGAAAAATTTCAAGGTCTAGCCTTTCCAGGATCTAGTGAGGGGGTTTGTTTTTTTAACATGATGTGCATATTAGAACATGTGCTTATGTAAGGGGAGATGGAGCTGCCTGGCTGGAAGAGCATTTCCCCTCTGGTCCTGGGACTAAATCTAGGTCATGACAGCTATCAGCAAATGTAGGTACCTGTCTTTAGAAGAATTCAGAAGCCACCGTATAAGTGCATCCAAGATGCAGACTCAAGCAGCAGTTCTAGCAGGAAGTTTAAGGATCAAATAGACACCACCCGCGCAGGTGAGAAGTAAGTACCATCTTTTGGCAGCTCGTTATCCTTCTGGAGCACTAAACTGTCTTAATTTTGAAACAGAAACGAAAAGTAATTAATATTTCAGACACCCAGCACACCGAAGAAGAATGCCAGATGAGGGCTGCGCATTCAGGACCCTTTGCCAGCACCCTTCTTTGTGTAATTACACAGACACACTGAAAACAACCAAGCGAGAGAGGCTCTCAGGGTAGTTCTTGTACCAAGTCCAAGTTAGCTTAGATCACACTACAATTATCTTTCCTTATCTTTTTGTATCTGGGATAAAAAATGTTTCTCTTTTCTAACGGATCGCCCACAAAGCTCTGGCGTGGAGTTGTGCCATGAAATCAGGCTGCAAACACACCCCAAGCACGCACCACGCTCGTTTCAGAGCGGGATGTCATTAAGGAACTTAAGCATTAATAGGCACATAAACACAGCCAAGGACAGAACCACAGCAGAGCTTCTTCAGCCCTCTGAGAACACCAGTTAAAGAAAAAAAAAAAGTAAAAAATAAAACCAAGTGGAGTGAAATGAAATAAAACGGGAATTATCCAATCTTTGGTTAGGAATCAAACGCCAGGGGCTGTCCCTGCAGTCTGCCCTCGGACCGGACGCACCGCCGGGGCAGCCCCCCCGACACCGACAAGTTCAGACCGCCCAAAAGCGGTGACAAACGGGCTGTTCCCGTAAGGCAGCCGGCCCTGCCGCCGCCCCGCAGCCGCGGGAGGCCCCGGGCCCCGGCCCGGCCGCGGGAAGGACCGGCCCGGCCGGGCGGCCTCC
>VWZG01009788.1:2030319-2185969 GCA_013396735.1 Grallaria varia | reverse complement strand
TGGGAATGGGAATGGGAGCGGGAATAGGAATGGGAATGGGAATGGGAGCAGGAATGGGAATGGGATCGGAAATGGGAGCAGGAATGGGAATGGGAATGGGATCAGGAATGAATGGGAATGGGAGCGGGAATGAACGGGAGTGGGAATGGGAATGGGAGCGGGAGTGAATGGGAATGAATGGGACCGGCAATGAATGGAAGCGGGAATGAATGGGAGCGGGAATGGGACCAGGAATGAATGGGAGTGAATGGTACTGGGAATGGGATCGGGAATGGGAACGGGAGTGGGATCAGGAATGGGAGCGGGATACAGGCGGGGGTTTATTTTCTCCGTTAGCTCCTCTGTGTCCTGGCTGGTTTTGTGTTTGACACTCCCTGGGGTTTCACACTAACCCTCTCCATGTTGGTCTGGATACCACCACCCCCAATGGGCAGAGCTCAGTAGAATTACTCAGTGATTGGTTTTGAGTCAAGAGATGTGAGCTGTGTGAGCTGTGGAAGCATTCCTTGTGAAGGTCACCTGTGAGGAGAGGCCTGTGTGGCAGAGAAGAGGTACAAAAACCAACAAAGACTGGGCTTTGGTAACAGGTGGGGTGGAATCTGTCCCATTTCTGTTGGCTGGAGAGCGCGGCTGGAGGAGCAATCCCTGCTGTTCCCAGCACGCTGAATAAAGAAGTGCCGGCTTATTCACATCAAACTGCTGTGGGATAAGTTTCTTGCATGCTATTTGGTGGCACTGCTACCAAATTAGTTCTATTTCTTTGAAAAAGGGGCCTGTGCAGCAGTGGGGGAAAAGGTTAGGACTTAATCACCGAGAGAGGAGATTGGAGCCACGGAGCAGACAGCAGCTAACGAGCGGGCTCGAAGGGACGTCCCTGTGCTCGAAAAAGACATTAAAGTTTAGGGCTCTCAGAGCCAGGGGAGGAAGGTGGCAAGGCCTGGGGAGAGGGTGTGCTGCTGGTGATGGACGTGAAAGAACGTGGGCAACCAGGGCTCTGAAGATAGGGAAGAAATAATCAAACCAGCTGGGACTGGGCACAAATTTCACACCGTGCACCAAGTTATAGCAGAGTGAGGATAAAACGACATCCATGGCCATATTCGAGGGCAGGCTCTTTGGGTTCTGTGCAGAAAACTCCCTTTGCAATCATAAACAGAAAGTTTGCCTCTCAGGGGGCCAAAGAACCATCCCATAAATGTGATGAATGCTAAAAAAGTAGCAGTAAGATCATTTAGTATTTCAAGGGAGTAAAAAAGGAACCTTAGAAATATTCTGAGCAGGGCTCTGTTTTAAATTGAGTATTCTGACCACAGACTTGCCCTGTTCTTTGTTTCACGTTTTTTGGTTTTGTTGGCTATATGTGTGTGCAGAGAATACTTTGTTGTTTCCTCTCCGTGTTAATAGAATGTCAATTATTAATATTTAAAACAAAAGGGCAGCTAAAGGGGAAAAAATCCCTACACATTTCATGCCAAATTTCACAGGTTTATATTTATAATACACAGTCATAACGTCTTGCCACTTAGCAATCTCCATATGCTTTAAACACATGCTGAAATTAAATTTCACCATTCCACTGAGAGACATTCAAATGTTTTCCTTGTTTTACAGATAAGAAAACTGAGTCACTGAAATCAAAGTCTCTGGTTATGTCGTGAACAAAGCACCACAGCGAAAAACCCAGACCATATTTCTGGGTTCTTTGTTCTGTATTCCTGTCTTTTTCTATCCTCTTTTTATCAGCAACTATCAGAAAACATCACCAAAATGGTTTGTATTGATTCTTAACAGAATAAAGTACAATTGGTACGGTACAAAAAAACCTGACGGGCTGTAATTTTTATGTTTTGCAAGTTCCAGAAGTAATGTCTAGTTAGGCGGGTAGAAAAATATGGTCATGCATGTTTTGGGGTGCCTCTGAATTTTTATTAGACTGCATATATTTTCCTTAACTTGCCTATTTCTTTAACATGCTGTGCAATAAAAGGGGTCAGAGGATATTTATTCCTTTTTGTTCCTTTGAGAAAAATGAGACAATCAGTATGGGAACAGCCACTCTGCTGAAGGGAAAGCTTGCAAACAGGACGGGCAGCTAAAATGAATTTTCAAATGAGGTGGCATTTACTGCTCTTTCCATTTCAAGAGGCACTTATAGGAGTGGTCTCCTTGCTTGCAGTTGGCCGTGCCTCCTGTTCTGCACATGCAAAGCTTCCGAGGAGAAGGGATGAATCACAGGAAGGGCAATAACCAAGTGTTGCACACTCAGGATGTTTGTGGTGGTGCAGTGCAGGTTGTAAACGTCAAATAAAAAGGCCAAGCGGGTACAAACTGATGAGAGACGAAAGGGCTCTCGGGGCAGGAGTGGGGGGTTGGCCCTCCCTGCCCTCTGTACATCTCCACACTGCTGGAGAAATGTGTCTTTATCTTCGGGCACACGGGAGCTGAACTGAGACATCTGTCCCGGCGTGGAAAATACACTATCTTTTTCCCTGATGAGCAGTTCAGGAATGTTTGAGCCAATGTTTCAGTAATTGCAAATATAAGGTCCATCTTGTTTCCTTTTTAACCTTGCTTCTCAGATTTTCACTTCGGTTGTGCAATTACTGCTTTTAGTGCATTTTCAGTGGAACTTCATTACAATTTTGACCTCACAAGGCTTCAGCAGCACTTGCAATCGCCCTTCAATTCTGCAGCCTTTGCAGATTTGATTGCAGTAGCTGATTTATTCTAATGCTATAAAGACTGTCCTTTTATTTTTTTCCCCATCGTCCCTGTGGAAAAATGAATAATTTAATTTTACAGTCATTTCTTCTGTCCTTTTAATTTTCATGTGATAGTTTCTGACCAAGCTTTCAGAAATGTTTCAGGTCGAATCACTGTGTTGGAATGAGGAGATGAGAATCAACAGAGCCCTGGCACTGCAAGCAATGCGAGATTCCAGAGGGGCTCAGGTTTATGGGATCCATTTCAGTTTAAGGAATACTGAAATTAGTTGAAATAATAGTGGCTGAAATTAGTCAAGTAGAAGCTTGCACAAGTGACGACCCAGATGCAAAAAGCCAGCTCGGAAAATACCTAAACTGTTGGTAAGATCTGGGGAGGGTGTTGGAGGAAGAAGCACCCACCTATTAATCTGTTTCTTACCCTGTTTTCCAAAGTGTCCAGTGTTGCACAGTGTTAGATGGTGCACTTGAGTGGGCTTATTCTGAAATCTGCTATAACAATTTTTACATTCTAGTTAAAAAAACCTCAGTCCTCAAATTTTCTGTGAGCCTGCAGGTCCTAATTGCTTTGATCACTGAAGTATTTAATTGCAAAATGTTCGTGTGTATTTGACTTTATCGATGTCAGAGTCTTGCTGAGTAAGAGCTAAAACAAGAAATCAGGGACATTAAATGGATCTGTACATCTATGCATGGGATTTTGAAAAATTATGAAAAAATATTTCAAAATGGTCTAAATCCAGAATCTGTATTGTGACAGATTACAGTGAGTTTCCTGTGGTGAATGTAACTGCTGTGGCTGATGGAAGGAAAATTGGTGGCATGAAAATCGCTGTAGCTGTCCAATCTTCTTTTCAAATGGGCTTTAACTGCACATTCTTGTTTATTACTCTCCTGCTGGGGAAAATACCTGCAGCCCTCTGGGTTCCTAATCCATCTGTACTCTGAGGACCTCATTTCTCAGTTCTGGCTCAAGTTCACTTGTATTTATCTGGGTGAATAATTCCTTAGATGTAAAGTTATCAGACAATATTGCTTAATAGAAGAGATACAGAATCGAGCCTTTAGTTTGTTTGTCCTTGGTCCAACGTGTTTATCAGTTACCTGGATGACAAAGTGGCAAGTGTTCCTGCAGCATTTGTATGCACTGCTGATACGGTGGGGGACAAGCTTAGAATTCAAAATTATCTTGAAAGTTAGAAATAAAGTCTAGGAGAAAATGAGAATAAATAGGGACTGATGCAAGATAAAACATTCAGACAAGAAAAATTAAATGCAGGAAGACATGACAGAGAACAGTTTGCTAAACAGCAGATAGAGCAGAAAATAATCTGGGATGTCACAAGCTGAGCGTGAGTCAACAGTGGGCTGGTATTGTGAAAAGGGCAGTGCCCTGGCTGGGAGCAGGGACAGAGGGTGGGCTCTGGGACACACTCTGCAGTGGGGGAACACTGCTGGGGGGCTGCCTTTGAAGACACAGCCCAGCTGGAGAACATCTAGGGGAAGTCAACAAAAATAATGGGAATATAAATTAGGAAAGGTAAAGAATTGGGATTTATATATATATATATTTTTAGTCTAAAGAAGAAGTAAATGAAGGGTGATAATTTGGTTTATTTGAAACAGAGAGAATAAAAGACAATAGACTTGATTTTAATCAGGGAAGATTGTTTCATTTTAAGGAAAACATCAGGTAGGGATAGGGAAGTATAGGGAGATAGATTGCTGGGGAAGCAGCAAAGCTCCACCATGGGAGACCTGTGGCTGGATGAATGTCAGCCCAGAAGGGAGGTCTGTTCAGAGAGCAAGAGAAGGGACTGCGTGACCTCCTGAGGTCTGTTCCAGCTCTGTGTTTCTGTGACTCCAGCATTCTGCTTGTGGGTTTGGGATTATTGGCCAGAACAAGTATTATTCAATGCAAGGATTGCAGAACTGCCTTCTAAATTTAGACAGTGTTCTAAGGCAGTGACAAAAGATAAATGAGTTCAGGGGAAGGCACGGTGATCATGTGGCTGCTTGGGTGGCTGGCAGTGAAGATTTGATGTGTGACACCAGTTCTGTCTCTTAGATCATCCTTGCTGTGTAATAGTTTTGTAGGGGCAGGAGACAGGTCTGTGCAGAAAGGACTTCAGTGAGAAAGAACATGCACGGGTAACATACGTGGAAATAGGTGCACTCCTTCCTGTCTGTAATCCTGTGCAGGTCCTACAGTTCTCGTGCCATAGAATAGCACCTGTGGGCTGCCTTAATACATCCCCATTCAAACTGTAGTTCTTGCAGGGGTCGAAATAGGGATATGAAAGTGTGTTCTCATCATCTTGTGTCTTTCCAGTGTTTATATATCTACTTGTTTATTCTGTGGCTTTCCATCAGGCAGAAACTCTCTCTGAGGTTGAGAGTTGCTGTATTTATGTGTGTGTGTGTGTCTGTGTCTGTAGGCTGAGCACACTGAAGGCAGTAAACAAATAATAGTAAATAATGAAAGTTAAACTCCTGGGCCGGTTCTTGTGAAAGTTACTGCCTAGTGTTGAATGTAAAAGCTGCATCTGTTCAACCAAAGTGAGATGCTCTGGGCTCAAGTGCTCACTGCATGTGTCACCACTGGCTATTGATTTGTGTTGTCACAAGGTGCAGGAGCCTGCAGGAAAAGTGGCTAAATAGAGACTGCAGTAGGCTACTCCCTGCCCCAAAGAGCCCAAATCTGGTCCAGAATTCGTTGTAGGATCTGTAGAAAAGCTGTCTGGTTTTTAAAATAATTTTCTAGCTTGTTTGTCCCCTGTCCTGCTCTGGTTTGGAGCAGTGCATTTCCCAAGGAAATGTTAAGGGGAACCAGCTCAGTGAATTTTCTCAAGGTACAAATCCCATCACACTGAGTCATTGTACAAATTCAGCACTGGCTGTGCAGATTCCAGCATCTCCCTTTGCCTACAGCACAATCTGGTAATTATTACTGAATCACTTGAAATTATCCAGAATTTTGATGTGATTAATGTCAATGGCACTAGGTAATATGACTCCAACAAGCTGAACACTGATATGGTAATCCTTATCACTTCTAACACCAAACAAATTAATCTTATCATCATGTACTGATGAGATAATGTATTCCAGTAGTGCCTTTTTATGAATATTTTAGTGTTCCAAGAGGTGTTGAGATAAAACACCAATGTGGAGAGTTAGAGCATTATGCTAGCAGTGCTGTGCATCTGACTGAGAGGACATTTTTTAAAGAGACTTAAATGACTCCTCAAATCTATATAATGATCTAAAAATCCTTCTGATTGATCCCTGCCTGGAAGCAAGTACTTATGGGAAACGTGAGGATGCAGAATAATTTTTCAGTTATTTGAGCATGAAAATATTTCTCAGCAACTCAGCGCTGCTTAGAAGTTTTTCTTTCTTACAGCTCAGAGGTTGCTTCTTTTGAAAGATGAGCTCTCCAAGAAGTCTCCTTGAACAAAAAAGAGCAGTTGGTCCTGCTAATTTTATTATGTGCAGAGCTCCTTGGCAGAGCACAGGAGAGCCCCTGAAAACTGCCTCAGTGCCTTGGGAAAGAGCAAGAATAAAGAGCAGGTTGTCGTGATGATAGGGAAGGTTCTTAGCATAAGGAGAGAAACTTTGTCTGAAGTATTTACTTCCCTAAGTTGATGTAAGATGTTTGCCTGGACTTTGAAGGGTGGGTCTGCCTTATAGTAAGACTGAGATTTATCAGGAGTAGATCCCATTTCCCAAACTCTGTGTAGGCATTTTGCTTCACGCTGCCATCTGCTCTCCCAGGATTTCTTGGCAGGCCTGGATTTAATGGCCTCGTTGCATGGTCTGGATTCCCTGCACATGTTCAGTACAGGCAGCGTGCAACCTTTTGCCTGCCCGTTCCCATTCCAAGGGAAAGCGAACTCGAGCCAAGGGGAACCCTGGAAGTGATGGTTATGCTGTCCCACTCACAAAGGGGAAGAGGAGGAAGAAACAACTTGTCAGCAGAAACAGCAGAAGTCCCTCAAAACACAAAAATCCAATAATGATTTTATGAACGCACTTAATAGCTGGAGCTAATTTAATCCGAATTCCAGCTCTCTGCAGTATTTTGGCATTTACCTGCCTGAAAATCCCTCCTTTCCCCCGATGCCATCCACCTGCTGTTCCAAGCAGCTTTCCCTACACAAGGGAATGGGCACTAACTAGTTGTGTATTATGATACCTGCCCCCAATTTCTTCCCTCTCTCTCCAAGGCCAGAGATGCTTTTGGTGTGGGATGGATGTGGTCGGGGCTGCAAAATAAATGTCTATATGTGTGTTTGCCACAGGTAGGTTCTGGCTGCATTCACCGTGCTGGGAAGGTGTGGTACCATTTCTTGCCTGGGAATCTGTTAATGAATTAATTCAATTAATCCATCCTTACCAAGTTCAGTATGGGGTAATGACTTTGGTCCTATTCAGCAGCAGCAAGAAAGATTTTTTTTATTCCATACTGAAATAACTCTTTGGCAAACACAGAGAAGTTTCTTTCTGCAAGAAAAAGTATTTGGAGAAGAGTTTTCGCGGTGTAGTTGTTAACGAACTCCGGGGTGTTCCTTCCTGTTTTGGCGTGGACATTTCTGCCTTGGCAATTCCCACTGCCTTCTTGCATGGCTTGGAAGGACCCTGGTCTCGCAGGCTGCTTCCCCATAGACCCTACCTTGTCCTCCCATGAAACGGGCGCTCTCCTCCCGCCCAGCTCAATGAACTCAAGTGGGGCTCTGCAGGAGCAGCGAGAGGCCCCTGCCACGGTTTGGGACTGGAACACTGTGAAGCTCCTGTATTCCAGCTCAGAAAGAGGGCCAGGAGATAAATGGCTCCAGTGTTTGTTTGTTTGTTTTGCCCAAAGAAGGTTCTTTGTAAGCGTATTCCACATGAGGATTCTTCTGTCCACGTAAATAGATCCCTTGTGCCTGAATTTAAGTCTCTGTATATTGTTTCTTGTGCAATGGCTTGGAAATACTTTGGAGGCATTATCTGGGAGCCTTTATGGCTTCTCTCACATATTTCCTCTGCCTCCCTGCACCCACACATCCATGCACACACAGTGAGAGATGCTGGGTCAGACTCCTGCTCATTTTACACACACAAAACTCTCTTTTTACACTTTATTTTTTTTTCATTTTCTGAATTTCACCCATAAGTCACTTTTGCACCCATTAGACAGTTCTTGGTAAACACCAGCCCGACAAGAGCTGTGCTGCTGAGGACTCCAGAAGGAGTGCTAGGCGGCCAGATTTGGAGCTGAGAGCCTTCAAACACAAGCATCAGCCCATCTGTGGCCTGTTTCCCTGCCCAGTAGGGTTGGTTCGTGAATTTGTTACTAGAGAATCACAGCAGTGCCGTTTATTCCTGACCCTGTGGGTTGCATTACAGGGACAGCCCTGAGAAATCACTAGCATCTGTTATAAGCAGGTTTCCCATTTGGATTAGTTTTCATTTAAAGCTCTGACTGGTGGCATAGAGCAGGAAGAGAAAAGCCAGATGTTTCTCCTTGAGCATTTTCTAGCTCAGAAGTTAACCATTCTATGGTTCTTTGCATTCACATTTTTATTTAATGTCGGTTTTGGGAAGTCTTCAAGATTAAAATCTAAAGAAAACATTTTTTAGTTTTCCTAGCAGAACGCATTTCAAAATGTGGCTGTGAGCTGGAACAAAATTAGGCTTTACATCACAGACAAAAGACGTGCTCCACTTATGAAAAGGGAAATTAATTAATCAAAATTACTATTATAAAAGTGACCAGTTTTTAACAGGCAGGTCCCTGCATGGATTCTGTGAATGTGGTATATGTGAGGCCTGTCTGTGTATGTGAGTCTATTCTATGGTACCTGGAGTTTTCTAAATCAGAGATACAAAGCATGCAGATGCTAAAACTCTGGCAGTGCCACTCTGCCCACAGAGCCAATTAGTTATCCAGTTCCTCCAAAGCAATCAGGGATGTGCTCTGCAATTAGGCCTCCAGGGTAGCTGTCAGTAATGAGCACTGGCTCGGTTCTTCGAAGCATTGTGAGCGTAAAATAATAGGTAAGTTCATCATGATGGGCAAATTGATGCTATGGGCCATGGGTTCAGAAACATGGGGGACTGTAGCCTTCCATGAAATCCACTCTGTCCAGTCTGTTGCCTTCTGCATTTACATTTATTTACATCTTCAGCAAGGACAGACAGATTTGTTCCTTCTAGAAATGTAAGGGCCAAACTAGCAAGAAATTTAAATATTTCTGAAATAAATAAGACATAGTAGTAGCATGTAGGAATCCTTTAGATACGTTTTGTGGTGATGCTGGGTGATGCTGTAAATGACATTACCTTCAGAAGAACCCTCCAGAGGGTAATTCTCCCCAGCTGTACCCATGCACAGTGAACCATGCACAGCATCCACCAACGACCTGAACACCCAGTACCAGTAAAACAGCTTCAGTCAAGCACTGAGAACATGTACTATGAGCTTTTCCAGGCCAGCTCTTCAGTTTTGGAAGTCTCTGACCCTCTTACTCTGCTCACAGAAACCTCTCAGGCTCTTGTTAATGGCTTTCAGTATGATTGCTTTAGCACAGGTCACAGCATTGCCAATAGAGTTTCCACTGGTTTATTTGCCACGACTTCTGCTTTCACATGGAAAGGTTTCTGTCTCAAGTCACCAGCAGCGAGCTCTAAGTGGCCTAAAGTCTCGTGCTAAGTGGCCTGGTATAAATGACTGTGAACACAGTGCCACAGTACCCATCTGAGTATAAACTCAGCTGTGAACGTGTGGTTGAGGTGGAACAGTTTGTCCAGCGAGGCAGAAAAAGGGAGAAAAGTTTGCAAAGCCCTGAAGATTCTCCTTTGCCTTAGTGTGGTGAAGCAGCACCTGCCTTGGTATCCAAGATTCCCACTTTCGAGGTGTTTTAGCCCTGGATCAAAGGAGGCTGCTGACACAGGAGCCCTTTGAAGCTTGTTCTTCTGTAGGAAATGAAAAAGAAAAGCAGCCAGAACCTCAGAAGGGCTGAACATGAGGTGCTGGCTTTCCACCAGCAGTACTGGTTCTTCTTCTCTGTGAGACAGCAGGACCCTGCTCAGCCTGCCAGGGCTGGAGCCCTGTCTTTCCTCAGGTGATCCCCAGGGGCAGCATTTTCAGCCCACCTGCACCCCACGGCTCAAGGTGGTGTCGGGGCTGTGCAACTCGTGTGAAAAGAAGTTGTGACAAGTCCTGTGATGGCAGCACTTCAGCTGTACAAGTTCGGCTGGCGAGTGGGTGGGAGAGTGGATGGGGGTGGGGGGTTTCCATTTGAATACCAATATTTGCCAGTTATTACTGTGCAGTGGCATCTAAGCAAACCCAGTTATTTTGCTGTTCCACGCCTGGAAAAATAACTAGTGTAGTTCAGACCTCAGGGTAGTAAGTGTTGGCTGCTGCTTCCATTTCAGTGGTAGTTCCTTATCTGCTGAAAGTCGATGCCATGAACCTCAATTAGTTAGTGGTTGTACAGTGCTTTGAAATTATAAGACACTATCTGCCTCTTAAATATTAAAATGTTTCTAGAACATATTCTAACAAGTACATGGCTCAGTACACGGCTCAATACACAGCAGCTCAGTGGTAGGCCAGAAATGCTTCCTAAGGGGAAATAAACTGGGAGTTTCTGCCCCCGTGGCACAAGGGAATCAAGGAAAATCTTAATCAGTTCTAAATTTACCATAGACTTGGTTCAAGTTGGTAGTTCACTTAACACTGGGATCTTGGAAACTTAATAAAAAGACCAATTACCACCTTCTGTAATGAGAGGTGGGGTTGGATGTTTCTCTTTGGTTTTCCAGCCAAAACAATGGGCTACATTTCCCAGCTAAGAATAGTAATCAGGGTACAATACTGTGAAATACAACAACATCTGCTGTAGTGCAGGACCTCTGTACACTCCGGTCAGACTGCAAAGTCCTGTAGGGCAGGGCTGGAGGAGGCTGGAGCACCATCATTTCCAGTCATCTCCACCAGTGTCCAGCCTGGGAGCTCCTGGTTGCTCTGAGTGTCCTGTGCAGTGCTGTGGCTGTTCTTTTATTTTGATGCATTGGAGACAAGGATGAATCCAACTTCCTCACTTTGCTCTTCAGCCAGTGCTGCCAGTGGTGAATTAAATGCCTTGCTAAATTAATAAGTCATTACGTTTCTGGGCTCGGGCCACTAAGCTGTCTCTCTCTGCTTTGCACGTGAGTATGGCAGATATGCTGGCCTGGGGATAGAGTAACAGCCCCAAAGGGCTGCAGTGAAATGCAATCTGCTTTGGACACCCCGCGCCCGGTCGGGCCATCTGCGTGAAGGAGCACCCAAAAAGCTTACTGGCAAAGATGGACAATCCCCAGCTGAGCTGTGCAAACTCAGAACACCCGGCCTGGGTGCGTGTGGGAGCTCACATTTGGCAATTTTCAGAGTTGTGATGGTGGCATTGAAGTTTTACAGTGATGGCAAGGGATTAGCATTATGGGTATTTAATTCCTATTTCTTGACCGGGGTCTGCTTTAGTCCTGGGTCTTTCCCTGTCTCACTAAATCACTGAGGGGTGTGAATTAGCCAGAGCTGTCATGGAACAGGACTCTGGTGTGGTCTGAGCACGTGGCTCTGCAGACCTCACTGCTCAAAGGGCGCCCCGGCCATGCAGCACCAGCCCTTCAGTGTCTCTGGCTCTAAAATCATCAGAAAATGGACCTGTCGAAGGGGCCTGAGGGCAGAGCTGCCCAAAGCCACTCAGACAAGCGGGTGGAGGGTGCCGGGCATGGGGAGGGCTGCAGGGCTGGGATAGGGGGCCAGTTAGTGACACCCCTGCCACGCTCTTGGATCGCTGCAGCTGCAATCCCATCCTGCCCATGCCGCTGGCTGCCCTCCAGTCCTCCCCCTGGCTGGGGCTATCCGTGCCTCACACCTCGAGTCCCGCTGCCATCCCGCAGCCAGAGAGGATTGATGGCTGAGCCACTGACCAGCCGGCTGCGGGACGTGGGCTCTCAGGGCTGCAGGGACACCACGCGCAGCCACGGAGGGTCCTCCACAGGATGTCTCACTGCAAGGGGCTCTGCACAGCACAGCACTACAGCCTTGCCTCCAAACACCCCGGCTGTGGTATGGAAAGGGTTGGTAGAACAGCACTACAGCCTTGCCTCCAAACACCCCGGCTGTGGTATGGAAAGGGTTGGTAGGACAGCACTACAGCCTTGCCTCCAAACACTCTGGCTGTGGTATGGAAAGGGTTGGTAGGACAGCACTACAGCCTTGCCTCCAAACACCCTGGCTGTGGTATGGAAAGGGTTGGTAGGACAGCACAGAGATCACCTTTTAGGTGCTCCAAATACCTTTAAAAGAGCAAATATGTCTCAGAGCTAAATGCTTGGTGCCACCTGCAGAAATTAAAGGAGAATTACTCGTCCCTGTTTGCTGTTTTTCTGACAAATGCCTCAGTTACAGAGAGAAGTGGTACAAGCACGAGGCTGTCCTCTGCATTCAGATTTCATCCTGCTTCCATGGAGCAATTTTCCATAAAAGCCTCTCTTGCAGCACAGCCCTTAAGAAACCATCCACTTGGACACACTGCATGGTTGAACACTGGAAATGAAAGAAGGCCCAAGCCCGTGTGGAGTGACTAAATGTAGGATACAGCACAGAAGGATGCTGTGCAGCACCCCATCCGAAATTTATCTTCAGTGGGCTGTGGCAGAATGGAATAAATCAGGAATTATTAATGCTCCATGTGAGGTGGAGGGTGCGCCTGCTGCAGACTTTGGTTAAAGCTGGCAGTTCACTCACCACTGGGATCTTGGAAACTGGACAAAAAGACCAATTACCACCTATTTCTGTAATGAGAAGTGAGGCTGGATATTTCTCTTTGGTTTCCCAGCCAAAACAATGGGCTGCCTGTCAAAGCTTCGACTTGCAAAGGTAAAGGGTAGAGGACTTGAGGCAAGCTGGGTGGTTTGTGTGTCAGTGAGAAAAGGAGTCATTTAATGGACTCCTGAAATAACAGGAGGAGAAATTGTCTTGGGTGTAATGACCGTGGTTTGGAAACGATGAATAGGTCTTGGTGCTCTTCTGTGTTCAAGGAAACAAGGCTCGGTATTGTTAAATACCTGACTTGTTTTATTCAGCCTCTCTTCCCAGTGGGAGCACTCCAGTGAGGCTCTGGTTAATTCCTGCTATAAATCAGCTGACCTTACACATTTCTGACTCGAGCAGAGTCCTCTCCCCTTCAATTATCACTCCTTCTCATGTGCAAACAGTAAAGCAAAATCCAGTTAGAAATCAGCTGGAAGGGCACAATTAAGTCTCACTCCAGCTCCCAGATAGCCTGAGCAGAGCAGCTGGGACGTTCTGAGGGCACATCCCTTCACAGGCATCTGATCAAGGCTTGGATTTAAGCATCTCCTGGGCTCCAGGAACTTCAGGCACACTTTTGGCCATGCCTCCTTTCTGCCCATGGCACTGACAGGCTGGTTGGGGTGCTCCTGGCAGAGAGGCTTCCTTGACTGCTCCTGCAGGATGGGTTGGACCCAGGAGTGGCACAGGCTGGCTTCTGCCAGCACGGATGGCAGTGGCAGAAATGTCACTAGCCGTCAAGAGTGGTTTTTCTTGTTTCAGAAAAGGCATTTTATTTGATAATTTCCCCCCCCCCCCCGAAATGATCTTGATTGGCAGAGCACACATTGTTCTACTGAGTAGTTACAAGGTTTGGGCTTTCACATACTGGAATTTTGGTATTTACAGCAAAAAATAAACTCATACTAGGACAATTTTAGGTGATAAATAATGTAAACTAGTGTAGAAGATTGTATTGAAAACCAGTATATACAATATTTATATATATATGTATATAGATTTTAGATTGGATATTAGGAAAATTTTTTTCACTGGAAAAGTGGTCAGGCACTGAAAAAGGCTGCCAGAGAAGTGGTGGAGTCATCATCCCTGGAACAGGTGAAAAAATACGTGGATATGACCCTTGTAGACATGGTTTAATGGTGAACATGGCAATGCTGGGTTACCAGTTGGACCTGATGAACTTTTCCAGCCTCAGTGATTCCAACCTCTGTGATTCTCTGACTCTCTGATATCCTCCAGGCGTCTGGCGAAAATGAAAAGATAGCAAAAAGCTTTCGTCCCTTAAGACTGTTTTTCTACTCTGGTGAGATTGTTAATGTCAGTAATTTTTTAGTAGAATTTCAAAACAGAAATCTGAATTATATTGAAGAAGTTTATATGTTCGTAAAGATTTTTATTTTTTAGCACCACTAAAATGCAACCTTTCTCTTACTTCAAGACTTAACAGTAATTATACAACTGAAAATGGAATGATCTGAAAGGGCTTGAGAAGATCTCAGGGGCAGTAGTATTGATTTGACAAATCCACTGTGAAACCCTGTTGCTATTTTTAACAGCTTGTCTCAGCTAAAAAAGGAAAAATATCAGAAGATGTAGAAAATGGTGAAGAGGAAGTTCTGCACAGTGAACCCAGAGGATTGCTCAGAGAGGAAATGAGTCAGGCAGTTGCTAAGTAAAGGCAGCTGCCTGTTTACAGAGGAATTAAAAGAGTTAAAGGAGAAATTCCCGATCAAAATATTCTGAGCAGAGTGTGGCTGGCAGGAGGATGCACTCAGGATAAACACATCTGAATGAAACCGCTGAACTGCCTGAGGTTTGCCCTGTGCCAGCAGAGATAGACCAGCCACAGCCATGGGCAGGAGCCAAAGCCACAGGACAAAGCCATTTCTGCCCTCAGCAGGCTCTGGTGATGTGGGCACTGCTGTGGCCGTGGTCTGGATGCTGCAGGTGGGAAAGGAATCCCTCTGGCAGCTCGGATATCAGCCCTCCCAGTGACCACCCCCTTTTTGGGATGCGATGATGAGGGTGGGCTGAGATGTGGTTGAAGAACATCCAACCACCCTGGCCTTCATCCGTCCGTCCTACAACAGAATCCCACCTTCCTTTTCTCCCTTTGAAGGCCACTTGCAAGTCCAGTGGGGAGGAACTTCTGGTGGGAAAGGATAGGCATGGCTCATTTCTTCAGCTTGTGAGATAGGGAGTCACTGGGATCTGCTGGCAGAGTTTGTGTGTGTGGTGCACAATATCTGCATGGGAGGTGCACCAAAGCCCCCAGCATCTTCAAGGCAGTGTTTCAATCTCCCAGGCTCTACCTCTGCATGAGTGTTTTCCTTCTCACCAGTTACATGTGGATAACTGGCTGGAAAGGAGAGAAAACAAAAGCCCTTCCTCCCGCTCACATCTAGTACCTGTAATTAAAGGGCAAAATACATTTCTCTCTGGTAAGAAAGACATCAAGTAAAAAAGACTCCCAGCGTTGCTTCTTAATAAAATAAAATCTTGTAATAAATCATAGCCTATAAGACACATTAAAAAGCAAGTATCTTATGGATTGCGTGTCCCAAGGGATGCAAAGGCTGACATGACAGTTTACTGCCCTGTTGGCTGGGAACAGTCCCTGTGGTTTGGGTCCCTGACTGCACAACCAGGTCTAGTGGAAGTGAGAAATTTTTATTTGCCTACCCGAGCCACAAATCTCAGCCTAATATGTGTAACTTACAAAGCTTTTACAGAGTTTTTGTTCATATCTAGTGAAAACGTTATTATCACTTTAAGAAATTCCCCAGCCACGAGGATTTAGAAAAGCAGCAATTATGTGACACACTGAATTCAGGCTGTGGAAAAAAAATCTCGGCTATGACACTTCTCTTTTTGAGTTTCTGTGACATCTGTACTTTCCTGGCAGAATAATTCTCATAGTTCAGGCAGCTCCAACTGCCCAGCTGGATGCAGTGCCCACGGAGGAAATCCTGCCATTGAAGTGCTGCTCTCTTCCACATCTGCAGCCATATGTCCATGGGCTATTATGGAACAAGATTTTTTCCTCTTGGTTTTGGCTGGGTTTGGCCCCAGCTGACTGAAATATTTAGTCTGTTTTCACTGCTGAACTGCCCAATTTTGGTGGCTCTCGGGAGTAACTGGAGCTTTCATATTTTGCTGATCAGCATCATAAGCGTGTCGAAATCCTTGTGTATGAACAGTAAGTTTCCAATCGTTAAGTAATTTATAAATGTAGATGCATGTATCAGGAAACCTGGGATCAGGGTTTTCCTCCATTCACGTGCATTGGGAGAAGTGGCAAATGTGGGAGAATTTAGGGATCCCAGCAGGAGCCCTGTTTGGGAGTGCTACTGATCCGAAAAACCCTCTTACACAGTTGATGGAACAGACACGGTGAAAAGGGCAAGAGGGAAAGTTCCACTGCCCATGGGAGGGAGAGCCAGAGAGTGTGCCTAGGACGAGTTTCCAATGCAAATGGTCCCATGCAAAATTCAGAGCAGGGGATCACTTTTCCTGAAGCCACAACCATCAGGCAGGAAAGAGTCAAAGAGGAGAAGCAGACATCAGTAGCTTGCAGGAAGGTCCTTCTACAGACTGTTCTGGAGGTCCCCTTCTTTCTGAACTCCTGTCAGGGCAGTGATGTTCAGCTCAGATGAACCATTACTCCATCATATTTTGATGACTATCACCAAGGTTTTACCAAGGAAGGGGGAATTTAAAGTGTAACACAGATTAAAGGCATGGGGCCAAATCTCTGGTTTGCAATTTTGGTGGTCTTGTGCAAGAAGCACCCTGTATCACTGGCAAAAATAATTTTGAACGTAACTCTAAGAAATACTTGAGTCCAGCCTACAGTTCTTATCCTCCAGAAGGTGTTTCTGGCTTGTTGAAGAATGGCAGCGAACATTCTTAACCAGTGGACAGTATTGCTGCTGTGTTTGTTCTTCTCCTTTTGTTCCTGCGCTGTGCCCGCACCCGGGGTCAGGATGGGAGTGTGTTTGAGAAGGGGCTGGAGGCGGCCAGGGGCACTGCCTGCGGCTGCGGCTGCGGCTGTGCCCCTGCTGCTCTGCAGGGGGATTAGGGTGCAGCCTGCGCTGGGCTCTGCGGCCCTCATTGGGCTCCGCAGCCTGCACTGGGCTCTGGGGCCTGGGATGTGCTCCACAGCCTGCGCTGGGCTCCGCGGCCCGTGCTGAGCTCCGCGGCCCGTGCTGGGCTCTGCGGCCTACGCTGGGCTCCGCGGCCCGTGCTGGGCTCCACAGCCTGCGCTGGGCTCCGCGGCCTGTGCTGGGCTCCACGGCCTGGGATGGGCTCAGCGGCCCAGGATGGGTTCCACAGCCTGCACTGGGCTCCGCGGCCTGAGCTGGGCTCAGCGGCCTGTGCTGGGCTCCGCGGCCTGAGCTGGGCTCAGCGGCCTGTGCTGGGCTCCGCGGCCTGAGCTGGGCTCCGCAGCCTGAGCTGGGCTCCGCAGCCTGCACTGGGCTCCAGGGCCTGGGATGGGCTCCGTGGCCTGCACTGGGCTCTGCGGCCTGGGATGGGCTCCGCAGCCTGAGCTGGGCTCCGGGGCCTGGGATGGGCTCCGCAGCCTGTGCTGGGCTCCACGGCCTGAGCTGGGCTCCACGGCCTGAGCTGGGCTCCGGGGCCTGGGATGGGCTCCGTGGCCTGCACTGGGCTCCGGGGCCTGCACTGGGCTCCGGGGCCTGGGATGGGCTCCGCAGCCTGGGATGGGCTCCGCAGCCTGCACTGGGCTCTGTGGCCTGCACTGGGCTCCGGGGCCTGGGATGGGCTCCATGGGCTGCACTGGGCTCTGGGGCCTGGGATGGGCTCCACAGCCTGTGCTGGGCTCCGCAGCCTGCTCAGCCCCGCGGGCTCACGCATTAAGCGGTGATGCGGAGCCGACAGGGACACAGCCCGCATCCCTTTCCAGCACGGGCCAGCTCGGCGCAGGTTTCCTTGCGCAGGGCTGTGTGTGAGGGTCTGTCTGAGCCCTGAGCTCGCTCTGCCGCAGACCCCAAGGAGAAGAGTTTCCGTCACCCTCGGAGGACAGCAGCGAGCCCTGAGCAAAGCCCACTCCCCGTTCCTTGCAATTCTGCTCTTACTGTTTAATGCTGCATGCGAAATAGAAGCACCTTTCTGCTTTTCAGGCTGCTTCAATGGCAGCGTTTTCTCTGCCAGAGCCACCTGCTGTGAGCGCTGGAAAGGCCCATCAGCATCACTTGTGTGGGACAACAGTGACATCCAGTGGTCCCAAATCTACCCATGTTTTGCGAACATCTGCATGGATCGATCAGTTTACCGGTGGTCGTACCGAGCAAATTGTCACTTCTTTAATAGAGTCATTAAATTAAGGTCTTCAATTTTCACCCAGTGAAGACCTTGCATGCCTTGTTCTGGCAGTGATATGATTATGCCTTTGACAAAGGAAGGACAAGAACTTGCTCAGAATACGACACAAATGAAATTCCATAAGAAATATTTCCTCCTATGTGTCACAAATACCTTAAAAAAGAAAAGCTGTGTCGGTGGCTTATCTTCACAGCCGTGATGGGACGTGACTGTGGGTCCCTCTGCTGTGTCCTGTCTGGTTTTGCTGTGCTCACCCAGTCAGAGATCTAGTTCGGCTGAGCCCTTGCTCTGCTGACTGACTTCATGCTTCTCACGTCAAACTTAAAATTCATGGAGTTCTGCAGGCAAAAAGCATCTTGGGATGTATTTAACTAAGTCTCTTGTGCAGCAGAAAGAGCGACTGCTGCTTCTTATCTCCTAGTAAGCAGAGATTCCAGTGGGGAAAGCCAGGGAAAGTGGGGACTATTCCCTTCACATCACCAAATTCAAATCCCTGTGCCTGTCAGTCCACTTGCCAGGCCAACCTGTGCATGTGCCTACGAGCAAGATCAGATTACTTCCAAGGCAATTTGTGTAATCCGTAATTGTGGAGGACTGGGAGGTGATGCTACCAATAAAATCAGTTGTGAGATTGACATTTCAATTTGTGTCCGTCTCCATGCTGCAGCCACTCTGGGTCCATTAAGGCAGGGAGTGGAATGTAAGTGTGTTTCATGGAAGTAGAACTTTCCATTCCAGCAATTATGTGCAGTGATTGTAAAAGCAGTAGCTGGATCAATGAACCACCTGTTAGATGCTGCTGAGAGATTCATGGGTCGTGCAGAGGGTTTTCTGCATAATTTGCTGTGGGAAATGTTGGTGAGACTCGATCCTTGGGATTAATGCAGTGGTTTTGGCAGGTGAAAGGCCAGGGCTGAGCCACTCCAGCTGACAGGGAGCCATCAGGAGCCTCACATGAGGTGCAGGGCTGTGGCCGTGCCCCTGGCACAAACATCTGGAAAGGCGCTTGGCTGGGGGGAGAGGACTAGCCCTGAGTTCAGTGTGTGGACACCAGCTGGAGATCCCAAAACAGGGGGAACTGGGAGGACTTCAGAGGTGGAGAAAGGCCAAGAATAGCTGCAAAACAGATATCCAGGTCCAGTTTTTACAGCTGTGCCTTTTGCAGTCACGGAGAAAAAAAATAAGGGCTGCTAAAAGTGAACAGATCCTGCTCCTGTGCTTGCATTTCAGCAAGTGCACAGCTGGATGCACACCCAGACAGCTCGGCCCAGGGAGGGCTGAACATACAGATGTTCAAAAGCCCTTGCCCAGGGAGCTCTGCCAGGATATTTTGATTCCTGCTTGGGATATTTTGACAGAATGAAACATATGTCACTCTAGAATCAGCCTGGAGCAAAGGACCTGAGTAAATCTGAAGGTGTGGTTGTATTCTTTAAGTTGTATTTCTTGAACGCCTACAACTTCATATGGATTCTACCCAGGTTTCTAAAATACACTCACTACAGGATTCAATAAGTCATGGTCAAAGGATTTTCTCCTAGGTTTGAAATTATGAAGGAATGGAAAAAAAGTCGAGTTTGTATTGGCAACCTAGAAATTTGTCAGGGCCAGTTCCCAGCTGTCCTAGAAAATACTCCCTAATATTTTCACCTTTCAATGTTTTTGAAAGAGAAATTAACACCCTGCTATCTTTTCCTGCCCTTATTTAGTGAGCTAATCTAGTATTTTACAATAAAATTTGAATGTTTAGGCTTTATGATCTGCAAACGATATTTTGAAAGATTTTATGATGCTATTTACGGGTCAGGGTCTGGAGGGCAGTTCCAGCCCTCTCCCTGCTCAGCCAGCTGCCCTGTGCAGCCAGGTCTCTGTGCTGTGGCACCCTGCAAAGTGCCTGATGCTTTTGTATTGAACACAACCAGTAACAATTGTGTGTGGAAACGTGCTATGGGGCGTTATCTCAGGGGAGCTGTGCAGGACTGGGTAAGTCTGTTGGCTAGAAAATGTGGATGATATTTGCACAGCCTCTGTGCTTTCTGTGCTCAGTCAGTGACAACTGAAGTAAATAACAAAAGCCGAGGGAATGTGAATATATTCCTGTCATTATGCACTGTTTAGCTTAGGGACCAAATTGAAATGTGCAGTGGTATAAAGAAAGCTCAGCCCAACTGGGAGATAAACATCCTCTAAATAACCCTTGCAGGATGGAGCTGTTCTGAAAAGGGAGCCTCTTAGTTAAAAATCATTCAAGAAGCTCTTGGAGGATGGCAGCCAGTGAGGCCAGGAGGGTTCATAGGAACTGTTAAAGGCACAAATATATGAATCTTTTTGTTTTGTTTTAGAATAAAAATGGCTGGATGACAAATATCCTGAAGAGTCAGCCACCCACATTCTTCTTGCAAAGAATCAAAGATTCCCAGCTCCCAGGCTTTAAGATGTAATTACAGTATGAGGAGGTTTGGGAGAGCTGAAAAGTCACCATAGCAACCTCCTGGCAAAAATCTTCACTCGTCCAATGTAAAGCAAAATTTCTTTTTATCTGAATGGCCCTAGTGAGCCTGAATGTGCTCTGTCTGGATGCAGGATGCTGGTTATTCCATCAGGCTCTGCCTGTGGCTCAGTGTCAAAGGGAAGATGCCCTCGCACAGTGTTCCAGACCCTTTGCAATCATCTCTAGTGAAGCTGATAAACAACTTGTGCTGAATAATTAAAAACATCAAAGTAAACTGGAAAACATGGAAACAGATAAAAGAAGATGTTTGGCTGTGGGAAGGTCTGTGCTGGTGCACAGGGAGAAGGCAAGACAGGAAAGGAGCTCCTGAGATATGAAACAGTTTGGTTAAGGGGTGCTGTCACAGTTTTTTGGGAAGAAATTTGAAGTCTAGGGCGTTTATAGGGAGGAAACCAAGAGGAGGAGGCAGATTTATCAGGAAGAAGGTGAAGACCGATGAACAGATTACGTAGGAAAGCCGAAGAGAGGGACATTTCCATGCTGTTTGGAGCCTGGAGGAGCAGGGTGCAGTGCTCGGCACCCTTGGGAGGTGCAGGGTCTCTCCAGTTCCTCTTCCATCCCTATCAGATCCAGTAAGGGAGGTGAACTGCTGGGAGCCAGCGCCAAAGCATCCGAGATCACAGTCCTACAGGAGACACCCCAAGGCATCCAGACCCGTTTTGTCCCTCTGGAGCAAACTCACAGCAGTCAAGACTTGACCTCTGGCTGGCAGAAGTGACATTCACGCAGGACTGTCCTTCCCCAGGGCCACTCGCTCCTTGATCTCACTCTTTCTCAGCATCAAGCAACAATTAATATTTTTTGAACTTGACTAATTAATATCTTGCAGGAGAGAAGAAAGACACCGGTGTTAACTTTTACATTGTAGTGCTACATGCTGCAAACAGAGGCTAGAGAGCCGTTGTGGGAAAAGTACAACTAATGTTCTGTAGTGCAATCACTTTGAATCAGAAACAAGGGGAGCTCTTCAGTTCGGTTGTTTCTTTCTAATTTGTGTTTTATAATGCCTCATGGTCTGGACTTTGCTCTGGACGAAACTGAATATGACCCTGTGACGTGCCACTGGCTGGGAGTGTAATGATTTGTTTCTTAAATGTTATTCCAAAAGTCAACAAATCATTGCTGGAGTAATAAAAGAGAAGGTTGGGAGCAGAGATCTGTTATCACAGCAGATTTTTCAGGATCTAAGAAATGTGGTTTCAGGACAGAAATAACTTGCTCTTCATTTCCTGACCCACTGAAAACATCACAGCATCCCATCTGATTTTCAATTTATATCCTCTTCTCTGCTCTTTTGGCATCTGACAGAAGAAACACTGAGGAAATACCTTGATTTCTGTGCTACACAGGGAGGTGAGTTTTTGAGCAGCACCTTTAAATAACTATGGTGTTTTTAGAAGAAAGTATGAAAAGATATAAAAATTCCTATTTAGGTACTATGGGCTGGGAGGATAATGCTTTATTCCTTAAGTGTTCCTGCAAAAGTCAGAAAATAATTGCTGGAGTAATAAAGGAGAAGCCTGAGAGAAATGATTTGTTGTCACAGCAGTAAATGGAAATTTCCTAACATTACAAGTGCAGTTTTTAAAGGAAATCGAGAGAGTTGTTGTTAGCTCAGGGGTTTTTATAGTTTTCTAATGTTTATTTTACATGTCTGAACGCAAAGGGACAATTTCCATTTTGCCAGTGGCCAGGCTGTCACCTCCCTTGTGGGGAGCCCCAGGTGAGGGCTGTGCCTCAGGTGAAGCCAAGTGACTCCACTGAGCAAACTTGGCCAGATTAGGCTCTCTGAGAATGCAATTCATCCCCCACAGCCATTTTGTGTAACTCATTAGTGGCTGAAGATTGAATCCACCGTGGTCCTAAACCAATGATAATCCCTTCCCTTTGGTGCCTGGTGAAGAGGGAGCAGAGGGAGTGGAGCACCAGGGGGAGCGTGCAGGGCACGGGGAGCAGCTCTGGGGCCCTCTGGCATCCAGGCTGCCTGTCCATTCCATTGCTCTGGTTTAACTGCAGTCAATTTGGAAGCAACTTCAGTCAAACTGAAGCACAAGACTGTATAAACTCCTTTCACTTTGGAATGGCATATTTGGATTTTGCTGTAAGTGTTCTGTGTGTGCTTCTACCTGGAATTAGCCCTTCCCCAATTATGAGCATGTACCCAGTTCTTTATTAAACCGATAAAGATTTGGTTGTGGACAGAGCCCAGGGGGGAGAACAAAGACTTTTTTTGGCTCTGATGCCCATGAGCAGCCTTGTGTCCTGTTTCTCCATGTGCCTTTTGCCCTCTTTGTTGCCCTGTGGTCCCACAGAGTCTGTCGGGTATAACTGTGGGTAAGCACACCCAGCTTGGAGCCGCTGGCAGGGCTTTCTCTTTTTGTTTTCCCTACATTTTTGGGAATTTCACCACTTCAGACACGGTATCCATTTGTCAAAGCAGGCTGGAAGTTGCTAACAGGTTTGCAAAGTTGTGACAGATGAAGAAAATGTTTGCAGTGTTGTGACAGATGAAGAAAACATTCACAGTGCAGTTGTGTAAATCTCATCTCTTTTAGACCCCAGTGAGTTTGTGAGGCTGTGACCTTTACAGAGACGGTGGATCTGGTGAATCAGCCCCCTCATGGGGAGCCAGGACTTCTGGGCTCCTGTGCTGGGAATACCATTCCAGCAATTTGCAGGAGCAGTTTGCATTCCTCAGGCAACTGTGCAGGAAAGGGGTGCTCACCACTACCTTTCTTTCAGAACATGCATAAAACATGAAGAGGTTCCTGTGTGGTCCTGGACAGTGCTCTGCTGACAAGGCTCTTGGCATCTTGGTGGCTGCTGCTCATCTTTTCCTCCTGGCAGGTATGGTGATTTCCTTCAGGATTGATCATAGGGATGGTGCTGCCAGTGGGCTCTGGGCATCCCCCAACCCGGGGGATGTCTGGTGGTGTCCTGGTTTGTGCACATGTGGTGTACCTGTACAGGAGCCCACTTGCCTCTTGTTCTGACCCAGAGCAGCAGTTATTCTTGCCCTGGAGCTCTCCCTTCTCTCTGCAGCTGGTACTGGGGTCCTTGTCCATCCCTAAGCCCATGTTGGCCAGAGGTCTATGAGTCCGGACATAAAGCACACCCTCCCCTGGGATGCTGGCTCAGTCTGGGCTGCAGATGAGTCAGTACGAATGAGAAAATACATCAAGGAGTGAAACGTCAGGTTTTGTTTGCATCACAACTGTTGGTCATGTTTGGAGCTAAAAAGCCTCTTGGTTTTGTCATTAAGTCCTGCATTTCTGTATAGTTTTTTCTAGTTTTACTTTGGTCACTGTAAAATAAGAGCTGTGCATTTGCTCCATGGTGTTCTGGGAAAAGCACAAAGCTACTGACAGAACCAAATTCTGCAGGAATAATTCAGGCCCTGAGTCAAACACAGTAAGCTGTGCTACATGAACACAGTCAACATCGTTTCACTCCACTGTAAAGCCCAGCAAAACAATAATTAGTTCTATGTCAGTTTTTGTATTTCTTTCTTTGACTTCTTCCTCAAGAACAATACAGGGCACAGAGATAACTCACACTTCCTAAATGCCCCCTGTAGCACTGGGGTCACTTCCAGGACACAGGGCAGTTGAGGAAAACCAAGGAACATTTCCACAATAAAAAGACTGAATTAATGCTTACCTCTTGACAAATGCACCCACTTTCTCTCAGCTTTGCTTGAGAAAATCTGTCTGCTGTAAGGCACTGGAAGGCCTGACCCTTGAAAAGGTGATTTCTCTGCACGTCTCTGCTGGGGTGCAGTGGTGCTCTGGTCATTTGGGGGATAGGTGACAGTCCTGCCAGTCACACATCCCACAAGGATTCTCATATCTTGGAGAAACCCACGGGGACTGGCTTCTCACCCTTTTTTGCCCTGGAGCTGCTGGCAAGGATGTCTGACAATGGCTGTTGTATTTTCTTGTGCTGTAAAGAGTTCCTCACTGCTTGAGTTGCAATTGAGTAGCTAGACCCACCTCTCTGCATCGCCTAAAGCTCCACCACAGATCTTCTCCTGCAGTGTCAACACTGGCCATGGATTTCATAAGGCTTTAAGCTGAAGTAGGTTAGATTTAGATTGGATATTTGGAAGAAATTCTTCATTCTGGAGGTGGTGAGGCACTGGAACAGGCTGCCAAGAGAAGTTTTGGATGCCTCATCCCTGGAAGTGTTCAAGGCTAGGTTGGATGGGGCTTGGAGAGCATGGTCTCTAGACCTGAACTCTGCATTGATTCCTGTTTGACATGTCTTGAGGACTTCAACTTTTCCTTTGCAAAGTTAAACTCATCTTCTCTTCACTGGTAGTGTGGGTGGTCTCAAATTTCAAAGGCAGATAAAACTAGAAATAGAAGAAAGTTTTAATTTTTTTAATCATCATTCAGGGAAGAACCCAAATGAAGCCATATGGCAGCTTTTTCTTTGGAAGTGACACTTCATTTCCCTTCATTACTCTTTCCCAATGCCATTTGCTTACAGAAGCACACTGTCTGCATGGAGAACGACTGGATTTACTGGGAAGGAATGATAAATATGTGTCCCTGGTCAACTTCAGCATCCCTCAGCTCTGTCAGTTCACGGTGTGCATTGACCTGAACCGGACTGCCAACGTCAGCTCGTGGGCAGCATTTTCCTATGACACCAATGCCACCTCCACTGACATAAACGACTTAGAACTCGGACTCTCAGGAGAAAACAAGCACTTGAGACTGTACCTTTTTGGCACCAGACGGGATATTGAGATCGACCTGGCCCTTTTTGTGTGGTATAGCGTGTGCTGCTCGTGGGACGCCAGGGAACAGCTGCTGGAGGTGTTCTGTGATGGGAACCTCGTGCACAGCGAAGCCCTGGGCGGCGCTGGGTGCCTGAGACCCAACGGCAGCCTGGTGCTGGGCCACCTGCACAAGAGGAGGGACGGCTTCATTGTGAGGGTCAGCAACAGCTTCATCGGCAGCCTGTACTACTTCCAGCTGTGGGACCGCGTGCTGGGCCAGGAGGAGCTGCTGGGCTGCTCCATGGGCAGCACGGTCCGCTGGAAGGAGGGCTACTGGAACTTCAGCGGCGTCCTCCCCGTCGCGGACCCGCGTCTGCGCTGTGGTGAGTCTGCCAAGTTTTATCTTCCTGGGGCTTGTGTGTGGCTGGGGATCACACGTGGAATAGGGAACCTTCCGCTGCTCGGGACTGTCCGGTGGCCCAAGGCAATGAGGTCATCAGGAAATCACTGGCTGCAGATAAAACCTCTGCTCGGGGGGATCCCCATCCCTCCCTCCTTGCACCCTCGCTCACTCGGCACCAAAGGACACAGGCACTATTAACAGTTGCTGTAAATTACAGCTGCCTTTGTCCAAACACTCCTCCTTCTGCACTGCCTGTCACTGAAGCCATTTTCCAACTTGTGTCCCTGGCTGGGGGGGAATGTTCTGATGAAGAGGGAGGAGGAAGGCTCAGTTTCCCTTTTGCAATGAACACCTTTGCCCTTGGGCCCATTCGCTCTGTGGGAGAGGTGTGTGCTTGGCTTGGCAAGGAGTTGTGAGAAGCTTAGTAATATCTGATGATGAAAAGTTTAGCACCTAAGATCAAAGCCTCCATTCAGTGTTCCCAGGCTTTGAATTTTCAAGAAAAATAACCTGGATGAATTTGAGCATCTTTTTAGTGAGACAAAGCAGGTTAGAGAGAGGCTTTCTGTGGTCAAAGCATTCTTTCCCTCTCCTGAGCAGTCCTCAAGAACCAGATGATTTTCTCTAGTTAGGATTCTCCAGTGCAGCCTGAATCAGACATTCAGTCTGTAAAATGTCGGCCCAAATATTCAAAGTTTATCAGCAAAGAGAGACAGCAGCTTGTCTCACAAGTGATGGATGACACTGACAGGCACCAAGGCTTCTCTTGCCTGTGGTGCCATGAACTGCTGGATCCACTTTGTGATCCGTGCTGGGAGGAGCGTTACTGGAGTCTCACATCTTCCCCAGAGCAATAACCAAGATGACTGGTGTGAAGTAACAGAGACATTTTTTGAAATTTAATCATATTTGAGAATCTGTCATGTGCCAGATCTTGGCAAGACTTTTGGTTCCACTCTAAATCTACTCCTTACTTTAATAAACTGGAATTCATGAGCGAGCTGTAGCACAGAGGCTTGCTGATGATACACAAGGCAGGGATAACAGTGAGCAGTGTAAACATATACTGAGATTTACGTCCCATCTGTCAGGCAGGGGAAGCTGCACCTGGCTGTAGTTCATGTGGATTGTCCTTATGGGATCATACACATTGAGTCTGCATGAGATGATCTGAAGCATCCATGTAAGAAGGAGCTGTGCCAAAGTGTTGCTATGAACGAACCATCACAGGGAAGTGCCATGTCAGCGCCAATGTCATGTCTCAGATTGTTACTTATGCCCAATAACAACTCCTAGAGCCAGGTTTGCCTCTTGTGTTTATATGTGTAGTTTGTAGATGTTTTATGTTGCATTGCTTGGTTATGCAATTGTACAGGGAAGTTGGGCTGTCTGCTTTGTTTTGGAAATCCTACATCATTTTTGGAAAGCCAAGGTTCATTTAGGCAAAGTGAGTGAAACTTCTCACATGAACACAAACAGAGGAAGCCATAAGAAGGTGTGTTGGCTTTTTGTAAGTGCTGTAATTATCATAGCAGTTGCACTGGCTTTGCTTACTAGTAGAAGTAAAGTTATTGTTCTGCCTTTGCTTTTTTTCACAGAGATCTTGGAGATAATCCTTTGCTTTTCCAGCTCAGCAGGGTCTTTGCTAAAAGTGTAGAAGTAAAAATGTGTGTTCTCATCCTCTCACTGACTCAGTCTTCATCTCTTCCTCCCCCTGCCTCACCCACACACTGATTTCTGATTTTCTTCTTAATTTTAAATAATCTGGGAGAGGGATGAATATTCAAAATCTGAACAAGACTGCTAATAATATAGATATATATTTATTGTAGTTCTCTTATTGGCTAGTCTAATTTTTGCTGCTTGTCAATTGGAAACCATGCATATTTACAGGATCACAAATAAACTATTTATTAAATTATCAAATCAAAATCCTTTACTAGGACTTTAAAAAATCAGTGGCACAGTATTTGTGTAGCTCCAGATCTCACCTCTCATCATATCTTAGCCCTTTCTTCATGAACAGAATTACATGTTAATTATAGCAAATGAAGGTACAGGATGCAGGTGGCCAGTCCCACACCTACCTGCTGGTAATGATCCCTGACATGTGAGAATAAACAGATTTTTTTTTTTACTTCAGGTGATAATGAGAAAGAAACAAATTAGAATCTGTGAAGTTGTAATTAAGTTTCATTTGTCAAGAGATGGAAACAGCATTCTGGGTTACCTCCCTGCTCAGAATGGGTTTGGGCTTTGTTTGGCCATTTCTCTGTTATTTATTTTTTTTTGCCCTAGCAGATTTTTCTGATTCATCCTGCCTGACACTGGGTGATATCATTCATCACCCCCGAGGCAATGGGTTTTGAAACATTACACTGATAACAACAGAAACAGGAGCCTGGAAACACCCAACTCAGTGCAGATTCCTCCTACCTGGAGAGGCTCTGCAGCACTGGAACAGCCTGGGCGACAAGTTAAACCCTGGGTGACAAGTTAAACCCCAGGCATTCAAACAGTTTGGGGTATGGCTTGATAAGTCATAACCTAATATCGTGCCTGTATTTCTGTAGGAAAGAAAAAATGATTTATTCCACTGATAGGGCATGGCTGTGTTCTCACCACACTTCCTCTGTGGCAGTGGTTCCTTAAAAAAAGTTTCTACCAAGACACTCGTTTTCTGTCAGTTTGAAAACAGGGACTCGTTATTTGTAACACCACCCCGGGGCTCACAGGACCACCTCTGCAGCTTCACACCCCACGAAGGCACACAGGTTTCCACTGGAAGTTTAAGCTGTGGGATTGAAGTCCCTGGGGATGCTGGAATATCCCAACTGGAATATCTGCCTCTCCGCAGCACTGAGGGCCAGGTCCTCTGGCTTTTGCTCTCTGGGTATTCTCATGTTGTGAGGATGGGGAGGGCTTGGTGTGCACAAGTGCTGGAGGAAAAAGGATGTCCCCTCCGTTCCAGATCCTTCCGTTTTCTTTTGAGGAGTTGGTTTCCTTTGTCCCTGGGGCTTTTAATGGAGTAGATGCTTCTGGCTTCTTGTTTTCTGCGTGTTCATGTGTCTGTCAAACAGAGTTAGTGCTGGCAGGAGCTCTGAGCATGGGACATCAAGGTCTGTCTTGAAGCTCAGTGAGCTAAGCGGGAGGATCTTTTTCCAAATAAAGGATCAGCAAATGCTCTTTCTGTCAGGTCATGTTTCTGACCTAACCTACTGCAGGCAGGGGATCTGAAATGGCAATGTGGCAGCTTGCTCAGGGACTTGCTAGCATTTTCATGGAAGAGTAAAACGAAGTGGATTAGTTCTCTGATTTCTGAAGTTTACTATTCTCTCAGATGCAAAAGGCCTGAGTAAAGAGGAGAGACGTCCAAATGAAAATCTAAGGTTCATCAAGCATGGGAAAAGCAGGCTTGCTATATTTACAGCTTTCTGTACCCCCCATGAGCAATGGGGACTGTGCTCTGCCAAAGCAGGTTGCTGGACAGTTTGATCTTTGGAACAGCTGGTGCCTCTGTCCTGCAGTGCATCCTTCTGTCTCCAGGCATGGGAGAGTCTCCTGTCTCAGCCCTGCACCAGCCCTGACCACCAGGAAACCACCAGGGCTGAAACCACCATCTCCCAGATCATGAGGTGACACCAAAACGCAGACTGGCACCTGGGTCTGAGCTCAGCCTGCACGAGCCAACCTTGGAGAGACAACTCGGAGCTGGACTTCAGTTACCTGATTGTCCCCTTGCTCCAGCTTGACTCTGGGCTGAGTTCACAGCCCATGGCTTAGAGCAAAGGGGAAAATCAATTGTGTCTCCAGGAAGCAGGAGCTTGTGTACTGCAGGGTGCCTGCTCAGGAGGGGCTTTTGACCTTGGATGTTCTTTGAACTTCACAAGATAATTTGAAGTAATTTAGAATAAAAATAGCGACTTTAAGTTGTTAACAGCACCTGTTTCTATTACGGTCCATGGATATATTGCCATTGATTCGAGTGAGTCAGAGATGGGCTGTTACATTTCAAGCCTGGGTGAGTCTCCTTGCCTTGAACTACAGCAGAGAAAACAATGTGTTATGAAGCATGGTCTTATCCTGCTTATTTCTGACCGCACTCTTTATTCATAGACATTTGGCTTTGCATTCACATGTTAAGTTTATTTCTCTTAGTCAGAGCTAGAATGTCAAGTCTCTGACAGTCATACGAGCAAAGTAAAACCCACAAATTACCAGCCTAGCAAAGAAACAGTACTTCTAGGGCAAAATGTTGTGAACCTGCTTTTCTTTCAGCACAGAGGTCTGTAATGTTACACAGTGATTCAGTTCACTGCAATTTTCTGTAGTACATGTGACAAACATCACCTGCTTTGTCCCTGTCTGCCTGGTGATGTGGCAGATTACATGTGAAAAGTCAGATCTGGTTTGACAAGGTGATTCACTTCAAGGAAAATCAGCTGCCAATGAATTCCTGGAATTCTTTCATTTGAAAACAACAAACAGGATGGCCAGCGTTTATAATGGGAATCATTATGTCAGGTTATCGTTTAGCCAGAGACCTCGAATATCAATGTTCCCCTCAGAGGCATTACTGCATGTTGACCTGTTAGCACTCAGTGTGTGACCAGTGCCTTTTCCTGGAGGCTGGCACAGCTTACACAGGCAAGAAGGGAACACGGATAACTGTTCTTCAACACAATCGATGAAAAAAAGATAATGATGCATAAGCTCTGGTCTACCCTGGGATCTAAACCCTGAAAATCCTGTTTGCTCCCTTGTTATGCTGTAGTTACCACCGGATGTATTTTCCCCTTTGCCTTCACCCTGCAGAGGTCTGTGGAACCACAGCTGCTCCTTGCCACGATGACCTTTGCTGAAGGACTCCAAACCTCTCTCTCCCCTGGACAATTCTCTTCCTTACACTTTTGCCAGTGTGAATTCTTAGGCCTTTTATTGTTCTTCCCAGCAGGCTTGAGGAAAGCGTGGCCAACAAGGGCTCCTACACTGCCTCTTTTACCTCTGACCAGTAGTACCAATGGTACCATTCCAGGTAAGTGCTCAACGGGGTGATTTTAAATGCTGTTATGGTCATCGCTGACACTGACTGACACTGCAGATGTGACAATTTAAGACTCAGATCCATGTTTAAGCCACTGGTGCTTAGCCAGGTGTCCCATGCCAGCAGATCCTCCTGTCCCTGCCCGTGCACTCCCAGCAGGCAGTAGTGCACACTCGGGTATGAGCCACAGCTTGGTTGCTAAGCTGTGATAACATGACCATGAGCCCTTATGCTCCTTAATAAAATATCCGGCAATGCAGCAGCAATCTAAACTCGGACCCTTGCAGTCTGGGATGTCCCAAAGAGCTTTGGTGACCATGGGAATGGGAACACAGCTGTGGTTCTGTGGGGGAAATGGGGAGCAGACACCTTCTGTGCAAACTGTAGGATTCATTTCCCTTATGTTCTCTCTTACAGTCACCTTCTTTAATGTCCACATGAACTTTTCTCTTTTCTACAAAACCAAGAGAGCTCCCGATTACTATGATGCAAAGAAGCTTCTTGAGCACTGGGTGAGTATCTTGATTTTCTCATTCTCATGTGTTTCTAGCAACTGTCAGATGAGGAGGACAGCTGGAAGAATCATAGAATAGTTTGGGTTGGAAGAGACCTCTAAGGGTCATCTAGTCCAGCCCCCACTGTTCAGAATGTCAACTGATGGGACAACACAGAAATGAGTATCCGTGTAACAATATTGTGGTGCTTCAGAATGATGTTATCCAATGCATTTTTAACAGGGCAAAATGAAATTCTGAAGGAAGGGAAAGTGTTAAAACTTTGCAAAAATTCTTAGCTATTTTCATCAGGACTTAGAATTTTGGTGACAATTCTAAATTTACAACCAGCTTTAGAAAAAGTATTGATAGATCAAGTTAATAAAAATGGTTTTTCCCCCCCCCCAGTTTAGTATCATCTTTGCTGGAGAAGAATTAATTGTGACAAACTTTAAGATCAGGTAAGGCTGTGGTTGTGTAGTGGTGTCCCCTTGACCCTCTGTCCTTTGAGCAGCCAGGTTCAAAACACCTATTTCACAACTGAGCAATCCGTGACAAGGGTGGAAACCAAACCCCCAGGTTTGCACAACTTCCAGAACACAGAACACATCTTGTTCACTGAATTCATTCGCCTGAAAATGTGTCCTGCCCAATGCAAGTAGCTGCTCCAAACTGAGACCTCATCTTTGCCCACATATATTGGTTCATGACCAAGAAGAAACCTTTGCTGCCTCTGCAGTGCGTGAGCAATAACTCCAGTGGGCTGATGTATCTGGTGTGCCATCCTGGCTATCCAAAAAGCAGAGAAATTGGTACTTGCAGGAGATGGAAAGTAGGGCAAAGTGCTCTTGCATGATGGCATATTACAGTTCCAAAACCCTGCTCAGATACAATGGTTTGTTGCCCGGACTCCCCTGTTTCATACCTTTTGGCCCAACCCAGCTGTATTCACATCCAAACTGTGAGCAGCTGATACTTTAGCATGTTGTAAAAGTATCACTTGTATTTTTATGCCTATTTTTGACTTCCTGCTTTCTTCTCTGACTTCCACAGTTACTGCTTGCTGTACAAATGAGGATAGAGTAACACATTGCACTGTTCACATGGGATGAATTCAATTTGGAAATCCCAAGGGAAGGGTGGGTCCCATTCTGGAAGAGGAGTTTTTTGTCAGGGATGCATCTTTGTTACTCTTGGTCTTGGTGATTTCTGTAGATATATCCATGCTGAATTCAAGATAATTTCTCTGCTGTGAAGTCTGGCCCATTGTGGTCAGAAGCTGTTTTAGGTGATGGCAGAGTGTTGTAGTTATATGCTACTGTGAAATAATTTTTCTATTCTCTTTTGCTTGCAGGGGTAATTATCTACAAAGCAGTAGGAGGACTCGTGTATGTAATTTCTTATTATCTGATTTAAAAACTTACTTTTTCTTACCTCTGCAAAGAGGATGCAGTAGTTGCAGGGTCTAAATGCTGCTAGTATTGTGTTTTGTTGAAATGATTAAATCATCCTGATGGACCTTTAGCATCACTGTAAAACAAAGGCTACTCTAGGGAGCAACTAAAGCAACAGGCTCCATTTTAATGAGCACACTGAGTTTCTGTTGACTGTTTTCCTTAAAATCCAATTTGTGCCAGTTGATTCTAACCAGCTTCTCCCTTTCTGTGTCCTTCTATGCGAACTGAAGGGGAAGGTACAGCAGATGTCACAAAGGTAAGACCCAGGATTAGGAACTGGGTTTCTGTAGCTCATATTGACTTCATTTTTAGGATGAGGAGGAATTATACCCCTCCATGGCTGTTTCAGCTTCAGAGTGACCAGAAAAGCACACAGGGAGCAATGCTTGACTTGGGGAAATGCATTTGAGCATCCAAGGTTTCCATCTCGTACCCTGAATCTTGGGAAACTCAAAGTGCTTCCATGGCAAGCTGTGAGGTTTGTGCTGCACTGTAAGAGCTGGCCGTGGGCAGTGTCCTTCACCGGGGCTGGAGCAGGGAGTGGACAGTGCCCAAGGGGGGTACCAGGACAAATCCTCCACCTTTTCCGTAGGAAATCCCAACTGCCTTCTGACCTCGGGCCAGGAGGAGGGGGAGCTGGGTTCCCATAACCTTCAAGGGGTTGCAAATTGTTTGGAAAGGCCACGAGGAGTGGGGTCAACTGTGTGGAGAGAGGAGTGAACTGGAAATGCAAGAAACATCCCAGCCCTGAGGAAATCTCACTCGTTAGCCCTCACTTAAACTAGATGTCCATTGAGGTGGCCCACTCATGGCTTCTTGCATCTTTCTGCCATGCCTGAAGCCACTCAGAGAGAGGCACAGGCAGCAAGCACTGTTCCTTAGCACAGTAGCTGGTCTGAGGAGAAAAAGCTGGGATGCATCAGAGATACTGAAAGCTGGCCAGTCAGATCTCAGTTTTTAGGGGAGCCATGGAGTCTTCCAGCTCTGTGTGGATGTGGGGCTTCATGACTGGCTCATTCTAAACATTAAATGTTGTGAAATGTTACTAATATGTCAGCCTTGTTTCTGTATTCTGTTTGTAGCTACCTCTGTAAGGCCATTATAAAGGCCACATCCCTGGAAACACAAGAGGTGCTGAGTCTCAGGATCAAAGAGCTGTTGATCAGCACATACCAAGAGGGGCCATTTTTCTTGCATGTGAGACCTGAAGATGTGGCTGTGAAGTCAATAGGTATAACTTCACTAAAACCTCATTAGAAATCACGTACCTTGTAATTCCGGTTATCAAATTTGAATTTTGTGGAGAGGTTAGGCTAGAAAACACCTTTAACAAGTAGCCAGACTGACCTCACCTGATGCACAGGCTGTAGGACATCACACAGTGACAGCAAGATCAAAAAACCTGCCTTGCAGCCAAATGGAGGTAAATCAAAACTTGAATGCTGGTGCCAAAGCAGGTCTGAGCACCTTTGCAATGAAGGTGAGGTCAGGCTGATGCAGCTACAAGTCCAGGAGCCCCTGCTGGTGGCCAGTGCTCCAGGGACACCAAAGCCAAACACTCAAACCAAACTCACTGCCATTTGCTCAGTGTCTGTGTGTGTTGGACCAAACCTCAGATGGCAAATAGTTACTTTCTTGGCTTGGTTACAGTCTCTGTTTCTCCTTAAAATACAGAGAAAAAGAGTTAACGGACCACACCTGAAATTTAAAACAACATTTTATACCAATGACTTACAAAATACCAGTTGCAGATGATTAAACTACAAGCCTGGAGGAAACATATTGATGGGATAATGAGGGGAAGTGTAATAGCACCTTCAGATCAATTAGAGACGCCTGCAGGATGTGCTGTCATTGGATATGGTTTGTGATGCTGGAAACTAACACTGTACCTGAGAACTGACCTTGTCAAACAGAAGAGAAAAGGATTGTAGTAGAAGAGACAAAATACCTTAACAAAATGTTTTCTTGCAGACAATAAACTCGCGAAATACTCCTATGCAGCCTGCAAATCACAGCTCATTGCCATTAGGAAACAAAGTCCACAGAACAGTTGGGTTCCTCTGTGTCGGGGGGGGGTTCTTCTTTTTGCCTATTATTAAATCTTTTTAAAGGGCTTTTATGTATTTATTCCTCAGCACTAATGGATTGCCCTGAAAGCTTTTCACACACAGCATACAAGGGGAATTATTCGTGGCCGCCAACAAGTCCAGCCTGCAGGGCAGAGGTCAGCTGCAGCAAAAACCCTCTGCAGTCTGCGCACAGGAGCTGGTGAGCCATGGGACCATCTTGGTTTGGTTCCTCCAGGGAAAACAGGAGGGAGCACCAGGCTTTGGGCTGGTAAACCAAGTGGCAGAGTGTCATGGCACGCAGCAGCGCCGTGCCAAGGAAGGGGCCAAGGAGACAGGGCCAGTCCAGCACGGGTGGCAGGAGGGTGGCGTCGTCCCCGTCACCCGCAGCGAGGGACTGACTTTCTGCCTGGGCAGGGAGGGGAAACACAAGCACTGCGGCGTTTTGTGCCATCCCTTCATGGCTCCCTGCCCTCCAACACCTCCCTCCAGGTGCATTTCAAATGGCTCTGGCATTTGGGCCCTGCTCCCACCCTGCTGAGTGAGTGCTAAGTCAGATCTGACTTGCAAGTCCGTTTAAAGTTGGGCTAATGAATTACACTCTTAGTTACCAGAGTGGGAAATATGAGGAACGTCATTATTATAAAATTTTTCCTATAACAATGTATATATTTTTCATTTTTCAGCGCAATTAGTATTGAACGTGAGCAAGCTTTTTGGAAGAAACCAAACATGACTCAATGTAAATTACTGGAAAATCTTCCAAATAATATTTTAGACCTCCAAGATATCAACGTAACAGAAGGTAAGGCACCAGATAACTCAGTGACACAGTGAGTCACAGTAAAAATAGTTGTACTGAGATAGTGCTTATGTTGGGCATCTGAGCAAGGGAAGCAATAAGGTTGTTTTATGTGCATCCTGCTCACCTGGTCATCTTAAAGAGGTTTTAATATCGATAAATTTTGTAAGTGCTTCCAAATTCTCTAGCTGTCTCTTTGAAGATTTGTCTCAAATCCTACACTTTATTTAGAACTTAGCAAATAACCAATGAATAATGTGGTAGGTTTTGCATTTGGGGAAAGAGGAGGATCTTGTCTAATTTGGAACTCACAAATGTTTGTAAGCATGGCAAAAGTTAAAGCTAAATATTATTTACAGATAGTGTTTATAAATCCCAAAGCAGGTGGCAATATTCATATGAACGGAACATTATTTTCTTCCTTTAAAATAAGATCTGAGACATCCAGATTTTCCTTGAAGTTTTTGCAAGTTTCATTGACATGTTGAGGGCTTTTTGACTTGTTCTTAGGACATAATTTTGTAGTAGACCAGGAGCATTGTGACCATGTGGAAAGAGAGGAGGAGCAGATGAACTCCTGGATTTAACATAGACACAGGTAACTGTATAGCCAGAGAGATAGCTATGCCATGTAAGTCATCTGTACTTCCTTTTTTTTTCAGAGAATGCAGAGGATGTTGTACAGCATATTTTATACCTCTTGCCAGAGGCAACACTGCATGTAGAAGAATTAGAAATCATTGCAAGTAAAATTTCTGATACTGTAGAGCTTGCAGATGTGAGCATGACACTTGCAGAGACTGTATTGTCTATACTAGACTATATTTTGCTGCAAGAAATAGAAGATGAGAACATTAGAAAAATAACTAATAGGTAAGTAAGACAACTTGCCCAGAAGAGGCTTCCTAAGCTGAAATGGCATCATGGACTAATTAATTCACTCTATTAAAATATCACCAGAGGATTTAGCAATTTCTGTACTGGGATCTTAAACATGTTTGTGGTTCTCAGAGTAGAAACTGGTTACTGTGTTGTTCAAAGGTGCTTTTACCAGAGCCAGTCGTGCAGAAAGTCACCACCCCAGGGTTGTTCCCTGTGAGCATCCCAGCCTGGAGGCAACGCAGGCACTGCCCAGCTGCCACCTCCTCTCACAGGTGATCTTTGTGGCTCAGCGGTGAGGTCTGGTGACAGGCTCAGTCTGGAGACAGGAATCTCTTCCACCCTCTACCTGTGCTGATAAAGACTTTTCAAACACAGCTACTCAATGTCAGACTACAAAATCTACATTTAGGATCCTCCATCCATTATGTGATTCTCACACGTGCGAAAACTGAGGTTGCTCGATAGCTTTAATACCTGTCTCCTTTGAGATCCTGAAGGTAACTCAACTACTTGGTTTTGAATGTTGGGCTTCTGCTGGCCAGAGCCCTGCTGCCAGCCTTGACACGGGCAAATGCAAGGAAACAGAGTTTCTGATTTGGGCAGGACCCACTTCTCGGGCTCCAAGCAGGAAAGTTTATTCTACTTTGCACTGGCCAACACTACCCAACAGACTAAGAGATGCTTTGTCCATAATACTACAAAGTCTTTCAGCATCTCTCTTTTTAAAGCCTTGGCCTATCTTCAATTTTCCATTTCACTTGCTGTAAAGCAATAAGAAATATTAAAGTAGGCAACATTAAAACCAAGAAAAATGAACATTTCCACTGAAGTTCTGTGCGGAGCAGGACCATGCCACAGCCCAGTTTTTTGCAGTGGACAACTGGGCATTGCTTTTCAAACTCAGGAGTCTGCAAGGAGGAGTAGCCAAAAATAGCCTAGAAAATCTGTCAAAGCACTGGATAGCACCGTGGTGCTCTGGGCTGTGTGCTCCCTCTTCCATGCCTATCACACTGCAGTGTGTGCAGTGGGGGCTGTGATTGCTGCCAGCACGCGCCACCTCTGCCTTCTCAAATAGGCTGGGGGGGGGTTTAAGGGAAATATTCATTGCTTTGAATTCTCCTCCCATGAAATGTAAGGTTTTTAGGGACAAAGATGGTATTCTTGGTCCTTAATGGAGATAGGGAAGCTCCAGACTTTGCAGCTCTAGGGCAGCTGTGGCTGAAAAGGTCCTGGGGTGTCTGGGGCTGGTGATGCAGGAAGGTCACAGCAGACCAAAGGACAGGAAGGTTTTCCCTCAGACTGTTCAGGTAACAGCTGTCTCACATTTTCAGTAGTGTTTTATTCCTCCTCGTATGCTGCTGAATAGCCTCAAGGGAGCCAAACGATGTGGAGCTGTCTCTGACTCTCTAAACAACCCTAATTTGCTGCTTCCTTTGGATTCCAGCCTCTTCTGTCAAGTTGGAAAACACTGCACTGATTGCAAGGCCCAGAAATGTTATCAGAGATAACCAGAGTTTTATTGGGCAAGGCCCTGAGCAGCAGCCTTGTTTTTAGAGCACAGAGTGGTGACGGGTTGGACAAACTGTCGGAGGTTCCTTGCAGACTAACTTACTCTGACTGTGATTTTTCACCTGAGGGTGCAATTAGATGATTGCAAACAGTCAAATTAGCAGATTGTACATGTTACTGCCTTCCAGATGAAGGGCAGCATTTGACTGGGTGTGAATTTTGACTCAGGTCTTTCCAGAAGCACCTTGTGTGGTCCCTGCAGGGGGATATCTTCCACCTGCCAGACTTTTCAGCCCACTGAAATGTGCTTGCCACCACCTGTCCCTGCGCAGACAAAACCCATCTACCCCAAAAGGGGCCCACTGTGCTCTAGGGCTTGCTCCTTGTCATCGTAAATCAGAGCAGAGGGGTTTAGCCAATTGTCCCCTGGCTGCGTGTGACGAAGGCAGGAGAAGGTTCCAAGAGCTGTATTTTTCTTCCTCCCTGTTGCCTTTGCTGCAGTGTCCTGCGGACGACGGAGGCGATAGGCTACAGGGTGCCTTCCACGGGCAGAAACACGTCGGTCATGGCCACTTCCCTGGCTCTGCTGGTGCTGCGCCCCGACCCCAGCGCCTTTGGAGGACTGGCCTTTGGCGTCACCTCCTACAGCAGAGGTGTGCATCTCAAGGTGAGGGCAAAGTGTCACCTCAGGAACCACTGACTAAAGGAGACAATCCTCCTGCTCTCCTGCCCCGTTGTGTGTTTGACCTGCGGACGGCAGCTCTGAGCGTGTCATCTCTCTCCTGCAGGTCAACGTGCAAGAAAACCCTTTCAAAAAGGCCTTGGCCTCGGTGTTTTTGCCAAAGTCCCTGAAGAAGTTCCTGGGCACCGAGCACTGTGACCCAGACAAGCATTCTAAGATCCAGTTTACGTTTTTCGGCACTACCTCCCTTTTTGCGGTAACTACGACTCCCAGCAAACCCGAACACAGCAGGAATGGGCTCAGCTCTTCTCAGTGCCTGCAAGAGAAATCCCAACAGCACCATCTGTTCCAGGCACATTTGGCATCACGCTGATGGAGGAATGTGCAGGGGAAATGGACTCAGGCAGCAAAACCTTCTCTGTAGCAAGGATGCTCTGAGGGCTCTTGCTTAAGGACCATGCATAGGATATACCAAGCACCATGAAAATAACTTGAAGATTTATGTCTCCATTAAAATGATAGCAGCACTGATGTGCAGCATTGAGGATTATTCCAGTAGCTATCATATTTTCTTAACTATAATTTAAAAGGAGACATTTGTTTGGAGTGATGGTGCATACAGAGTGCTGAGCAATACTTTTCACACAGAAGAAGCATCCACAGTCATGCCTACTGTCTAATGAGCTTAATGCTGTACAACTGGATGCTTAAATGTACTGAAACAATTATGCAGCTTTCTCAATCCAGCTGATGCAGCTGAGACTCGTTTCTGCTTCAGCTGATGTGGAGACTGTCCCTGAATTGCAGCTAACTGCATTTTCTAATGAAGTAGCGAGTAGCTAAATGACATCAGGCATCCCATGGGGTTTAGCTGATCGCCATTTCCAAGAAATACGATTTTTTTTAAAAAATGGGAGCAGGGAAGAGCTTGGATTCTTTCTGCATGCGTGTGTTTTTCCACTGCAGGACGACAGTTTAACGATGGAGAGGTTGAACACTTACGTTGTGAGTGCCAGCGTTGAAAACGCAACCATTCAGAACCTCAATGAGCCTGTGACTGTCACTCTTCAGCACATAGACCAGAATACGGTAGGACATGTTCCTTTCATCAGGGACGAGGTGGAGAGAGCTGATTTCACTCGCCCTCACAAATAAACTGGGAACAGGAAAAATAAGCTTGAAACACTTTGCTGCCTGAGCTTTCCATGTTACATCAACCCAAACATTGACAGACCACACAGATCTTGGTGTTTATAAATTCCCGCAGGTTACTAAAGTTTGTGTCTCCTTGGCAGCACAAGACCTTTCCATTGTTTCCTTGTTATGATCTGGACAACTTTTATTCAAGAGTAGTTTATTTGCTAAAATATTTACTGAAATGATTTGTCGTTACTCTGAATTCGGCAAATTGGTTTAGTCACCAAAAGAGGTAAACTCCAAAAAAACCCAAGGCACTGCAAAGATGTTTTCAAGATTAATTTGCTGTGGTTTGTTTTAAAACGATGTTTCACAGCTAAAGTTTTTCTATTTTTAAATGTGCACTGGTCAAACTTTTCACCCTAGCATTTCTGGGTTGCCAGTGTTTAAGGACCAGCCTCCACACGAATATATTACAAATGCACAGCAGAACAAAACTATTCAATAATATAAATTTGATTAAAGTTCAAGTTAATGAGAGTTTGAAAATGCTGCCTTTATGGCAATATGCTCTTTCCATTCAGTTCTAGCAAATATATACCTAGAAATTTCATCTAGATATCTCTTCCATCATTTTTACTCCACCAGGCCATCTGGCATCTCTCAGATTTTTTATCTCGACCTTTTAAAATTATCTTAATTAAATATTTAATGAGTTATCATCCAAACCTACATCTTTGGCTCTCTGCCTAATTATGTTTGACAGTCTACAGATCACACATCTTAACAGCTTATCTCTTAGGCTGGCTTCCTGTAAACTCTGTGCTTTATTAAATTTTATTTATGATATACTAAGAATAAAAGTAAATGAATCTGTGCCTTAGGAAAGTTTGTTGCAGCATTATGAGTAATAAACTAGAATGTCCCCAAGAGAAAACATTGCATTGAATATCCATTTACATCTGTCCAGTTCTTACATTTCTTCCCTACCTGGTTTCAGAGAGAGGAATCACTGAAAATCTAAAATAAAGGTTTCTTTGGTTGTTTTTTGGTTTTTTTTTGTTTGGTTTTTTGTTTTATTTTGTTTTATTTTGTTTTGTTTTGGTTTTTGTTAGAGTTTTTTGTTTTGTTTTGTTTTTTGTTTGGTTTGGTTTTTTTATTGTATAAAATCTCAGGTTGTTATTCCAGGTCTTAGTCATAACTTTGGAATTCCACCCATAATTTGGTGTGACATCTCAGACACCACATGAAACCAGTGAGATCAGACACAGGAATTGCTCTATGCTGGACAATTTGTCAGGTTTTCTGCTGTCCTTAAAAGTCTGGAAGGTACTGAAAGACACAGGTAAAACTGGGAAAATCACTGACTCCCAGGATTTCCCTCTGTAAAGGAAAAGGCAAAAACCAGGGCTCTGCTGGTTCAGTGCCATGGATGAGATGACCAATATCCCAGCTGGCTCCCCAAGCCCCAGTGTCCCCATGGCCCTGGCCTGATGGCACCTCCACTGACCCGCTGCAGCCCCACCGTGCAAAAAGGCAGAGAGCCGTGGGCTTTCGTGCCGAGCAGTGCAGGGGGAATCAAAGCCAAGAGCCTTAGTTACACACCCCAATTAGCGGCAAGATGCACCGTCTGCGAGCGCAGGCGGCGTGTGGATGGATGGAATAAATGTCACAGCCTCCTCTCCTCTGCTTCCAGGGCAATGCCGCAGTGCACTGCGCCTTTTGGGACCTGGGCAAGAACAGTAAGTGTTATTTGCGGGGCTGCCACACTTGCTCTGTGCCCAGCACCGCAGAGCCTTGAAGCTTTGAGGCTGTCCTGCTGGGTCTGCATTGCTGCTTTGTGTTGGTGCTGATACCTCAGTAACCTGCGTTATCCCTGGGGGGACATGTATGGCATTGTACGGTGCTGCATCTCCGTGGATAAGGAGTCTCAGCCTAAGGAAAAATGCAGAATTGCAATGAAATGTCAGATGAATTCTCACAGTTACTTTGGGCAGGTCACTGGGGGCTTTGCTGGGGTCAGGCCTTGAATATGGCTCAGACAGTCAACAGGCACAGAGAGATAACTGTGTGTTGGGTTAACTCAGAGCATGTGGGAGAGGTTTGTTCTGCAATTATTAGGGTTAAAATGCATATTTTTTAAAATCAGAAGCTTAACTTCTGAATAAGTCATACATGCCACATAAACAGGGTCATAAATTCAGTCTCACCAGGGAAGATCTGACTTTTTCAGTGCTGGTCTCTGCCTAAATAAATCCTGGGCCCTGCACATATCTATATATTTCCTTTTGTGCTTCCACATCCTGCAGCACAAACTGGCATAGCACCAGGTTCTTCTTGCTTTCTATGTGTGCAGACATGTAAGTGACTTTAAATATTTCTTCATTCCACCACAGGCTTTCATCCAAATTTTGAGGTTCTCAGGCAACTACAGAAGATGTGTTCCTGTGTGAAAGCTCACTTGTGTGCTGCTAAATGACCCTGCAATCTGTACTAACTTGAGCTCATCTTCACACACCCTGTGTGCTGCAGAGCTATAAATGACTGAGCGTGACTAACTCTACTTAAAAATCCCTTTTTCTCTATTACACAGATGGACTGGGTGGTTGGAATACATCAGGGTGTGAAATGGAATATACAGATATGAGTTACACAATCTGTTTTTGTAACCATCTTACCCATTTTGGAGTCCTACTGGTAAGTACTCTGTGAATCATCTCCCAAAAAGTCCTGTGGCACTAAACAAAGTCATCTCTAGTTTTGGGGAGACATGGGAGATTCATATCTATACAAGCTGTTAGATATCTGCAATTTTGCCAAAATCAGTAATAACAAAAAAACCAGTTATAATTTAATGATATAAATGTCATTTTAAATGTCATTTACTTCAAGACAATTTAATTTTACAGATGAAGTTTGTACTTCTTTGCAGTGTAACTTTATCAACCTTACTGTGTTATTTACTGTGTTGGAAATACTGCGTTCAATTTATTACCTGCCAGCGGCAACTAATGACATTACATCTTTTGGAAAGTTTCATCTACGCCCCATCAGAAAGTGAAGTTCAATACAAATGTGGGAGATGTCATCATTTCTCTGTAATACAGAGAAAACTGCCTCTAAAAGTAAAATGCCAAAAGCTGAGACGACTGCCTGAGAATGGGCTGCAATAAGCCAAAGCCATAGGCAAGTTCTTGGCAAACTGAGGAGATTAAAGTTGCTTAATCCCAGTAGGATCCAGCCCCCAGGATGGGCTGAGGCCCCACCTTTGCCTTGGGATGCTTCCCCGAGGGGTGAGCATCGCCCGGCACCACCAGAGGCAAAAGTATCCAGCAATAATATCCATCCTGGGAGTACAACTGTGACTTTGCAGGGAGGAATTGAGGTGGTTCAGATTTCAGCCACTTGCTCAAGTTTCCATTCAAACGGAGAGAATTCCGTTTAATTTTAAGACCGCACCTCTCACTGCCACTTTAGCAATCAGCACAGCCACAAGTATCCAACATCAGAGGTGTAGGTTACTCGCCAGAGGTACAAAGTTTCACCAAATAGAAGAGAAACTGTGGCAGGGAATAACAAAATGGCCTCAATATTCCTCCCGCAGCGGCGGGAGGCAGGGCTCGGTCTCCCAGCTGATTTTGCAGAGGGATGCTTTTGGGACAGGGAAGATCCTCCCACGCTCCGAGAGATTCAGCAGGTTTGTGCAAGCGTGGCAGCTGTCACTGGAACCAAGTGGTTTCTCCTCCAAAGCAAGCTCCAGAGGAATAACTCTGTCAGGATCCTGGAATCCTTATTGAATTTGTGGTTTCGGAAGGACAGCTTTTTTAGCTGCACAACTTATTGCTGGATACTTTAAATACTGCATGTTTCACTAGTCTGGATATTCTGTAGGACTGTACAATAAGAAACACATACAATTTTTAATGGAAACCCTCCAAATGGTTCTGCAGTAAGCAGAGCAGGAATTGATTTCTTTTCAGTGTGAAAATGTGGAAAGGAATTTTCTTTATCTGTCATGGCAAACAACGGTGATTCTTTTTCTTGTAACACAGGACTTGGCCCGGACAGAAATAGATCTCACACATGATGATATATTAACTCTGATAAGCTATGCAGGATGTGGTGCTTCTTCCCTTTTTTTGGGAATAACGCTGGTGACCTACCTAACCCTTGAGTGAGTCTGATACTTTTTCTTACACTGCTTTTAATATTTTAGCAGTAAGAGAATTGCAGCCACTATCAGAATGTTTGCTGCTATTTGATGCTGTGAGGCACAGGAGGGAAGACTGAGAGCTGACAGTATGAATATGGCTTTATTTTGACTTCTGACTGGTGAAATTAGACAGATTCAAATACTTAATTCTTTAATTCAAGCACCTTCTGTGCTCCTAAATTTCACAGAATTGTAGAATGTCTTGGGTTGAAAAGGACCTTAAAGGTCCTTTAGTTCCACCCCACCCTGCCATGGGCAGGGACACCTCCCACTGTCCCAGGTTGCTCCAAGCCCCGTCCAGCCTGGCCTGGGACACCTCCAGGGATGGGGCAGCCACAGCTTCTCTGCCCAGCCTGTGCCGGGGCCTCACTGCCCTCACAGGAAAACGTCTGTAAAGCGTAAACATTTCTGTAATTTCATAAATTTACCCATGCACAGGGGTAAGATATCGTGTCAAGAATCTGGAATGTTCCCTGTGTGTAGGCTGCACCTTGGATGACGCAGCGATAACTTGTGGACTTTTCCTTTGTTTTTAGGAAGGTGCGGAGAGACAACCCTTCAAAAATCCTGCTCAACCTTTGTGCTGCGCTGCTGATGCTGAACATGGTGTTCCTCACCAACCCCTGGCTGTCCTCGTTCAACCAGCCGGGCCTCTGCACCACCATGGCCACACTCCTTCACTATTTCCTTCTCGCAGCGTTCACCTGGATGTGCCTGGAGTCTGTTCACTTTTACTTGGCTCTTGTCAAAGTTTTCAACGTTTATGTCCCAAAGTACATCCTAAAATGCTGCATTGCTGGCTGGGGTAAGCGAGGAGATTTCTTCTCCACTTCTGGGCTTTTCAGCTTCTCTAAGATTGGGGCATGTTTACAAAAGTAAGTGAGGGCACTGAGCTGGCAGGCATGTGATGCACACTGAGCTGGAAGGACGGATCTCTTCCCCCAGGCAGGTTCATCTTAAATTTCTTGTGCCCAGGGAGACATCAGCATGAAGCACCTGCTGCTCCCTGCACAGCCAAACGAAAAGGTGGAAGTGGGTGTAAGGAGCTGCTCTCCTACCCCTCCTGCTCTCACAGGAGTGATTTATCAGGGTCCCTCTCCCCAGTGTGTGTGCCTGGGGGAGTAGGAGCTGCCCCCAGCCTTCACCTTTGCGCTGGGGATGCTCAGAGGTGACTGTAGGAGCTTCTCCAAGCTCGTGGCCAGAACACCTGACATCCTGTTCATGATTCAGCCACAGAGGGAGGCTTTGACTTTCATTCATTGCTCTCCCGGGGACTTCCCCAGACAAGCAGCAGAGACTTGTTGGGGAGAAACGAAACAAAAAGAGCCCAAATGGTGGTTCAGCTGTTAGAAAAGGTGATAGCAGAGGCACTGACCTAGCACAGAATCTGGTCTGTGTTATTTGGGTCACCATTAGATGCTGTTTTAAAGGGGGATTTTTGCTCTTCAGAAGTGTGCAGTGTATTCTCATCTCTGTGCTCAGACCTGACGCTGCACACAATTGTTCTCGGGGGCAGCCACCAGTGCTGGTGCTGGTGCTGGTGGCAGCAGCTGCTCTCCACAGAAAAGCCAGAACGGAGAAAAATACGGCAAATAGGAAATGAATGCAAGGGAAGACTGATAAAACACTGCCTGGAAAACGTCTGTCTCTATAAGCTCTTATCACAAAATGCTGTGGTCTGCTTATCTTTTGTAATAATCAGTTGGTTTTATTTTGCCAGATTGGATCCCTTCTGGAGATGTTTGAACACTCACAAACATTTTGCAAACACAGATATTTTTATGCCTACTCATTTGTAATTTACATAAATAAGGAGATTAGACCTGCTATGCCACATATTTAATTACACTCATTTCAGAGGAGCTTTTGGGGGTAGAGTTTGATCCTACCATGCAAATGTCTGCTGTAATTACTCAGCAGAGATTATCTGACATCTTTCTGTATTCTCAATTTTTTTCTTATTAATAAAAAATATTTCATTTTCCCTTGTCTTCTACATTAGGAATACCAGCTATTGTAATTATACTTGTGCTCATTATAAATAAAGACTTCTATGGCAATGGGTCCCACTCTGAGAGCAGACCTTACAGCAATTTGTAAGTATAAGGCTTGAAGCTTTTTGATGATCACCAGAATATCTGAAAGATACAAGAAATAACCAGAAGGCAACAACTTCTCTCTTGCTTTTGTCTCTTCTTCCCAACTTTCCTGTCTCCTTTTAGTGGCTCTAGTTTGTTGGATCCTTTTGGATGCATGGCCACTATGTGGAGGAGCTCTGACATCAGGGAACTGGGCTTGAGGACAGGGAGGGCTTCTGCCAGTCAACTCCATTTTTGTTTTCTGGGAAATCTCTTTCTTTACATGACAGTAGCTCAGTCTGATGGGACATTTGGATATGCCCCTGCATGTTCTGATTTCTGGTAAAATCTGAAGCCACAATAATTCCTCAAATGTTTTGCACGTTTTCTACTGGTTTTTTTTTTAATGTCAGTTCACATCATTGTCTCATCATAATTTCAAATTCTTTTATTCAAATAATCTCAGACTCCTCTCTTCTCCAGTGGGAAAACACCGCATTCTTTCATCCTTTTAAAATATGGTTTTATAACAAAGAAAGCTTCCATTTTTTACCTGCTTTCTTTTTAGCACAATCTGATCACTTGTTGGTGAAGATTACCTGGAACATTTGAATTCTATCCCATCAGAGAGGCAACACACCCCTGAAACACCTCAGAGGGAAAATTGTTACCCATCATCAGCAAAAAGACAGTAAAATTCACTAGTTCGTATCTAAGAAAAAAGCTAAGCAGTGGTATACTATTATTTAGACTCCTAATTAAGTCAGTGTGTCTATGTGTGTATACATTATTAAGCTGTGAAATAATTGTCAGGGTTATCTGAATTTGACAGAAATGGTGATGTCTCAAAGTTATTGAATTTCCATAACATTTCACAAAAAAAGGGAACCAGGAGTCCCGAGTTCCTCTCTCACAACTCCTTATTGAATACACACCTCCCTCTCTTGCAGCTGCTGGATTCAGGACAATGCAGTGTTCTACATCTCCGTTGTGGCCTATTTCTTCTTGGTATTTTTGACGAATACAGCCATGTTCATCACCGTTCTCCATCAAATCAACTCTGTGAAAACAAGGACACAAAAGAGATCCACGTCCTGGAAACGAGGTGTTCTCCAAGACCTCAAAAGTGCTTTTAGCTTGATGTTCCTTTTGGGCTTAACTTGGGGTTTTGCCTTTTTTGCCTGGGGAGCAGCGAGGATATTTTTCTTGTATCTCTTCAGCATTTTTAACACCTTGCAAGGTAATTTCTGAATGGAATAGTGCTATAAATAATACAATTTAGGGCTGTGAAATAGAAATAAATATGTACCATCATGTAATTCAAGCACGGGGGAAGAGAAGAGATTTTGTGTTACAGGGTTTAGCTATTTTAAAAGGAAAGCTCTGTTGCAGTGGGATGACAGTGTTGTTTAGGCAGCATTGCTGTGCTAGACTATTAAAGACATGAATTCATGCCTTGGAAACACAGGTCCCAATAAATGCACCTTTTCAGGACCAGGCACAATCCTTTTCATCCGGGCATGAAAATGGTTGATAAAATCCACAGTGACTTGCAGATTATTCTTATACAAAATCTGCAGAAAACTCTTCCTATCAGCCTTTCATATGCACAAAGAACTCGGTGCAGCTCTGAGCCAATATGACATAAAATCGTAGAATGGGTTGGGTTGGAAGGGATATTAAAGATGCCAACACTCCCAGGGACCACCTGCTTGTATGGGACATGCTGGTATCAGGGCATGCCAAACATCTAGAAAAGGGACAGCAGGTTGGAGAAGACACCTGGAAACACATTAATCTCTTCTTGCTTCTTTAGGGTTCTTTATCTTTGTGTTCCACTGTCTCATGAAGGACGAGGTAGTGAAGCAGTGGCGAGTACATTTCTGCTGGGGAAGATTCCGTCTGAGTAACTATTCTGGTAAGCACTGAGGGGGCCTGTTTAACTTGACTCATAAGTCCTTGTCTGCTACTGGTGTCACATTTGTTCTGCATTAAGAAACAAGGCTCCCCTTAATAACCTTTCTGCGTTACATTGGATCATTGTTCTTGAATAAGTCTTTATCCTCTTCCATTAACTGCTTATATGATATGATGATGAGTTGACAGCATGCAGCAAAAACTGCAGATTTCCAAAAACTCATCCAGCTTGGTCTCTAATTCTGTTCTCACATGCCATTCAGCATTCCCTTATGTGAGTCATGTTTTTGGTGACTTTCCAGTCTTCAGAAAGCTGAGATTCTGCAATTTATGCAGAATATTGGCCGTGTGAGCAGCTATTTTTCATGCGCAGGAGCTGGGTTTGCTCAGCCCGGGAAGGAGAAGGGAGATGTCTTGCTGTCTTAGGTTATCTGATGGGTGGTTATAGAAAAGAGACAGATGCCTCTCAGAGGTGCACAGCAAAGAAGACAAGAGGCAATGGACACAGGCCACAGCAGTGAAAAGTCCCATTATTTATAAGGAAACACATATTTTTCACAGTGAGGGTAGTTGAACAGGTGACAGTGGCCCAGAGAGGTGGTGGAGAGAGTCCCTCTCCCTGGGGAGTCAAAATTTAGCTGGACAAATGCCAGAGTGACCTGATCCAACACTGGGAGGGAGGCTGGAGTGAAGACCTCCAAAGAGCCCTTCCAACCTAAATTATTCTAAGATTCTGCTCTCTGCCAGCTCAGCAAGAAATAACACGTGCTATGGCTTATTCTGGGCTACTCCAGTGATGTCAATTTTTCAGAGAAACATGGAAGAACTGACTAACTCTGTGTGTCTAGCAAAATAAACTGATGTTATGAATGGGTATAACAAAGGAGAAGCTTAATCGGTGGGTTTTTTAGGAAACCAGACAAAAAATCCTGTATTAACACCTATATGCTCTGCACAGCATCCTGTGCATCACATGCTGCTGAGGACCAGGCAGCTTTCCACCTGCAGAGGGGGAATTCAGCACACAGGGGGCTCTCCCTCGAGCAGGAGCCAGCTCAGTGTGGCGTGGCACAGTACGGGTGAGGCTGCCGTTCCTCCCCTTCGTGCAGCTCCTGCCTCTTCAGTGTGGCCTTTTCAAACTGGTATTCCTAGACTGGGTCCTTGAAGGGGAAAGAGGAGACGGAATTGCTGGTGTCCAGCCCCACCTGCACAAGTGTGACGGAGCCAGCGTGAAAATTAACCCCAAGAGTTGTGCGTTGTGTGGCACGGAGAGCCCTGGGCAGGTACAAGGATGGCACAGGAAGCAAGCACAGACCTTTCTCCTCCCTGGGCTCTGGTTGGTTGAGGTGTGACCCCTGTACTGAATTCTATTCTTGTGCCTTCCGCTCTCTGATTTCAGACTGGAGTGGGTCAGGTGCAACTGCTGGATCGACACCAAAGCATTTAAACCACAAATCACTGTCCCAGGCTTTGCGGAGTCTAAGTTGTAATGGAACAATTTCAACTTTCAATGGTTCAGATTTCCTTCCCAGGACTTCTCCAGAAACGAATTTGAAGAGTGGTAAGAAAAACAGTGTGCACGGCATGGACTGGAATGCAATGGGTTCCATGTGATGACTGTCAAACCCCAATCAGTGGCAATAAATAGGAAACCTTTCACTGCTTGGTCTGTGCCAGGCTGTGGTTTGGGGTTAATGGCTTCTGCTGTACTAAGGAAAATAAGAAAGCCCTCAAAATCCTGGGATGGCTCTTCTCCAAAAGGAAGGGAACTCTCTGCTCAGCTTCCACCTCAGTCACCCAAGAGATATTCTACCCTGGGCCAGCTGGCTCTCACTACTTCCAGCCGGGGAGTGCCATAGTCTTGAGAAAAATGATGGTGCTCCCTAACTGGAATTGCATTCCCAAAGAGTAGAGATCTTGGGGAATACAGAAAGCTGACCAAGACCTGTTGTGTAAGGCTTGTTAATCCAGAAGATTCCCAGCAGGTGGTTTTGCCTTCCAAGACAGAGAAACTATTGCAGAGCCAGATTCTGAAACAGGAATAGCGCCAAACATTCCTGGTTGGTTTTGGAAAGAAGCTGATTTTTGTTATTTCCCCTAAAACGTGAGTTCCACATAGACAGGTTCCTTTCTAAGTATATTAAACTAAATTACTGTAATGGAATTTTTTCCCCAATTCTCTCCCACAGCAGAAGTCCATTACAACCCCAGCGCTGTATCTCCAGAAGATGGTGAGACCAACCATCCTTGTTCACGAAGAATACTCACTATGGATACAGGGCTGCACCACCCACAGAAAGCAGGATTTTTACACTGATACTGATTTTGTTTTCTTCTGATTATCTAGTGATTGTTCTGCTTTGTGGCATATGAAAACAAACATTGTTCAAATAACGTACAATTATCACTCTGAGACAGTTATCCCATGGCTCAGCTCTAGGCTTCAGTGGAGTGGCAGTACTGACCCCTCAGGGATTTGGTCCCCCTGTGTTTCCAAGATTAGTCCTCATGTTAAACAGAGACTGGAAACATTCTCTTCCTCATCCTTAGCCCCTCCCACAGTTCACCTTCTTTTTTTGCCCTTTGCACGCTCCTATCATCCTTCTGGTTACTTCTTCATCTGATACTTATCCTCAGAGACCAGTACCTATAATATTGAGTTTCAAGTGACATTTTTGAGCCTGTTGGTTGACTGTCTGAGCCACGGACATATCTTTCCTTACTTTTTCTGAAACAGAGTTTGACCAACCTGGACATTAAGAAATTGGACTCAGCTTCCAAGATGTATGTTTTTATTTTCAGATGTGTTGGCACTGATGATTTGATTTTAGACCTCTAAAGAGACGTAGATGCTTGTTCAAATGTTTGTAAATGTTGCCTGGTACCTTCAAATGGAATGTGGAAACAATAAAAACTGAGATTCCCACCTCTAGTGGGTATCTGTGTGCATGAGACAGGTTTCAGATTCTCTCTCCTGAAAAAAAAAACCAAACAACAACCACAAAACAAACAGAACAATAGCAGATAAAATCCTGCCATTTTTGGAGGTGGTGATTGTGCACAGCACCCTTTAATATTACTTTGCTGTGAATACAGCAGGAGATAAATTCCATAGCATCACAAGAGAGACTCAACTTTCCTCTTCCCACTAAGAAGGGGCTTTCTTTCAGCAAATGTGTTTGAACTGGCAATTCACCTGTCCAACCAACTCCTACTTCCAGTTTTTAATGCCCTTCTCTGTGTATCATTCAAGGAAAGATTTTTTGATGCTTGTTAATGTAGTGAAATACTAACCTGTACCAGTGACAGAGGAGTAAAATAATATAATGGAGCAATGTCTTAGAGCTGGTATGTACGATAGAGAATACAAAAGGTTCTTTCAGTCTGTGAATAACTCCCACACAGCAATTAACGGAAAAGATGAATATTTTAATTTACAGTAGCTACAGCCAGCCCACTTGAAATCAGACAGATCACCTTCAGTTCCTCAGCTTTCTGGGAGAAATGTTGGCAGTAAAAACATGCAAACAAGTGCCACCTCATCCCCATTTGTTTCCAACTTGAAATTGCTTTCAATAGGAAAGAAATTTAATACAAAAGGCAGTTCAGCATGTCGGGCACGAAGTATTGTATGTTTTATTTTCATTCCTAAACTCTTTGTTCCACAACGTGCTGCTGAATACAAGTTTTCCCTGCTCTGCAAAGCGAAGGAGGACATGCTGTGCTGTGGTGCTAAAGCTGTGCCTGACCCTCCCCTGCACCCCTAACCTGGCTGCTGCACACCCCAGGGGCACCCTGAGAGGACAAGGAAGGACGAGGAGAGTTCTTCTGCAGAACTGGAGTATAATCCTCCTCCCCGAGTCCCTTTTACACAGTTTGTCTCTGCCATGATATCAGTAAGACTAGGTGGGTGGACAGTCTGACATGTCTCTATCAGCCCGTTTGACCCTCACTTTCTCCTTCGTGCATAATTCTTTCTGCATAAACTTCAGAGGACAGAAAATAATAGGCTTACATTTCGACTGGACATTAGGTAACAATTCCTATATTTAAGGAATAAGTTGCCTGGAGAGCACACGGAATTGCCATCATTGCAGGTCTTAAGAAACACTCAGAGTGATGAGACAAGTATCATGCAGAATTGGTAAAAGTAGATTTTGCCTTAGGGCAAAGGATGGACTGGAAGACCTGTTGAAAGTTCTCTCAAATCTATTTGCTATTACTCTAATTTAAAATAAAAAGGCAGCAAAAGAGTAGCAATAGACTGACTGGCCTTGTCTCCTGCATTCTGTAATTGTTTTACTATGTTCCTGATAAAAGGTAAAATGTACCATGATTTTCTAAAGTTTTTGCTATGTGCCCTCATAACATTATAAAAGGTTTAAGAGCAAGAAAGATTTGGATAAAAGCTGGACAAGTATTCAGAAAAGTGCTGGAACACTGAAGACTTGTCTGGCTGCTGAGAAATGGCTGGAAATGCCATTTCTTGGGAGATCCATCAGCGTGTTTCCCATTTCGGAGGCGTACCAGTGGGAGGAAGAGCAAGCTGCCCAGCATGGAGCAATGTCAGGTCTCCATTCTTGTTACTGAATATTTTTTTTTTCTATTCAAAAAAACAAAATCTGGAAGTAAATTTTTAACACCCTGTCAACTTGCTTATGTAAAACACAAAGCCCTATTTGTTCTGGGAAGGCTGTTAGCTCACTTCCACTCTCCATCACACGCCTAATGGCTTTTCCAGCTAAAGAGTGTATCATTTATGTTTCAAGCATGGCATTGTTTAGGTTGTCAGCCGGAATGAAGATGTGTAATTTTCCTTGGGCTGGAATAATATCTTCCACACCGGCACCATTGCATCTGCTCTTCCCCAACATATCTACGCTGACATTCTGTCACAGAATTGTGCATTGATGGCTTTCACAGGGAGAGGACACGCACAAAGAACAAATCTAATAAAATCTGTGATGTGCTTGTGATTCACATCCCGATAATTTTAAGTGATGGGAACGGCTTCGGCAGCTCTGGCTGGAGAGTGAGCCGTGTGTCACCCACACAATCCCTCCTCTCCCCATGGCACGGCTCCTGCCCATGGCAGGGAGTTGGAAAGAGATGATCTTCAAGGTCTCTTCCAACCCAAACCATTCCATGACTCTATGACTCAATCTCAAAGCTCCTTCATTTCTAAGTCATTCTCATTTACTCCTAGGTTGCTTATTTTTAGCAATACATACACCGGGAAATGTATGCTCTGTTTTAAAGCAGTAAAATAAGGATTTCAGAAAGTATATTTATCTATGAAGACAATTATTCGATGCCAGATCTCAGTGGGTTGCTAACAATAGGTTAGATTATACAAAAGAAATAACAAATGATAGTAAAATCACTGCAGCAGTTGCGCTGAATTGAACAAAACGCTCCCCACTCCCAACTCACTATTTAGACTGGCACAAAACTCACCACTCTTCATACCAGCTAAGTCAGGGGGTGCAGATCCAAGGTGTTGGCAGCTCACTCGTGGGTTCCTGGAGACTTTTTATGTCTCTTCGTGAACAAGTGGCTAAAGCTGCCTTCTAGCTCAGTGCATATACGGTGCTTTGGTAACCATGGGATAGATAAATATTACATAGGATGACAACTAAAGGTCAGTGCAGCTCGTTAAACCTTCCTCCTGACAGTCTCTGAATCTGCAGTAGTGGTTTGCAACCCAGGCTAGCAATGCTCACACCCAAGATGTAGAATACTTTCTAAATTTAGCAGACAGTTATTATTGGGACAACGTAAGAAGTGTCATTATGGGAAATGATTTGAGATTGAAAATCAAAATACCAGGAAGATAATTACCTGTTGCGTAAGATGATTGTTCAGTCTTAATGCACAATTCTCTGTGCTTTTAGGTATCAGAAAGTATTTAGCATGTAATGGCATTTTAATGGTTCCAAATTTAATGTATCATTGAGAGTTTTAAGGATGCCCAAATGAACTATGCTGTTATATTACTTGATTGCCTGGTTGTTCAAGTAAGTGATGAAATCTGAGGATACATTCCAGGGGTTATTTTTTCTATCTTTCCTAAGAAATGACACCAGTATTTCACCAGCCATTCCCATACTGAGACTGGCTGAGGAAACTTTTGGAAAAGGGGTGTGAAAGGAATACAAGAATAGAGAAAAAGGATAAAAGGTATTTGGAGTCATAGATTAATGACAGCATTTGAAATCCTGTTGCAGGCAGATTTTGTCCCACTAACTCCACTGAACAGTCTGGATTTGGGATTGTAACAAAATCAGAAACCCTTTTGTCATATTTTGATGAAGAAGTTATCTGTCTTGCTGCTGTATCACTGAGTTCTCCTCCTGACAGCTCATCCAAACTGACCTTCTGTCTCACTTTGGTAACACTGAGAGCTGGGATGGTGTTATTTTTGCTCCTAGACGTGCTGATAAGTCTTCTGGTATTTGAAAGTTTAATTGGATGGCCCATCTTTAATTTCAAAAAACAGGGGCACTGTTCCAGTTAAACATTGTGACAGGATTTGATGCCCTGAGTGCCAGTGCCTGCACAGCTCCCTCTGCCCTTGGTGTAAAATCAATTCCACACAGATAAACCCAGCAATAAACCAACGCGTTTTACTCAGAAATTGGTAGTCTTTGACAATAAATGGTTACACTCTGCTATGAATGTGACACAGACGAGGAAATCATCATTAAAGTGTACTAAAACATATTTTCTATTTTTGTAGCTCAGTAGTTGTTTAGTCTCCAGCTGCTGAGGAGACTGGGAAATGCTAAAAACATCAAAATATGGGATAGAGATGATGGTCCCGACTAGTGGTGAAAACCCCCAGACTGACAGACACTGAGAGCAAGCTCTTGAGCTCACAGGTGAAGAATTCCAGTGCCGGCTGTGCCCTCTGCAACACTCCTCCCTGTGCCTGACACTCACAGCTCGACATGGGTGCCTGGCGAGATGGGAGGGTGACGTTCTCCCTGTTTGGGGAGGCACGCAGATGGGGTGCATGGAAATGACTCATTCCCATTGTCCCAGTAGGACAGAGCAGAGCTGAACACAGCCTGACGTGTGCTGGTAATCTGCTCTAAACATGCACTGCTGTCTCTGACATGGATGCTCACTCCAGGCGTGCATTCCGGCTTTTCCATTTAATACCGGCCTGCCTGAACACCAGAAAATGGATTGGGAACAGCCACACAAGTCACACAGCCATGAAATGGCTCTTTGTCTCCCCATCTGGCCGTTACTTCTTGCCACTGGCAATTCCAATTTAAAGAGAAGACTCTAAAGCTGTAAGTCAGAAACCAGGCAATTACACACCCCCATCCCTGAGAATATTGCCTGCAGAGCAGGGATTCCTCTTCCCAACACAAAGGTGGCAAAGCCAGTTCAGAAAACATCAGGAAGAAAAATATATTTCAGGTAATTCTAGTTACAACTGCAGAGTCTAGTTTATAAGCCAGAGTTGGTGAAGGAGTCCAGATTAGGACTTTTTGATGGAGGAACAAAAAAAACCTTCCTTCAGGTCAAAGAAACCCCACAACCTAAAAGGAAGGCAGCTGAAATTTGCTGGAAAGGAAAGACTTGCATTGATCTGGGCAGGCTGCTGGGCTTCAAACCAGTTTTTCCCATCCGGGGAGGATTGGGAGGAATGTGCCTGTGGTGACCTGGCAGCAGAGTCCTGCAACAGCCTGGGCACATGGAGAGCCACCAGGCCCATCTGTAGGGAGATGTCAGCCTGAGAAAAGCCTTCTGCAGGAGAGGATGCCACAACAGAGCCCGCGAAAATTCGGGACTAGGACAGACAAGCTGTTTTTTATCTCTTTGCCATTAACACCCAACGTCAGCTCGCTCAGTGGAGAGACAGAAGATACACCAGCCAGCAATAAACAGATGGTGGGATTGCTAGGAGAGACAATCAAAGCAAGGGTCTAAAAGGAGTTTGAGATGCAAAAGAATTAAGACAACTAAATAGTTCTATGCAGAAATGATACAAATAACAACCTAAAAAAACAAGTGTGTTAAAATAATCCTAGAAACCCAGGCTGGCTAATATAGCTGTACTTGTGTGTGTATCAATTTGGTGTTACTAGCACTCTGACTACAAAGCAATTTGACATATTTGTATAAATAGTGACCAATGCAGCGTGACCAATGGACATTGAAATAATAAAAACATGCACCATGAAATAATTACCTTTTTGGAAAATCGATTTCCTTAATGAGAGTTAAGATTTTGACTGGGTTTTTTTCATATTTTGGCTTGGTGCAGGGCAAATGGTTCTGAAAGATTTTACTGAGTGGGTGACACTATGCAGCACATGGCAATGACTTAAGTTAGCAGTCACACTGCATTAAAACAGAAAATTTGCATTAAAAATACAGCAAATTATATACTCTTGAGTACTTTACTCATATTTTTTTCCCGCATGGAGTTCAAAAGGAACATTCATTTTCTGTGAAGCCTGGTACTTGAAACAATAGTCAGAATTACCCAAATTGCTTTTCTCTCTGCACGAGGAGACAGAACTCCAAAATAATGCCTTAGAGTACTTTACAGTTTGGAATAAAGATGCCATTCTCTTCCTTTTCAGCTGGATTTGAACAACTGAAAGCTACCAGAAATAGCTGAAATTCTACCATCATAAACAAATTGCAGATGTGGTTTACTATCTGTCCTTCAGGCTTTTGTTGGGCCTAGACAATGCTATTTTCTGTGCTTTTCCCAAATAGTGCTTTTCAGCTTCTGTCAATCCACTACGACAGTATCTCACGCTCCATAAAGAGACAACCCGGCCAACTACCTAAAACCTGCACTGATACAAGGGCTAAAGGAAGAATTGTGAGAAATGATGGAGCCTCCTTCTGCCACATTCCCCCAGGGAGGCAGAAAGATGGGAAAAACGCAATCTCTCAGTGGAAAGAGAAATCCAAGCAGACTTTCATGCTGCTGTGAGCTGGGTTAGATGTGTGTGCTGTGCTCAGCCAGGGAAAGGGCAGGGAAAATGTGTCTGGGCTTCCTGGCAGCGAGGGCTGCTGAAGCGTGAAGCATCAAACTGAGCACTCGGGCCCAGAGACACGAATTCAGATCCCGTTTGGGATAAACAGCACAGGAAGTACCAGGAGTAAAGAGAATTTTAAGCCTCTGCCTCTTTCTGGGGTTGCTTTCATCTGTGGCACATGTTGCTGTCCCCAAGGGGCTTCAATGTGGGTTGGGAGCTGTGCCAGCTTTCCCTCCATACCCGAACCATCCCCAAACCAGTGCTGGGAGCAGCTCATGGCTCAGGAGTCCATTCCCATGGATTATGTGTTACATGGAGGGGTGTCAGTCCAGGTCCTCTATCCCGACATACCAAATGGTCAAGCGACAGAACTACTGAGGCTCAGAGATCCCACTGTCAGCCCAAATCTCTCACATGGTTCTGGGAGCTCTGGGACTGTCAGCTCTGTGATCTGCTGCTGGCTGGGCTTTGGAGCATCAACCAACCTCTAGTGCAATCCAAGGCAAGTTTCTTTCAGCCGGATCCCAGTTTCAGCTGAACACCTGATGCCTCATTCAGATGCCACCCTTGAGTACTCAACCCTTGGTGGAGTGCCATTAGTTTGCAATGTTTGGTGACACCTTGCTTCTCCCAGATACAAAAACTATACATTTTATGTAACTACCTGACATCAAGCTGTCACAATCCGCTACAGTTGGTGAACTCTGTATTAAATATAATACACAGTACTATGCCAGTGTGGGTGGACAACATAATCAGGCATCCTCAAAGGTACCTAAATCTGTGAGCAACCTACATACTGCGCCTGCATGAAAGGACATATTATGGTTGATCGTGACAAGAGTTTTGCTTTTAAAAGCACTTCCAAAAAAACGTTATTGGAATTTTTAACCCTTGCATCCTCTGCTTCAGTGGCTCCTTCTCCCACCACACTGCAGCACAGATCTTAGATTTGATCCAACACCTACCACCTGGTCTGCCACCACCTCGTACCTATGGCATGGTTGTGTTTGAAAGGATTGGGATTGGGAGAGGAAAAATGAGACTTTTCATGCATAGTACTTAGAGAAGGTTTCTTGAATAAATGAAACAAACTTGACTTCATGTGTCTGTGAGTGTGCAGGTACAGATAAAGGGACTCTGCTGTAAGATGGCTTTAGTGATTTGAGCAGGGTACCTTCTCCATTAGAACATCACAAGAACAATCTGGAGGAAAAATACTCCAACTACTGGTCTTCATTTTCAAGGCATAAAGATCAATCCTTTGATATCTTTTCCACTTCCATTATCTAGAAATTAAGTTGTGGCTTTCTTAATTTCAGGAGATCTAACTTGAAGTGTTACATTCCCTGTACCTTAGTTTACAGTAAAGTTAATCAGGAGTTCATCACAGTGCAGAGTCTGACTGTTGACTAATCTGAAGACAAGAAACCCCATCCTACTAACATGTTTGATTGAAAAAGCATCAGGGGAAGTTATTTTTCTGCCAGAAGATTTGAATAATCGGTCGTACCGTCCAAAGCCAATACATATACGAATTATTGCAAGATACCAGGCTTCTGTCCAGCACCTATCTATAAACTTGCTCAAACTTCAGCAGAAGTGGTGGTCTTGATGGCAATGGGAATCCTCTAATTGAAGATCCTAACCTTTAATATACATGTGAACAGGATTATGGCACAAAATTTTGATTTTATATTGCCTTTTGGAAGGTCACTGCATTGCTGTGATAGAAGACTACCCAGAACACAGACAGTCTCTACAGCTTTTTCAGCAAATACTATATATTTTCTGAGATATTTTATCTGCCATTAATGTATACTGAAGAGTTTTGTGTTAAATTAGTATATTCTCTGCTTATCTGTATTATTGAGAAAACTATTTCAGGTTTCCATTTTATTTCCTTTCCAGAATATTTTGAACAACATTAAGAAACATTTGCTAGGTAATAAACAAACCCTAGTATTACAGTAATCATAATATGATATTTACTTGCCAGATGCCTCCAGGAAAAACCCACCTCACTTCAGCTAATGTCTTTAAAGAAACTCCGTTTCTCTTTTTCTCCTCCCTCTCTGCTCCAACAGCTGAAAAGCCAATAAAAAAATTCTCCACCTCCTCCACAGTTCAGAACAAGATCTATGTGCATTTCTCCTAGGCGTGTTTTGAGATCTAGAAGGGGATGGAAGTAGTAAATGTGCAATGGGAATCCTAATTTCAGACACAAACCTGCACCTTTCCATTGACCTTGCTAATATGCCGCAAGTTAAATATTAAACAATTTTTTGATCAGCATATGTCCAGCCTGGGGAGAAGAAACAGTTAAAGAAATGTCTCAAGTATACTTCCCTTCAGCTAATCATACTCTGTGTGCATCTGTGGATGGTACAGAACTGAAATCAATCACTGATAATGAAACAACAAATGAAAAATGGACTGAAGACTCCTTTCCAGGATTAGAAATACTGTGCACCATTTACATTACATATGCTGTAATCATTTCAGTGGGTCTCCTTGGAAATGCTATACTCATCAAAGTGTTTTTCAAGATCAAATCAATGCAGACGGTTCCCAACATCTTCATCACCAGCCTGGCATTTGGAGACCTGCTGCTTTTATTAACCTGTGTGCCTATAGATGCAACCCGTTACATTGTGGACACCTGGCTCTTCGGAAGAATTGGGTGCAAGCTGCTGTCTTTTATCCAGTTAACCTCAGTTGGAGTGTCAGTGTTTACCCTGACTGTTCTCAGTGCTGACAGGTGGGTCTGTGCAACCGATTTGCCAGGAGATACTGCAGGTGTGAAGGCAGGAATTCATAAAAGAGCAGAAATTATTGTTTTGCACAATATTAAATGGTATATTGTAACAGACTGAAAAAAAAAAACCCAAAACTGATCGGTCTCACATGTAATTTAAAAATGCATGTTAGTAAAACTGGAGCAGTGTTTTTTAATGGAGTGAAGTGGGAAAGACTCTTTAAGTCTTTTGACCTTTTGCTGGTTTGAAGTACAGTACAAGGGTTTTTCTCAATTGCACAGAAAAGGGAAATTGCTTAAGTTGGGGAAAGGACAGTATATTGGTGCTATCTAGTGGTGCACTAAAGTAGTCAGGGGAAATGAAAAATAAAACTGTGAAAATGCATGAAAATTCTTTGTTCTGTGCACTCAAGGAGGCTCTGAACTCCCAGAACATAAAAGATTGATGTGGGGTGACAATCCAGAAGAAAACACAGACCAGACTGAGGGTAAAGGAATGAATCTTATAATTTGATGGCTTTTGTAATTTACAGTTTGATAAGTGCATATATATCATTATATATATATATATATATATGTANNTATATATATATATAATCTCTTGTAGTTCTTATGTCTTTTACAGAAATGTTTTAGCCCAGAGGTCCTGAAATTAAACTCAGGTTACAGTGATAGCACTGCTAGTAGGGATCAGTGCTCTGACTGCTGTCAGGAGTTGCTGAACAATCAGTTTTCCATGTACTTCTTTCTCGAATGAAAAAAGCTAAGATGAGATTTCATTTCAATCAGCAGGAGCATGTCAAGGAGTAGAAAAACAGAAAATGAAATTTAGTAGTAAGAGCGAAAAAGATTTTCACCTAGTATGCCAGCAATTATGGATTGTATGTAACAGCAAGTTGTTCATGTGTCCAGAATTTAAGCAATGGTGCTGTTACTGTACTCCAAAAATAATCAGCCCACACAGGAATGGCCACAGTGGTAGCAGATGGACAAGAAAAGATGTATAGGAAGAACAGAAACCTCTGTCCTACACTCCACTTAAACCCTAAGCCTTCAGATGACCCCCTGAGCAGACGTGGTTTCTGTCTATTTAATAACCTCAGTGGGTTTCTCTTCTAGATCCTTGTTCAGTCACTTCTTGAACATGTTCAGTGATGACTTGCACTGATTGTTGAATAAACAACTTTTGTTTTTTTCTTCTTTTGCACTTGGCTTCTTTTGATGGCACTGGCTCTTGAGTCAGAAGAGACAGAGATCCCTATCCATCTCTCCAGGCTACTCATGTGATATTCCATCCTTAGGATGTGTGTGTTTCCTTGAGTTTTTTCTAATAATACCTAACATTTTTGGGATTTTGTTTTGCCTTTTTTTTTAACTACTGAATATTATGCTAATGTTTTCACTGAATTATCTATCAGCTCCAAGGTGTTGGTCCTGTATGACATCAATTCAGAATCCACCATGAACTAGATGACTTTTTCAACCCCAAGCAAGACACTTGCTTCTGTATTTACATCTTCATGGTAGCTGGTACATAAATATTCCACGCTACATTTTCACAGGGTAACTAGACAGTAAACTCACTGAGAGAGCTCTGATCAGTTGTGTGCTCAATGCCAGACTATCATGTTCCAGTGTGCTAGAAGAGCTCAAAGTCAATAAAAATGGTATTTATTTGATAAATAGAAATCCAGTCTCCTATTTGAATTTGCCTAGAAGGGGAAAAAGACCAGACCCTCAGCTTGTGCAAAATGGTACAGCTGAGCTGTCTTATCCTCTGGGTTCTTTTTCACTGCCTTTCCTTTCATGCCAGCCTTGTGCCCCCCTGGAGGGGTCACTTCTTTCTGCACTGTCGAGAGTCCCTGATCCTCTGGGAACTGGGTTCTGTTGTTGCCTTCACCCCCCTTCATGGGAGTTGGTCCTTTCTTCACACCCCACTTCCACACAGATTTGCACACATCTGTAGATTTACCCAGATTTTTCTCGTATGCCTGATTCAGTGCACATGCTGCAGAGTCAGCCATGAATCAACAGCAGTGTCTGCTCTGCTTTATGAATATGTATGAATCCTGGAGCATTATTTTGAGTCAGTTCACTGCACTCAGCTGGGATTTTAGGAGGATGAAAGAAAGGAGGGATGTACATGCTTGGTTTAATGATTTAGCAATTAGCTAACCTGTTTCACACCTTGACCAGTTTTGCATATGAACTCTCTCATTTCCCTTTCTAGGCAGTGCCATAAAATTAGGAGACATGATTGCTCTTACTGATCCTAATCCAAAGAGTAGAAGACATCTTTACTTAGGAAAGCTTTAGTGGCAAGTCCTGCCAGACAATCCACTAAAATACATGTTAGAAATTAGTTTTTACATTTCCATCTTGATTCCGAAGAGGTAGTATCTGTTTTCATTCCCAAGGTGATTCCAGTACCCTTAGTTTAGCAAGAACCATAATGGCTTTACCCCTAAGTTTGAACTGTCAGTGACTGCATTATTTCTGTATTTATTCTGACAATGATTTTGGTGGTTCTAGGTACAGAGCCATCGTTAAGCCCTTGGAACTGCAGACTTCAGATGCACTCCTGAGGACCTGCTGTAAAGCTGGCTGTGTTTGGATCATCTCCATGATATTTGCTATTCCAGAGGCTGTTTTTTCAGATTTGTATTCTTTCAGCAACCCCGAGAAAAATGTAACTTTTGAGGCATGTGCCCCCTATCCTGTATCTGAGAAGATCCTGCAGGAAGCTCACTCCTTGGTTTGCTTCTTGGTGTTTTATATTGTGCCCTTAGCTGTCATTTCTGTCTACTATTTTCTTATCGCCAGAACTTTATATAAAAGTACATCCAACATGCCAGCAGAAGAACATGGTCATGCCCGCAAGCAGGTAAGATATGATCGAGCTCTAAAGTGTCCAATTTTCCAAAGTCTATTGTGTTGATTAAATCTGAATTATTGAGTACAAAACTTTTCCTGATAATGGAGTAAAAAGCTCCACAAACTCAGCCCATACCAGCAACCCAAATCCAGCTGTGCACTTGCACACATCTTCATGTCTCACCACTGGTGACTGTGCACACTTTCCTAAAGAGGTACAGCTCTGTTGTGCTTTATTATGAACCTCCAAACTCAGGAATTAAAACATTGATTTGTAAACACCCATGTGAGCTGACACAGTAACTACGGAGAATGATGAGAATGCCACGTGATTTACAATAGAAAGGGAATGTATTCTGCACTGGAAATACTTGCTTAAGAAAATAATGAAATAGATTTACTTTCCTGTTTATTTCATGTGGTTTGGGGTTTTATTTGTTTTCTTTTTTCTTTTGTTTTTGTTACGAATGCAGTTAAGAGTTTCAGACTCCTTTGCATTTCAGCACCAGCAACACAAACGTGTTACTAATTGCTATTAATACCAGATATGCATTATTTTTTTTTTTTTGTAGATTGAATCCCGCAAAAGAGTTGCAAAAACAGTGCTGGTGCTTGTGGCTTTGTTTGCCTTTTGCTGGCTGCCCAACCACATCCTCTACCTGTACCGCTCCTTCACATACCACACTTCTGTAGACGCTTCCACCTTCCACCTGATAGCGACGATTTTTTCCCGCGCCTTGGCCTTCAGCAATTCCTGCGTCAACCCCTTTGCCCTTTACTGGCTGAGTAAAAGTTTCCGGCAGCACTTCAAAAAGCAAGTCTGGTGCTGCAGGGCCGCGTTCCGCACGAAGGCCCCCAGTGCCACCCAGAGCACTTCTCCCACCAGAGCCCTGTCGGTCACGGGCAGCACCCACGGCTCCGAAATCAGCGTCACGCTGCTCACAGACTACAGCATCACAAAAGAGGAGGAGAGCGTTTAGCTCGGGTGGGATGAAAGGCAGAAACTGAGCCTTTACAATCCAGTCACTGCCACTGGGATCCTGGAAAGAGGCGCCATGGCTTGCCCTGTCTGTGAAAGTGTGTTCGTCAGAAGTTCCTGATTTTTTAAAATACACAACAAAGAAATCAAATGATGTGGGAAGAGAAGCTGCAACAGCTGAACTTTCCAGCATAAGCTCAAAGGGATTGCTTATGTTCCTGAGCATGAGCACAGATCCCTAGGTGGAATTCCTGGACTGGGCAGGAGAGGAGTTAGCAGAGCTGGTGCAAGAATTGGCTGTGAAGATGGTTTTGTTCTTGGTGACTTCCTCTTTGACTCGTGACTGAGAGCTCCCTCTGATAAGTACTTGCATCTGCAGCCAGCAAGGAAAACCACCAGGTTATAACACAATCAACCAGACAGATTTTTGATTTATTTATTTTCTTCTCCTGAATGTTAAAAATCAGTAAACACTCACAAAGAATGCTAAAATGAATGAAGGCTAAGGTTTGTGGCACTGTGAAGTGAAAAAAAAAAAGCATTATGGGCCAGACCCACAGTAGCCTTAGCTCTGCCAGTGACTTTAAAACTCTGGCTAAGAGCTGGCTGCCATGTAGTGAGATGGATGCTCTTCGCTGTGCCTAAGGAAGGCAAAGGACCATCTCTCTGAGAAAGCTATAATCATCTTCAACCATGCTTGTAAAATTCTTTGTGACCTATGGGTAAAACATCTCAATAGTGCAGAGTTCTTTATTGTTACAGCGATTTAACATCAAGAAACTGGGGTGGATCCATATCACAGTTCTAGTTGGGATGTACAGTGCCCTTCTGAAGCGAACTGCTCAAATGTGCCCTCCTGCCTTACTTTGCTCTGTCTCTCAGAGGGGTCGTGAGTGCACAATGTGGATGTCTCTCAAATGAAACTGTGTGTCCAGTCCACGGAACTAGACTAGAGCAAGTTTGAAGTGAAAAGTGTACGGTGTGGAGGGCCAGACTGACCCTTGACCTGCACAGATCCACTCCTGCTGTAGTGTACGTGGTCGTATCTCAGTGGTCTGCACATGTTCAAGCATGCTGGGAGAGCTGGATTTTTCTATTGTACTAATTTTCTATTCTTCAAGTTGTACCCCTTTTTAATATTGGGTTAGACTGTCTTAATGAGATAGGCCCTCTCATCTCAACCCCACTGATTTTATGGCTTGGCTTGCAGAGGCAAGTCAAGAGAGCCTGTCCAAGCTCAGCAGCACTGCTGGCAGGGACTGCCTTCCCATCAGGACATACAGGAGGCAAATCTACCTACCCCATGCTACGAAAAAGTTGAGTGACATTTATTTTTATTAATTTTGTATTCCTTGAACCAAAATTTTGTTCTGTGGAAGCTGGCGATAGAAAACACAATAGATTTTCCACGGCTTAAACTAAGTGACTTCAAAGCAATTGGTGCGTTGAAGTATAGAACAGAAGTTGCAACATAAGAATGAAAATAATTCTGTCAGTCCCGGAAGCTTCAATTTTAACTAACCCTCAAAGGTATAACTCCCCCTAGCTGCACAGAGTCCCTAACAACACATGGCTGGAAATCCATCCACCCATGCACCATTATTTGAGTTCATTATAAGATGAGAAAATCTATTTACAGTCTCTCCCTGTTGACTGCCCTAATCATAACAATAAAGCCAAACTATAAGTCCCAGGGGCATTGGAATACAACCTCTGCAGTCATCATAAACCAGTTAATGACAGGCCAGTTTAGTCCCATCAGGCCTGGCCTTATTTTACTACACTCCTCATGTTACAAGCTGAAAGACTACAAGAACTAATGTTCAAATGGATTCTTCCTTTTATTGTACCAATTGTATACCAAGAGAGAATCACTGAAATAAACAGAAATATAATAGCAGAGAAATACAGTTTATGTCAAAGCAGACTCCAGAGATCTTATTTTGCTCTCTTTGTCTTAATGTAACACATTCCTGGGAGTGAGCTATGTACAAATATAACAAATACATTGCACTGATGTTTTCTCCTTCTCTTTTTTCTTCATGGAGCCAAAGGGTGAGACTGAAACAAGTAGAAAAGTGTACGAAATTTATCTTCCTGGATCTTACTGCAGGGATTTCTAAACAAAAGAAAAATCAACAAACATCACAGTTTTACACAGTTCTGTACATCACTCTTTATTCTAGCTTAGTAAAGCCTTTGGGAAACAAATCTGCTACATGTCTCTGGACTTCACAATTTGTCTCTCACAATTTGGAGACCATATTTCCCACTGCAAAATCCTTGCTACAATCTCACTGCAGCCCTTAAAAACTGTGGTTTCCTAAGTCAACATTTTTCTTGCCTTGCATGTAGCTACGTTTTGCTTGTGTAATTACTCCTCTTACGGGATGGTCTATCTATTGCTAATATATGCTGTTGCAAAACTGATGGTTTTGCTATATCCTGCACATATTTTGGTTAAAGACTGGCGATATTCCAAGCCATAATTTAATTATTCTGTATAATTTATGCTTTGATAATTCTGTACTTTCGAATCTTCACGACATGTATTGGAGTGAAATGTTGGTCAACATATACTTTTATCTAAACACTCTGATAGTATTCATTCCATCTATTCCCCACAATATAATTATCCATAAAATGTCTCCACATTAGCTTAACTGGATTTAGGGGAATCTTTTCTCAGTGTTCCAAAACTAGGTTCTTTCACCCCTAAGTAATACAGCCATAATTCTATAAGAAGGTGTGGGTTCTGACCAGCCAAGATTGCCTCAACAGAGCCAGACACAGATCCAGAATCATGCTAATGCCTCCTTTTAATATTTAGTTTGAGACATTTCGACAGGATTTAAAGCACCATTTCTGGACAGGTTAGACTGATCCAAGCTGAGGGACACTCGGGCTATGTGCCCATCCCCAGGCTGCAGCAGCAGCGCTTGTGCAGCCATGAGTCGTATCGTTTCAAGGATGTGATGGAGATGAGAGCTGTCTTGACCCCCCAGATGATGCATTTCCAGCCCAACCGGCTCCCTGGGCTGTCTCACTGTGCTGTCCTTACCGAGGAAGAGGAGCACGGATGGTGGCGACACCTCACGAGGCTGTGCCACAGCGGCTGCCGGCACATGTGCTGGTACCTGTGGGGAGTGTCAGGACTCGGGGCAGTCTGCCCTCCTAGTTCAAAGTGTGCAGGTCAGATCTGGGCTGCACTAACGCTGCTGCACACAACCTCTCATCTCCTGCTCCCCAGGACGGCGCCTCGGTGCCTCTCTGCAGGCAGATCTGACCGCGAGGGAAAGCTGTGCTGCCTGGGCACACACCGCTCTACACTGTAATCACACAGGTTATAAACATAAAAAACGCTGCCAAAATGCACTAAGCAAGTTAAGACTTAAATTGTGTCGCTCTTGCAATGCCTGAGGCTATGATTATCTGATTTCCAAATCTATATCCAATTCCAAACTGTATAAGTAAGCACGGTTTATGTGAAGCCTCTCACGCTCCTCTCCATGATCCAATAACTATTTGAAAGCGAAGACAAACGTCCTTTAAGCTGTCAGTTTATAAGTGATCACAAAGCAATCTTTGGACAACTACCATAATAGCCCTGCCAAGAGAAAATTCTTGAAGCATCAAAGATATTAACTAGGCTGGATGTTCTTTGTGCAATAGCCAAAGGTTACTAAGAACTCTGTATTTATATTCTCGGCAATTTCATCTGACGGCCTGTTGTCGAGGCAGGGAGCTCGTGTTGGTCTTTCCCTACCGAGCTTCACAATCTTGTGTCCTTGATTTTATTATCATTCCAGTGTGCATGACAGGAAAGATACATTTGTTCCTGGAATACTGATTTCCAGAAAATGCCTGAATATCATTTTTATTTCTGGGTAGAAAGATTGCTTTGCCCCTGGCAAGCGGCCCCTGCCAGCTTTGATGGGGCTGCTCAGCTCAGTTTTCATTTAAAACAGGTGTGCTGTTTTAATATCTAGGGTTTATAGCTGGAGGTTAAATTTTGCAAACAACCCAATCAGTGTGTTTCTTCATCCTCTAAATAAAAATACTTCTGAAGACATACATTAGCCATTCAATTTGTTTTTGATGCAGCTGACTGGGCGACACTGTGAAAACCACTAGATGGCACTGAACGAAGGTCTTTTACAAACTGGTTTGCGTGAGAAAATTGTATTTAAAATATTTAAGTATTCACACACAGAGTGCTAATTGCAGACTTCATTAATGCAAACTAATTCAGTGTTTTTAAGCCAAGTCTCCTCCCGCTGTACCAACATCCCAGCCCTTTCCAAAGCGAGCACAGCAGCCGTGGCTGGGCACCCTCAGACACAACGTGATTGCTTGACATTCCTCTTGCCACTTTTGTGTCATTTATGCGTTTTTGGTTCTGTCTTTGCCTCTAGAAGGACATGAAGACACCGTCAGTGCCAGAGGATGGCCAGCAGCGCCGACAGCAGCCACTGCGGGGCACAGCAGGGAACGGCATCGCCACAGGGACTATTAGCAGTGCTTTGCGTCCCAAACTTTTATTTGTCATGTAAGCCAAGCTGCAGCAGTGCCCATGCAAGGCCAATCAAGTCACAGCTCCTCACTCGCAGCTGTCCTGGCACGTCAGGGGCAGCCGCCCTCACACCGAGGCCTGGCCCTTGGTGAAACAGCGTTGCAGCCTGAGGCAAAGAGAGAAAAGGAAATGGAAAAGGAAATGGAAAAGGAAATGGAAAAGGAAATGGAAAAGGGCGCTCCGCCCCGCCTCGCTCCCCTCGCCCTCAGGGCCCGTCATGGCCGCCCCCTCAGCGCCCGCCCCGGGGCGGGAAACGAAGCCCCGCCCTCCCCGGGAGAGGCTCCCCCCCCCNTGAGGGTCGGCGCGTTCCCGCCGCTGCCGCCGGTACCGCCGGTGCCGCGCGCGCTCCCGCAGCTCGCAGGGGCGGGGCCGGGCCAGGCCCGGCGCCGCGGGACCAGCGCGGGGGCGCCAGGCCCGGTGCGGGTGGGCCGGGCCCGCCGAACGGGGCAGGATGAGCGGCGAGGACGGGAACGAGGAGTTCTACCGGCAGCTGCAGCTGCAGCAGCAGTACGAGGCCAAGCCCGGAGAGGGCGGAGGCGAGGGCGAGTCCGACCCCTTCACGTACGTGGACCCGGCGGACGGGGCCGCCTACGAGTGGGACCGGGAGAAGAAGGCCTGGTTCCCCAAGGTGGGTGCGGGGAGCCCTCGGGACGGCGGGAGGAGGAGGAGCGGGCGGTGCTCGGTCCCCTCGCCGCCTTCAGCCCCGTCGGTGCCTGCTGAGGGCCCGGTGGCACCGAAAGGCTCCTTTTCACGGTCAGAACCACCGCGGCGCTTTTGTTGTGAAGGGCGGTGGGTCGGCTCAGGATGTGCAGCTGCTCGGGCCTGGCATGGAGTCACAGTTGTGTTTGTGGGTCTTGATCGGTGCTGCCTTGGACGTGTTCAGGTCTCTGTCACAGTAGCTGTGGTGATCTTTTTGTGGGCAGCGAAGAAGTGAACTAGTCTGCTAAGAGGTCTAGAGGAAAATACGGTATATCCTTCTTTTATTGTTATCTGAAAATAACGTATTTTAGTATATATTCTTTTATCATTACCTGAAAATAATGTCTTGTAGAGATGTGTTGTTCCATCTCCTTCAAAGTAAGCTTGAAAATTAAGTGTATTTTTCTTAGTGGCATTCCACAGCATGAAAATATGTCACAGTTTTTAACTTTTTTTTTAAATCAAATATTTTAAGGATAAAAAATGATCTTGCTGCAACAACGTGGTTCGTCAAGGGGAGAAGGGGTACAGATTGAATGTGTTGAGCTGATCGACTGATCTGCCAGTGAAATACTACTTTTGTTACTATATAACAATGAATGAGGGAAATTGATTAATTTAGTATTAAGACGTTTTATAGCATCTGCTTGATGGATGTAATGTGCTAGTTCTAGTCTGTGACTGAGAATTCATTGCAGTTCAGAGAATCCGAGTGAGAATGAAGCTTGTAGTGCCAAGTTTCAGTGTGTGTAAACCTAGGAAGGTGTCTGGAGCAGATGGTTTACGGAGGGGTGAAAACATGTGAAAAATCCAGACTCACAAAGTGGAGCACTGGAGAGCTGATTATCCTTGGCTCCCTGTGGAGTGCTATATCCAGTAAGCACTCTTGACTTTGTAAGGGGTTCTTCCTTTTTTTCTTCCCATCTTTCTTTCCTTGTTTTTTAAATTTTTCTCTTCTTCTCAGTATCACTTGACTTTCCTAAGTGCCTTTCTTATCTTTTCTCTCTTGGGGAGGAGATAACATTAAAAGTTGGACAGGTTAAATAAAACCAGCAAAGTTCGCTAGTAGATCTGATGTGCAGTAGAAGTTGGTGACCTATCAATGACCCATAGAGCTTCACAAAGATTCTTTACTGAGCTAGATACCGGTGTCTCAGGTTACTTCTTCTGACTGATGATTATTCAACAGTGTTTTATGAAAACGTATTGGAGAGACCACAGGAGCCAGAAATTGGAGTACTTTCTCCATGAAGAGTAATAAAATTCTTAATCTCTGTTCCTTGGCAAAACATGAAAATATTCTGCCTGGTCTAAATTGCCCACCGTCTACAGACTGGGGCTGCACTGCTGCTCTGCTTTGGGAGTAGTGTCTGCGGAGCTCCCACTAAAGCGTATTTCAAAGCAGTGCAGAAAGTTCCCGAGAAAAATTTGGAGACAGTCAAATATTTAATCGAAGCGATTGTAACCTCTTCTGTTATTTACTTTTCTTTCCATGGTACTGTATTGATGAATGCCAACTTTTATAGTCCTTCATGGACATATCACAAAGTAGCATGAGGAGTTCTTCTGCTGCCTCCCTCACCTGATATGAAAATTCAAATGTTGGCTGTCACCTGCAAGCACAGGGCATTTGTTCTTCATTTGGTTAACTTATTCCTTTCCACTTCAATGTGACCAGCGGTTAATTACGTGCTCACATGTCCTACAGTATTGCATTTCTTTTCCTATAAGCTTAATCGCCCCAAACTGTATAATTGTGTAGTTGTGCAGACAGAACTGATCTCCCCATGATGTTTTCCACCAGAACTGGATTGAAGCCCCAGGTAACAAATTCTGTGAATCTGTGTTTGTCATACAGGTGTGGTATGACATAAGTTTCAATAAAAGCCTTTGTATTTGTCTAAATTTCTTCGTGCTTGCAGAAACACATTTTAAAATGAGGTAGTTGTAATGGTTGTGTGGTAGGATGATATTATGCAAAAAACGTCTTTGTTATTGACTGGCAAAATTTGACAGTCCATGGTAGGTAATTTGCTAAGAATAAATTGAGCTTTACACAAGAATGCTGTTGCCCCTGAAGCTGGAAAATAATCCTGCTGCAGGAAGGTGGCTGATTGTTGCAGGTTTAGTGACTAATTTATCAGTAGGTTCTCTGATGAAAATTAATAATGCTGTTCACCAGAAAAGACAAAAGCTTCTTAATTCTCTGGATCTCATCAACTGTGACATTAAGGATTTGCTGAGGTTGATAGTGTCAAATATAATGAACCTGGTTAGAGTACAGTGTCTTCTTCACTAAACGTGGCTGTACTTTTTCTTCCTCTTGACACTGTGTTATGTCATGTCTGTAAGAGTAGCCTCTTGTATTCCTTACTGAGGTGTGTTGCAAATCTTGTTTAGCCTGGGAGCTGTTTCATGCTAAACTTTGAAGTTCCATGGTATGGGGCTCCGTGGCATCTTGTATTATTTCTGACAAGCCTTTAACTGTCAGTTCTGCATTTTTGATTTGTCATAATAAAAGTCTGGAGTTGAAACATGAAACTACAATCACTATGGAAGAGAAGAGATTGCATTATCATCATTGGCACAATAGCTTAATGACATTAAATTTTGTTCCCTATTGAATATACATGAACCAAGTGCAGCACAGGTCAGAGTCAAGTAAAATGTTCAGAGGTTAAGGCTCAGCTTTGAGAATAAATTCTTTCAGAGTGCGTAACTTCAGAAAATAGTTAATAATAATGCAGAGATGTTGGCAAATATGTCTCTTTCCATGTGATTGCTGGGGGCTAGTATTAAAATTTGCCTGGCTGGAAGTACTGGGTGTAATTTGTAGAGGTTTTTTTATTTTCACCTCTAAAACATAGGCATTAGCCAGTCTTATATTTTATCCAAATATAGTCTCTCTAGAAAAGGAGAAGCTAATTATCTATTAGTAGGACATGAAGTAAAGTGTGTGGCCTTAGAAACAGTGTGTTAAGATACGTCTCTGCCTAAGTGCAATATTTACTCTCTGTCAACACAAATATATGTCATCTCTGGAAATGATTCCATGAAAAGGCAGACGCCTGCAAATGTCAGTCATTCATCATCTGTGGATAAGTTGTTGACTTACTTTCAGTGTCACTTTATCTCTTCACCATGGCCAGGAGCATTTGGTTTCTCTCCTTCAGGCGGGTCCAATTTATGTGGAAAGCAGAAAGCTTTGTTTGAAAAAAGACAGATGCGTAAAAACTTCATGTGCTGTATAGAACCAGTGTGTTGGTCTAATTCAGATAATGCCTGAACTGGTTGTTTTTGTTGTGTGCATGGCTTTGCAAAGATGACTTACAGACAGTTTTAAAATATTGTTGTTTTCTGTGTTGCCGGGTTGGAAAATGATCATCACCTAACTAACATTAAAACATAGAACTGAATTTGGAGCTCTTTGGAATTTTTGATTAATTTTCCTAATTTCTTTTCAGATAACAGAAGATTTCCTGGCAACCTATCATGCCAACTATGGCTTCCATGCAGATGAGACAGACACTTCAACTGCTTCTGGCACAGCCACTGAAAGTAAGCAGCCAGTAAGTTCTAAGACAGCAGGAACACAACCATCAGCAAATGAGAAAGGACCAAAACAAACAGATCCAAAACAAAAATCAGAAAAAAGGAAGCTGGAGCCAGGTGAGTGAAAAAGTGTTTCCCTCTGTGCAGCTGTGACCTGTATAGTACTGAGTGAAAACTGGCAATTGTTCAGTGCTATCTGGTGCAGCAAAGATACGGGTTGTGCTGAAAACTTCCAGATAGTTCTAAAATTGTGTGGTTTGTCATAAGTATCTTCCTAAATCTGTATGCAAGGTGGAAAAAAGCAAATTAAGGCATGTTCAGAGCTTCCCCTCGAGCAAGCAAAAATTCTTAGAAATCTGATGGAATATAAGCATTAGTGTATGCTGTCATGTTTAATATATTATCATAACTGAATTAAAACTCTTGTGTTTAGGATGGTTTCATGTTGAAGAGGACAGAAACACTAATGTTTATGTGACAGGTAAGTAACAGTGTTTATTTGTTTACTTTGAACTACTTTGAGCTAAAGATGGTAAAAGAAACTCTAATATTCTCTCAATCTGCCATTTGCAAGCCACTTAATATATCATTCCTGTCTGCATAATGTCCTGGTGACCTTTAAATTGCAGATCTGGGACAGTAGTAGAAGGGGTATACTCAGTGCATTTATCTGTTAAATGTCGTATTCTGTGACCTGCATCAGCCAAGTCACATGAAGATGTTTCTGTATGTATGCTACACGTATTAAAAAGTAAAAAGACTTTCAAAATACTGATATGAAGTAATGCTTAAAAGTTAATATCAAAAAATTTTTGGTCCAAGGGCAGTGGTTTCTTGCAGTGTATGTAAAATTTTGTGCGTAAGTTTGTTATTCTTCATTTAAAGAAACACTGGTGGGGTGGTTTGTTCTAATCAGATTTTTTTAAAAATAGACCATACTCAAGCCTTCTGTTTGAATTTATTTTGCAGGTTTACCTCCAGATATTACAAAAGATGAATTTGTACAAGTCATGTCGAAATGTGGTATCATTATGCGAGATCCTCAGACAGAAGAACACAAAATCAAACTGTACAAAGATAAGGAAGGAAACCTTAAAGGAGATGGCCTCTGTTGCTATCTGAAGGTCAGTGGTGCACTGAAGTGCAGTTTTCCGTGCAAATGATATACTTAATGCCACGTTATTGGGATTATTTGACTCTGCCATGTGTTTTAAAGCTTGTGCTGTGTTTTATCTTCAAACAGAGAGAATCAGTTCAACTTGCATTGAGGCTTCTGGATGAGGCAGAAATTCGAGGCTATAAACTGCATGTGGAAGTTGCAAAGTTCCAACTGAAGGGGGAGTATGATGCCAGCAAAAAGAAGAAGAAATGTAAAGACTACAAGAAGAAGTTGTCTCAACAGCAGAAGTTTGTATTTTTTATTTCACTAAAATATTGCTTGAGTTCTAATTGCTATAAGTAAAGTGCTGCTTTCTTTCAAATGCAGTGCTAAGCTATGCAAAAATTAAAGTCTTGCCTGACAGTGCAATGGCTTAACTAATGCACATTTAAAGGAGAGGTACTCCTAAATTAAATGTTAATGTAATGAACTACTGTGTGATTGACATACTAAAATAGTACATAGAGAGCCAGGGTCCTTTCAGGTGTAGAAGAAAATATTACAACTCTGGGGGGATAAAAGACACTTTTTCTCAGTCTGTGAAAGTGTGCAAGTCCTGTCACAATATCTGGGCTATTGTTTTAAGGTCGTGACACTCTGACTGCCCGCATATATTTTGTACCATAATGCACTAGTTACAAAGGGCAAGAGATGCTTGGCATTAGGAGCAAATACTATCTCTGTAGATTCCCCTAGACATCCATCTCTGGCATAAAATACACTGATTTTTGAATTGTACCTTGATTCATTGCTTTTGTCACTTAAAAACTGTTTTTCTGCCTTTTGGAACCAAGAAGATGCAGATTGAAGAAGAAAGAAGTTTGAACATATAGGACTTTTGCTATTTTAATGAAAGCAACATTCCACTGAACATTGTAAATAGTAACACAGAAGTGTTTTGCCGTAGTTAAAGGGAGCAAAGGCTACTTGATACCTTATCAGTTAAAACCAGAAGTAGCTTGAAATGTATCTGCTCTGAAGATACATTGGCAATTCTTGTTGTAAGAAATCTACAATGTGGAGACAGATGTATGAAAATAATGAAACTGCATTTGACAGCAATTTGTGTGAATTAGAGGACTGTGTTCCTTTTGAGTTGAAGAGCATAATTTACTGGTAAAACTACTGTCATTGGAACTCCGTGTTTTCTTCAGCTAAGTAGCAGATACAAGAAGGGACTTAAGATTTCCCCCCATATGTATGATGTTGAGATTTAGAAGTGCAAGTGAATGTGTTTTTTTGTAATAGGATACGAAGTAGGCATTTCTACAAGAAGTAACATTTATTGTGAGAAGGCGAAGTCCTAGAACAGGTGCCCTGAGTTACATGACTAGTTTGTGGCACTGTGGAACAAAATACATCTTACAGTAATGTCTTCGTCAGAGTCAAGGTGTTCTTGCATGTTTGTTTAAATGAAAACAGTTAAATTTTATCAAATGGAATAGTGGATCTTCTTTTTTACAAAATAAGTTAGGAAAAATGGTAAAATATCAACATTTTAATTGTACTTGGCAGCAGCTGATTCCTGTATCTGAGCTGATACTGGGAAGAAATTAAACTTCAAAATTATTTTCTGTGTGTTTAAAAAAATGCTTTGATGTTTAAACTAACTTACATTCCTTCTATGAGCTTTTAAGTACCTTAAAACATCAACTGCACTGTAGATGTGGTAAACCTGGGTAATTACTGCATTTTTTTAGAAGAATAACTTAACTCTTTGTGTCAAAATACATGTTTTAGTTGATGTATTGCAAAAAAATGCCAAATTAATCATTTTTTTTCAACAAATACTTGTAGAAACTGAAGAGAGCCGCAACAATATCTTCTTACTGTTGCTTCATTTCATTAGACAGCTGGATTGGAGGCCGGAGAAGAAAGATGGTGCAACTCGAATGCGACATGAACGCATCGTTATTATCAGGAATATGTTTCACCCAAAGGACTTTGAGGTAGGAAGATGCAGTTTGCTGCTGTAGATTGTGCTGTTAAAAGTTAGCATCCTCTGAACTTTCTGCCATACAAACGTTAGCAAAATTCTAAGCAGATGAGAACCAGATTTGGGCAGGACATTCTCCTGTACCAAATATCTGCTTGAAGTTCATTCATCTCTCTCCAAAAAGCAAGAAAAAGATGTTGGTAAGAATGTACCATTTTCACTGTCTGTGTTCTGATAATGTTCCTTTCGGGGATGGAAAGAGGAGTAAACAACAGTAACTGTTGGAATGGAGAAACCCACATAAAATAGCTTTGTTAATAAGCAGCATTTATTAAATTCAAATATGGACTGTGTGCCAACGCTTGGGTAGCTTTGAAAATGCAGCATAACAGCACTTGATTTATGAACTTTTGATAGATTGTCAGATATGTTCCATTGGTGGTTGAGCTAAAATAAAACTGAGAGAAGTGAGTGCTTGTGTTTAATTAAAGCTGTGTGATTGTTTTGCAGGAGGATCCCTTAGTGTTAAATGAGATCAGAGAGGATCTGCGGACAGAGTGTGAAAAGTTTGGTCAAGTAAAGAAGGTTCTCATATTTGATGTAGGTATTTTTATATGTTGTGTTGACAGAATTGATGTAATGTGCAAAGCTGCAAAACATTTAGGCTGCTTTAAATAAGAGTGGAGCATTTATTTGGTTCTGTTTATTTGCTTATTTCATTGAAACTTGACTTATTCTTTCAATATTTTAAAACCGTTTTGGAACTTAATGTCTGAGCACCTACCTACTTCAGCCTAAGGGGAGACAAACAAACTCTTCTTAGGAATTTGAATACAAGTCACAAGTTTGAAAGTGTATAAATACATTTATTGGTAGCTAAGCAAAACATTTTTTGTTTTGTGTTCTGTATGGCAGTAGAACAAGATATGTAAACTTGCAAGCCGGTATTTTTAAGGCGATTATGTGTGATCAGAATGGAGCCATAATTTGATTTTGTACCACAATGTAAAAGATGCTGGAACAAGTACACATTATTAAGAACGTTAGTAAGTGAAAGTTGTCTCTCCATACAGCGACACCCTGACGGCGTGGCTTCTGTGTCCTTTAAAGAAGCCACAGAAGCTGATCTGTGCAAGCTCACTCTCAATGGAAGGTGGTTTGGTGGCCGTCAGCTCAGTGCTGAAACATGGGATGGTGTAACAGATTATCAGGTAGCCTTTTGTGGTCCTATTTTATAAAATATTTCTTCCAAACCTTAAATCTGTGTTTATTTGATAAGTGTTTGGCATTCCCATCCCCTTCCCCTCCTCTGCGCTATCTTGCTTCTCCTCAAAACTTCTAGAGTGGCCCCAAAAAACCATTCTGAATTATTCAACTTAGCAAAAAATTGAAGGCCCTGTTTGTGTGTTGGAGATGTCAGCTGGGAGGATTAGCCACAGTCGGCAGGGCCTTCTGAACTCTTATTTCTGTAAGATAAACATTTGTATAATTTTCTCTCTGTAAATACTCATTTAGACAAGGATGAATTCGTAATGATGTGCATTAACATCTCTTTAATAGGTGGAGGAGACTGCAAGAGAAAGGGAAGAAAGGCTGAAGGTGTGGGAGTCATTTTTAGGGGATCCTGAGGCCAAGGAGCAGCAAACTACATCTGGTTCGGATTCTGCATCAAGTAGCGTTAAACTGCCCGAAGGCAAACAGCCTCCCGGAGTTAATGACACACCTAAGGAGGGTGCAAATGATGAAGGTCGTAAGAGGGAGAATAATGGTGAGGGCATTAACGAAGATGGAGCTCCATCCACAGACAGCAGCCTTGCAGGCAGTGATGGTGAAGCTGATACATAGCACCTTTAATGCTTTACGAAAGCATGATTTTTAGGGTGATGTTTGAGTTGATCCCTTTCTTCAAGGTGACTGCAGACAATATTCATATGAATATAGGCATATTAGAATGTCATCAACTGTGTGCTTTGAAGTTTTCATTAAAAACAGTATTTAATGAGGTTCTAAAAGTTTGTATTAATTGGCTGTTCAGGTAAAGTAACTCAAGTTGCCAAGAATGCAGTAAAACTCATCAGGCTTCTTCTGTTCTAACTATGCTTGTCAGTGTTTCATCATGTGAGTGTGAAATACGTTCCAACCCTTAAGTTTATGTAACTATATGTAACTTAAGTAATGCAAAGCTATTACAAGATTTGTGGATTTTACTGTTAATTTTCCTGTACCCCTTGGGACTCAGAATTTCATCCTTAAAAATTATTTGTGTCCTGAGTACTTTGGATCATTTTATGGAATAGGTGCTGTGATACATATGGAGTGAATGCACTTGATGTGTTGCTATTCATTAGGTAGGAAATGATAAGAGTAGTACCAAGTCACAGACTTGAAAGAAGTGGAAAACAGACAGCGTTGCCATAGCCACCCTCAGGCAAACTGAGTGAGGATGATTAAATCACAGCATTCAGTAAATTATTTTTCTCCTTCCCCTGTTTAGATCTTCTGTTGATGTTAGATAGAGGCTGGAATTATGTCAAGGACACTAGAAATGCATGAGCACACACATTCTAGGACATAATGAAATAGATCTTAAACTCTCATGGTCTGTATGCAGTAGGTATCAAAATAGGCTTTTGATTTTTGTGGTGGCTTTATTAGTTTTTGCTTTTATATTAAAGGTTTTTGTTTCACTTTGTTGGCATGATGAGTGTAAGTTCTCAACATTTTTAGCTTAGCCCTGCATGCTCTTCTAAGTGGGGAGCATCTTCCATATTTCATAAAATTCAAAGGCTTTTGGCAGCTCAAACTACAGTTTGTTGTGCAAAAGTTACAGTACTTGAAAATATGCTTTCAAATAATGCTCTTATATGGAAAAAGCAAATGCTCGCCCTCTTAGAAATATTTCCAAAAGCAAGAATTTAGAAGAAATTCCAACTTTAGGTATCTTAACACATGGCAGGCTTTCAAAAATAGCTGGGGGAGCTGTTTTGGGCATAGTCATTCTTAATTTGGAATCCCGTTGCTTTGAAAAGTAAGGATAGAAGAATATGGATTTAGGCACTAAACAATTAAAATATTGGTGCTAAATTCATAGCTGTTCATATGGATGGTTATCAGTATACATTTGTAAGAAGGATCTGCTGAATTATTTTAATTCATATTGGATTGGAAGAAATTACAGATGCTAATTCCTGTATTTCCATTGTGAGTTATTCGGAATGCTCTGAAAATTGGTATTTTTAAACTTTGTTCTCTGAGATTACCATATATATTTTTTCCAGAAGTCTATATGGTTCTCTTAAGTTTACTGGGTTTTTTTAATTATATAAATGTGTGTGGGTAGCTATGCCAGCCAGAGCATCTAAGTTAACACTTGCCACCGTGGTTGTATTTTTTTGTGACAAAACACCTGATCTTACAACAGAGATTATATTTGAATTCAGGGGTTAAAAGTCTAGGGGCTCATTATAAGCTGGCACGACACATTTCCAATTTTGAGTTGCATTATAAGGAAGAGCTGTAGCTCTTGCCAGCTAAAAATGTCCGTTTTCTCATATTTCCAAGAGTGAATTGTGCATTTCAGCAAAGCAGGTGTTTGAAGAATTCAGGGAACCTGAAACATTGCCTGGTTAGTAGCTGCACGTGATGGCATATTTGGATCCACATCTGGGTTGTGTTGGTTCTGAGTTAGTTAATTTTGTTGGTAATAAGCACCACAGACCTTTGAGAGCTGGGAATGTTTATGTACGAGGAGTGTAATGTAATGTGGTGGGTATTGCTTCCAGTGCTCCTTTTTTTCTTCCAGCTTCTAGACTCCATGCTTTAGATCTCTTACTGTTGTGTTTTGTTTGTTTGTTTTTGGTGTTTTTTTTTTCCAAAGGAGCCCAGTCATGTAACATTACACAGTTAAATCACCTGTTTTACAGTGGAATTGCAGCTGATGTAGGAAAACTTGTGGACAAATGTATAAAACTTGTACAGTTCTATGAAGCCTTATCATGGTATCAGATATGAAAAATAAGGGTAGTGTTAGTGTATTATTTGAGAAATAAAGAATCATTTTATGTGCAGTAACCTTCCTCTCTCCAATTGATGTACACATTCAGCTGGCTTACTGCAGGAGTCCAATGTGGTGATAGTCCTTTCACCTTTCTCTGTAGACTTCACACCAAGGTAGAGCACCAAGAAAGACTCGAGGCCAAATGCATTATTGGCTTTCCTATTAACTAGGGTTCTTAAGAAAATAAAAGCTGCTTTTCCCTGAAAATATATTGTTCTGAAGTGCAGCATTATACTTGAACTGCTATTTTCCTTTTGTCTACCTGTTTTCCCCAGAAAATGTAAAAATATATTTTTATAAACTACTCATTGAGTTATTGCATTTCGTAGTCCAAGGAGAGGTTAACGCAGCTGTAACTTTCTTTTCAGCAGATTTTCATTCAGACTGATTTGACATTTCTTTTTTGAAATGATGTGAGTTTTTATAAATTAATTGAACAGAAATAAAAAAAATTTGCAAAAGCTAGAAAATTTGTAGTATAGAGCAGTAATGTTTAATACCAAATTTTAACAAATCTGAAGCTGAAAAAGCCGAGTTGCTTTTTAAACTTAAGTATTTTTCTGACTGAGCAACATCATACATAAGTTGGTAAGAAGTTAAAATCACAATGGAATTTTTGCTATATTTGTTCTTGTTCTCTGCGTACTTTTCTGGCTCAGTATAAGTGACAAAATCAAACTTTTTGTTCAGTTTCTAATGTTTAAGGTTTAGGTGAGAGGTTCATTGTAAGAGAATCTGTCTCCTTCCCTCTGAATATGATGAGAACAATAACTAGCAGCAGGCCGAGACAATTGGTGAATGATCAGTGTTGCTCAGTTTTGAACTGGAGAAATAGTTGTTTCTACTAATTCACCCAGTGTAACAAAATGGATGTGAAGCCACTTAAACACAACAGCAGGGGCAGAGTATTAACTGATCCTTCAGCATAATTCAGCAGTAATCCCTTCCTTAACCATGCCATCCAAAATCATTGCTTAGCTTCTAGACACACTGGTAGTTTGCTTTGTGATAAAATGCTCTTTAGGGGTTTGCTGGCAAGGAAATTTTATGGAGTTACAGGTATTCACCAGAGATGACGTGGCTTGAGGAGCAGGGCTGAGGTAGACACCTGGAAACAAAAAGCCCCCAAAGAAAAGGCTTTCTTGAAGGTTTTCTATTTTTTTCACAGGTTCTAGAATGTTCATATACAGCTGTAAAGAAAGAATTAGTTTCATTTTGCATCAAAATGTTTATCTGTTCCTCCTGCTGACTTTTTTTAATTACTTTTTTTAATTGAATTTCAGTCCCTTGTACAATTTACATTTTGTATGAGGATTGCAATTCACTTGAAATCATTAGTATGTTAAATGCAGTGCATTTTAGCTAAAACATGTCCTAGACGTTAGTCAGTTAAGGTTAACCTATTTACAATTACAAATAATTTGCTTAAATCACTTACCTTGAAGGTGTTGAATGCTTCATAGCAATCCAAACTTGCCTTTAAATTTTCCAGTAAAATTGCTATTCATACCCTGAATTCTTGAACCTAACAAACCAAACTGAATTAAAAAAAATACATACCTACATATTTTAATTGTATTTTAAGTTCTCATTTTTATTTCTGAATTTGAGGAAACATACTGCAGTATGGGAAATGAATTCTGTGAGTTGTGTACTTGTGTTGATTTGACTTGTGTGTATTTTAGTGCTCATTATACAAGGCTTGAAGTCTTACTGTCAGGATACTCTGAAAGTTCTGTAAAATATTTATAGAATTATGAAATCTTTTGCAGGAAAATGTTTTTTTGCTCATTCTGTAATATGGAAGTATATTGTTAGATTAAACTTTTCGGTAAGTTGACTTGGAATTTTTTCTGACAGGTGATTTTCTTTTGATAAATTGATCATGTTCATTTACTGTTTAGAAAACTAACATTTAAAAGCAACTGGTATTTGAATAATATCTAGACTTGTGACAGCATCTGAGAATCCCTTGGTTTGTCTTCAATTTGTTTCTTAAAGGGGTTGTGTTTTATACTACCTTTTTAATAAACAAACTCGTGAACTAGACTTTGCTGATCAGTTTTGAGATAATGTATTTGTCTTTTTTTTTTCCTCAGTAAAAGATATAGTAGCATTTGGTGCACAGGGACTTCTATAAAGCACGTGTGTTAACAAGTCAGAGCTTTCCACCTGGATCCAGTAGACATGGTGCTGGAACTGTAAGTGGGATATGGTATTTGTTCCCTTTGTGGGTTTGGTCTAAACCTTCATCCTGACTTGGTGTATTAGTGGACTGCACAGGGGTAAAAGCAGTAGGAGGGATGACTGCAGGCACCATAGTTATAATTGAGATTGTGGGGGGTTTATTTGTTAAGGACAGGTAGGATTTCAATTTTTAGCCTCAGAAACAAAGACTTTTTTCCCCAGTTTTTCTTTTTCTTCAAAGCTTTGACACTTTGCTCAAAAAGCACTGGAAATCAGTTGTTCAATTCCTATACTGAAGAACAGGGAGTATAATCCCATTTTACCCAGTAGTTCTTTCTAGGAGCTTTAATCTGATGCCATTTTAACAACCTGAGGAGTGCTCGAACTGCCAACCCGAGAAGACGTTTTTGAATGAAGAAATCTGCTGTATGAGAGAGTTTAGAAAAAAAGGAGTGATGGAGAGGTTTGAGGGCTCTTGCCCTGCTGATGGACTGGAATGCCATCTGTCTCACAGTGAAAATGTGTTTATGCAAACAATGTGTCAATAAAAGACTAAGCACCATCACGGGGACTCAGCCTGGTAGTTAAGTTGTTCTGGGAGATGGCAGAGGGCGGATTCACACAGAGGGAATTGAGTTGTGCTCTCCTGCTTTCTGGATGAGTAAACAAACTCCTAAGCTACTCTATAAAACACATAATGTCACCAGTTTGGTGACTAGTTCCCCAGTGTGTTTTTTTCCAGCTGAGACTGGCAAGCTTGACCCTGTTCCAGCATTTCTGGAATCACTACAATTGGGTAATTTTCGTAAACTTGCAACAAAAAAAAGTAACTCCAAACTCTCTGTTTCCTGCTATAGCCCTTGAAAAAAGAACAAGAAAGGTATTTTATTTCCTGAAGATTTCTGCAGTCATTTAAGCAGATTCAGAAAAGAAGAGAGAGAAAATCAGTTATCAGGTTTATCTGGGTTGGTGACAGGTCCTCTTTGCCTTCTGGTAGCTGTTGCCCACGGAATATGTTCAAACCTGGCACAGGAAAAACCTTTATCATCCTGGCCAAGTTTGGTTCTCTGCCATAACTTGTTTATCATCCTACTCTAAACTCTTCCAAACTCCACACTGTCGTCTTTATTGTGTACACATTGTCATTAAGGGAAAAAAAAAAAAAAAAAAAGCCAAACCTACTTACAATCCTATTTTCCTCATTCCTGAAACCTCCTAACCTGGTTGACTTGTTGGAGTGCATTTCATGCATTCTTAGCAGATAGGCTGAAGGAACCGCCTTGCTCAGGCGCAGCTGGAGGCTAAAAAGTGTGTAGGGAGTTCATGAACGTGGCTTGTCTCCTGCTGCAGTCGCTGCAGAGCACACAGAGCCCCGGGAAGGATCCCAAGCTGCTGGACACACCATGACCGGCCCGCCCCTGGAGAACCCCACCGGTGTCACACCGCTCCCCACAGTGAGTTAAGGTAGGAGGATTCAGGGAGAATTCCAACCCACGTTCACTGACTTTCTCCAATGATCCCTTATTCGTTCCCTTATCTCTGTATGAAAAAGAATGCCGGCTCGTTGAATTGTTGCTTAATACTTGGGAAGTGGAAATGTTCTTAATTTGTTTTTAAAACTGGTTTGAGCTATGTGAAACCAAGAACAGAGTTCCCTGTCCGATGCTCAGGGGATGGGAAATCAATACTGCTGGCAAGGGGGGGGAATGTGAAAAACATAGTAAAGTGGTATCACTTGTGATGAGCCATAAACAACCACCTCTCCTGAGCCCATGCTGACCACCCATCCTTGTCCACCTGAAGGACAAATAACTTGGACAATTATTTGCAGTGTTTTGCTGTAATTAATCCATTCTGAGAGCAATGTGAGGTGAGCTGAGTCTGTTTCATCCTGAGCTCCACTTCCACTCTGACATCAGTTTGTGGCAGACACAGGTTGGAAGGATTTCTGCCTTCTTTTGCAGACTTCCTGCTGGAAGATGGAACAATAGGACGTTCAGGTAATGAAGGCAGTGCTCCAGATTTAGGTCGGATGTCTCCTGGGACATCAGGTTCCTCATGGGCATATGATCACTGAGAGGACAGAGATGTACCCTACGTTATATCCAGCCTTCTTATGGCTACTTGTTAGAAAGAACAAGATGTTCTCAAGGGAAATGAGGAGAAAGAAAATACCTTTCTTTAAAGTGTATGTTTTTTTCCCCAGTATTGTGGTCACAATTCACACAAGCTGCTGCACACCAGTAAACAGTGCTGAAAGAGCTCAGAATTAATGTCAGGAGCCAGTTGGGCATGTTAATAAAGTGGTACAAAGACACAATGGCTTGCATGGAGTGAGGAACAGGAAAAGTGAACCTCTGGGCCAGAGCTAACGTTTCTAAATTGTGTGTTGGTGTGCAGTGTTGGAGCAGAGGAGGAAGAGCTGATTTGCTGCTCAATGCTGGGATGTCCTTGCTTAGACCATGTGTTTGGGGATGTCTCTGTCAAGCTTTCACTGCTGTGGCTGGAATTTTCAATGGCAAATGTTGGCCTCCAGCTGAGCAACCAGAAAGTTCCTTAACCTGAACACTGGGTTGCTTTCTAAAACAAGATTGGGGAAAAAATAATGTCTCGTCCTGTGCTTGAAGTTCTTCCAGTGGTTTGGCTGCGTGGTGGCAGCTCCTGCTCCCCTCATGGGCCTTGGGAAGGTGCCTCTAAATCTGGAGGGTGTTTTTTTGGTGTAAGTTTTCCAGGTCTGGGAAAGTTGGATCAGTCTTAAAATTGTGAAAGATTGTCTTCTGAATCAGATGACTGTTAAAGTGTGACCAACCTGAGTGTGTCCTGTTCCCACCGCTGTGTTTGGATGGACGGGAGGCTGGAGCTGGGACAAAACAATTGGAATCCAAAGATAAGGACTGAGGAACTCTTGAGTTTGAAGGTGAGCTGGCAGTCGATGACAGGGGATTAGGGCTGGCTGAGCAAGGGACCATGAGGCAGGGAGGATGGAACAGAGCACCTGGGGGAAGGAGAGGGAGGTAACAAGCACAACTAGACTGAGGAGCAAGTGATAAACATGGACAAGAAGGTTGTAGGTGAAGGATTAAGCATTAAAATGGAGATAGATTATGGCTTGATAAACTTAATCCTCATATTTCTTAATGCCTGTGTACTTGGCTTTGCAGCATGAGCAGTCTTTTCATGTGTAGGAAATTCTGAGAGACCATTTGAAGGCAGCTTTCCCAGGACCTTCAGAGCACCCTTCGAGACATAGATGAGTGCAATGTTTGTTGGGAAGCTTCTGGGGTTTATGACTGGGAAAGAAATCAGGTAAATGCATCGGAATAGGTTAAGCAACGCTGCATATTGCAGGGTTAGTTGGATGGAAACATAAAGCAAATGATTCATTAGGTTTTGCGTGGTACAACTGGCTATTGGCCAAAGGTTTGCCTGGTCTCTGAAAAATAACAGCCTTCTTTTTGCCACCAAGGTAAATTGATTATGCTATGCAGTGTCATGAGCTGACAGTGAGTCTGGAAAATTGAATAGAAACAGCAGGCACTTCTCATTGCATCTGTAGGCTGAACGTTGCTAAATATGATTTTGATTACAGCAGGACGTGTGAGCTCTGGTTGGGGAACTTGTTCCCCTGCGGCCAGAAACCGCACAAATGCATGAAAACGATGCTTCTCCAGGGCAAGCAGTGACGTTCCTTGTCCTACTCTTACCATATCTGGCAGCACAGATTTTTTTAAGGAGAACAAAAAGGAGTCTTACAGTCTTCTGTTGACTTCCTGCAAACTTTTTTAGTGTAGTTCCTGCCCTAAATCTGTAACTTTGGGTTGACCCACATTTTATGTTTTAAGCAATTGGCAGACCCACTATGTTCAGAGGTAAGTTGTTTCAAACAAAAAAGGTTGTTTTTTTTCGTTTTGGGGGTTTTTTAACTTGAATTTGCCATGATTTGAATTTCCAATAATTTAATCTGAGTGTCTTTTTCTAACAGGTGAAGCAAGGAGTTACTCTTAGAAGTCTTTTCATTGTGGAGGTCTGTGCTGACAGTGATCACGGTACTTCAAACTTTACCTTATCTAAAATTATTATTTTCAGCTCTGTTGAGTGCTGGGGGTTTGTTTTCTTGTTCTTATTTTGGTCTGGGTTTTTTTCCCTCTGTCAGTATGTTTTTTGAGCAATGCGAAAGCCAGAATTGGACAAAGCATTTTGATAAATTCACCCTGAACTTCATTTAGGGGTAGTGCCACCTCTGAATTACTTTTTTAAGTGCTCCAGTTATTCCAGCACTGTTCTATCCTGAGGGCACATTTACATGTTTAGGTCCTAAGCCCAGGCTTACAGAGTCAGGGTGAGAAATGACTGGTAGACAGGTGTGCCCATTTTGCCCAAGCATTCCGTATCTTATATGGAATATAAGTATATAATAAAGAAATCAGTAAAGAAAAGGTGAATGGAAAAAACAGAAACCCAGATAGATAACCTAATCCCGCTATTAGCAATTTTTCTGGCCCTGCCATTTTCAGGAAGAAGATGGGCTCACCACTGACTGGGCACTTTAAGTTGAATATTATCTCCTTGACCTCTCTGGGTTGGTTTTTTTTGGTTGTTTGTGTTTGGTTTTTTTTTGCAGGGGTTGTTGGTTATTGAAAATGGAAGAAGCAAGGAAGCTCTCTCCAAAGCCGTGTAAAAGCAAAGAGCCTGTGAAGGCAGAATGGGGATCTCAGAGCGTTGTGTTTACCTATTTCCAAGGGGATATTAACAGCGTGGTAGATGAACATTTTTCTAGAGCTCTCAGCAATGCCAAGAACCCACAAGATCTGAGCACGAAGCACAAGGGCGAGGCTGTTGTCCTGAAGAATGGTGAGCAGCTTTCCATGAGTGAGCGTGGTGTTGGATGGGGGTGCCTGGCTTTTACTGAGGAATTTAAGATCCAATGAGATTAGATTTGGAACTGTGTGCAAACAGAAAGCAAGAAATTCATACTGTAAAGCCCTGCATTAAGTAGCAGGGACCTCCTGGATAAATCCCTGTGCTTGCTGGAGTGATTCCCAAGTTCTCCATGAGCCTGTTGGCAGGACTGGGTCATCATTTTCCAGCCAAGGATGTCCATCACTGTCAGATGCTTTAAGTGCATTATGACTTAAGTTGTTGTCTTTGCAAAAATATATTTGTTTAAGTGTACAGTTGTTAAAAAACCTGCCTATGCCAGTGATCTGTGAGAAAACACATATAATACTTATTTGGAAGTATTTGTGGTGGTGGTTTAGTCTGCTTTCAATGAATTTATTCTTGATTTTTAAGATAAAGAGCACTAAAGTGAATATATATTTCTGTAAAAATAGATATGCAATCTGGTGGCCTTCCCTTAGAAGTCCATTGGAATTTGCCTTAGAAAAAAGAATCGATGAGACTTCAGATGCTTTCTTTCTTTTTTTAAGCAGATAGCATGTCTCCCCATCAGTGGAATTTCTCATCACATTGCTACAAACCATATCCACCATCTTCTGCAACAAGCATGCCAAATTCTGGTCTGAATATTTCTGCTGCTGGTATGGGAGGCCAATACCAGCCATCAGCTCTGCGCAGTCACCCAACTCAACCTGCAGATTTATGGCCCTTCCCTTCCATTGGGACTCCCAGTGTCACCAGTTCCGTGTACCCTCCTGCCCTGCCCGACCTGCATGTGGTAGATGAACCCATCTCTGACAGGAAATATGGTTCTCTCCTTGGCCTTCTGCAACAGGAAAGGTGCCTGACATCCATGCAGGAATGTACCATGAAGCAACACTCGAGCTCTGCTTGTATGACTGGACCTGCTAGGTTACAAAATATGAGTCAAAGTTCAGCTCCTGCGGGAGGTAAGAAAATACTTACTGTCACTTTATTCTTTGATGGCATCTTGTGTAAAGAGACAAAATAATACACTCTGTTCCTGAGCTTCTCAAACTGGAGCCATCGTCAGCCAAACTCACAGAAACCTTTTTCAACAGATAACCATGATGTGTACTGTGGTACTTGGGATTGATTAGCCATATAGTGTGGTTTAATCAAAAAATATGTATAGCCCTTTAGCACAATGGTGTACCTCCTGGCTTACATTGGGGAGAGATTTTAATGTATAGACATTATTCACAGTGCTCCCAGGACCTCTGCCCCACAGGTGGCAGGTGTGATGTGTAACAGATGCTCCCTTATTGGGACCAGAAAGGGGTGGGCAGGAAAGATCCCTGGGCAGCCTCACTGTGCAGGGTGTTAATGATGTTCTGGATACAGTTTGGGAGGCTGCAGCCCTTACCAGCACAGCCAGGGGGTTTTTCCTCCCTCGCAGTCTCTGTAGCTGGAATGATGAGGGTACAGGGGCTGGTGGGCCAGCCTTGCCCTGTCTCCTGGCTCACTGCTGCCTGCCACGAAGCACTGCTGCCCTGCCTGTCAAAGGCTGCAATTGCTCCCTGCAGATATCCCAATTAATGCAATTCACACAAAAGTGATGATTGCTGCTTATTTATTATCAACCATTAGCAGGAACACCAATCCTAGCTACTGCCAGCACACAGCAGGAAGATGGTCCGGGACTGAAATCCATTTCCTGGGAGTTTAGGTCCCCACAGCATCTAGATCTGCTGGATAAAATTGCTCCCTTGTGAGTAATTTCTGCCTTGGAGAAGCTCTCTGGGGTCAAGCCTCCTGCCTGGAGCCCTGGTGCCCTGTGCCTGCATTGCTGTTCCTGGGCGTTCCCTGGTCAGGCAGCTCGACACTGGTCTCCAAGAAAAAGGGTTGTGAAATTGTTTAGGGAGTCTGCTGGAAAAATACAGCACGTCCTGCTGGGTGCTGCTGGATGAAAAAGGACCAGGCATGAGAAGGAGCAATCCTGAGGCTTAGGTTTTGAAAAATAACCAGCTGTGAAATACCTACTGGTTATGCACTTTCAAAACTGCATCGGCAGGAATTTGGCAGACTGTGAGCTAAAGACTGCCTGCAGGTACAAACAGGACCTTATCCACAGTTCCTCTTTGGAGGATCCACCAAAGCTGTGTTGTCAGGAGGACCCCAGCTGTAGGTGTTTTGTTAATTTATTCCTGCTCCAGTGTCTAATGCCTGTCTGTGTCTATGCATGGAAAAGGGAGAGTGCCTTTTTCTTCAACTGCAACACAGACTTTCTGCTCATGGTACATAGACAGATTGAGCTGAGGCTTCATGTATGTGTTGCACAGGTCCTCATCTTAGGCTTTTTTCCTCGTAAATGACAGTCTTTAAAGACACTGTCTGGGCTTCTAGGATTTACCTTAAGAACAAGGTTAGGTGCCCTCTTCCCCCAAGGGGGCAATGTGAGCCTAAAAAGGCTTGGGAGCCCCAGGAAATGACTCCTCCAGAAAAAGAGATATTTCCTGAAACTAGTCTTGGGGTCAAAACAGGGACGTACCATTAACAGCAGTGGACTTTTTTCCCCAAAAATTCCAGAAAGAAAATGAGTGTGGAAAAATTGAAAAGGAAATTAAACAGCTCAGTATTCCCCAGCCATCGCCAATTAAAGCCTCTTCATTCAGGATGTTTACAGGGCCTTGCTGAATATTCAGGAAGCCTCTCAACACCACACATGTAACACCATAAATGTGCTGACTGAACAGCCCAAGAAGTGGCTGGTCCATGTTCACAGGGAGTCTTTGGCAAAGCCCTGGGATGTGTGCATTTCATCTGGCTGTGGGAGTCCCTGTTTCCTGGCTCTATCTGTTAAATATACTTCTCCTTGTGCTGTGTCATGTTTAAGAACAGCTGATATTTATATTTATGGAAGTGTATGTTGCAGTGCCAGACAGCACAGAGCTCTCCAGCACCTGTGCTATAGGCTGGGCTGCAAAAGCACAAGGTTTCTTTAGGAACTACTGTCTACTTTTAGCTCTGTGTTGGATCTCTGCTTATCCCTGGTATTTTATTTTTTCTTTTTTTTAAGAGAGAAAAGCAAGCTCTTACCAAGGCTCAGAAAATCCCAGTGTAAGCCATGCCACTGCAGGTGAGTAATGAAACCAGCAGGTTTGGAACAAATCAGTGCTCACCTATCAAGGACAGCAGCCTTGCTTACACATGCAGAATTAAGGATGTTTCCTTGTTTGCTTCCAGGCTGTGTTTCAACAGCTTGGTTTTCCCCTAGACATACACATCACCTCACATAACTACATTAACAAAGAAGAAGAAAAACATTACATTCTATTAAAATGAGATATATGATTTTTTTTTAACCCCACGTACTTTAATTTTCGTGGTTATATCATCAAGCTGCCACTTTGTGATGCCTGTTTTTCACTGGCTGTCCAATTTTCAGATGCCAGAAGGACAGAACACCCCTTGATTTGTACCTCAAGCACCTGGCTTCATGTTGAGCTCCCTGCTGGCCTCATGTGCTGGCCCTGCTGCACTTTGCACCAATAAACCCCCTACACTGCTTGGAGAGCTGTGCTAAGAAATTACTCCCAAAGCATTCAGGCCTCCATATTTGTATTAGTCTTTTGAGACTGGGTCATACCCTGATGTTGGTTCCTTGATGTGCAATGTTTTGGGGAGACTTTGGATGGGTCATTCTGGTTATTCTAGTAAGGGCTCTTTTGCATCAGACCAAAGGTGCAATTTTGTTTGCACAACATCTTAAGAGATTGCATGGACTGTGCTGTTTGACTCTCCGGGTGCTGCTGTGTCTTTCAGGTATTCAGATTCATGACAGAAGACGAGATTTGTACTTTTAGCAACTGGATGTTTCCGCTTTATTCTGGAAGAGAAAGTTCTCGCTGTGAACTATTATTTGCAACTGTGAACCAAGAAGACATGAACTGCAGCTATCCTGAGCTTTTTCTCTCACCTGGAAGAATACACGTACTATTTACTATTTGGGGAATGAAAAAATCGTCTTTTTCTATACAGTAAATGATTTCTAGTAGCTCTGGTGTTAAACCTGACAGTATGTTTGTTGTGGAGAAATATTGTCTACTCAAGGCTTTTCATGTAGCCCTCTTGAAAGGACTCTTAGCACTTTTTAATCTTGCTGTGTTTATTCATTTACCCTCTCTTGATAAGAGGCACAATTCTCATCAATGCAGTTGATAACTGATGAGTGCATGGCTGCAGTTAATATAAATCCAATGCTGCAGCTTCTTAGCTTGATTTGATACCTCTATATTATTTAAAATAGTCTTAGGTCATAGACGAGAGACTTCAAGACAGCCGCAGGTCAGCAAAACACATTATCATATTTATGTTTTGAAAGTGCAGCAATTTGGAACCACACTTGCAATTCACAGGGATATTCTTCAGAAATTATATAATATGCTTATGCCTGAAGGCCCTGGTTTGCCCTCTCAATAATGTATAATCCTCCTCTAGAAAGCAGTGAATTCACACTGGCACTGGGAGGACACCTGGATCGTCACTGGGTGCAATTCAAACACCCTTGAGCAAAAAGCTGGAGGTGGGAATAGTCTATTTTTCCAGCCTCTCTGCAGATGTAAAAGGTTCTTTTTCTAAATAAACTCTTTGGAATTGAATTTTGAATTACTGAGCATGAAGGACTGGGCCAGCTGAAGAAGCAGGAGTCAAACCCTGCGTGGTGGCTGCACCCCCCAGACCTCAGAGCAGCTGAACACAGAGGGGTCTTGATGCTCCTCGGCGTGGCAGAAGCAGCAGGTTGAACTCTGCATCAGGACTGAAACACACGTTCACATCCTCCCTTGCTTCCCCACTCACCCTTGGCAAACACATTTGCAGAAGGCACTGTGAGTAAAACCTCATGTCTCTTGTGTTTAGGTTTGTGTGTGTTATCCCTGCAGTCAGGGATGCTGCTTAGCCTGTATTGCAAATCCTAAGGTTAACAAAAGATTTGGGGTTATTTTTTCCCTTCTCCATTCGCTGTATATTAATTTAATATAAGGGAGCGTGATTATCTTGTTCAGTCAACTCTTTGCAGTTGCTTAAGGAAATTTGACCTTTTTGATCCTAGAGCTTGTGGTTTTGTAGGACAAATCCTGAGCTGGTGTGTCTGTAACTCTGTTACATGAGATGTCTCTGCTGCCACTGCTCCAGTTATAACACCTTGTATAATTTTATAAATAATTTTTCTTCAGCAACTTTAGATGTTTATAGAAGTGACTTAAAAAGAAACATTTTTTTAAAAATCTCAGTTTGTATCTCGCAAGTTTGCTCTAGCAGATACATGATCTAGATCAACTTCAGATCACAGGCGAGAGGAACAGTTTTAACTAAATTAATAAAAGATAGACCAACATTCTCTCTCCCTTTAGATGAGCACTGAAAAAAAATTCACTTGTTTTTAATATTTCCACAAAATTGCCTTTCTTTTGCTTTTATTTTATTCATACCTCTCCAAGTAGTTTTCTTTTGTTATCTCAAATCACTTAATTCCCTCATTTTTAAGGCTACATGGTAATATAATCTGACTTTCTCTGTGGGCTGAAGCCAAGATTTCCAAGCTGTACTGGCATGTGAACTTATTGCTACAAAATACTGAAATATTATTTTTTTCTCCCTCTGCCATCCCTTCTAAAGGAAAACGCTTAAATAATTTCTAAAGAAAGAGAAGACATAACAGTGTATTTAAATGCTCTTAAAATGTAGTTCTTCAGTGAACAGTTTTGTCCTGTGCGTGTCACAGCTCGGAATATTCAAGGTGACTTATAAATCCTACGTTTCTGGTGAATTGCCAAGTGGGATTGGACAGTGGGGGGTGTTGGGCAGTGTTTTTAAGTGCATGTTCCTTATTGCAAAGACAGGAGGCATCAGTGATTCTGCCTTGACATGGGGTCGCTGTGAGCCATTGCTGCAGGGTTTGGCAATTCCGTGTCCTCACCGTCCAGCTGCCTGGCACACCTGGAAAAAGGGAACAACTGCCCAAGGGTCCCTGGACCTCTTGTCAGTGCAGGCTCCAGCGCTGGGTGTTGCTCTCACCCTTGGCTGTTGGCAGAATGATGCTGGGAAGGGCTGGGGGGCAGAGGCTCTGCTGCTCTCGTGTTTTCTCCCACACCACCACAGCAACATGCTGGGGTTTGTTGGCATCTCACAGTTCTTCTGCAATAAACGTAGTTAACCCACCAGTGCAACCTGCCTTTGATTTAGTGTGGGTAGGGGTTTCGCAGCAGTTCCCTACATTAGGCAGGTTTTTATTTATACGTGTATGTAATATATATATTAAAAAACTATAGACACACATATGTGCTCCTCTAGAATATTGTTTGTCCAGAGTGGGGTGTTCCTTGCTTTTCAGCCCAGGCTGTGTTCCCAGTGCTGCCCTCCTGCTGTCATGCTCCAGTGGCCGTGTCTCCATTCCCGTTCAGTCCGTGCGCTCCTTTGCTGGGAAGGACTTGGCAGCCGGCACGCCGCGTTCGGCAGCCGCCATCTGCCACTGCCCACGGTTATTTGCCGTCCCTGCTCTGAACGCAGCAGTCGTCGTGGTGGTGGTGGGAGAAGGGATGCGGGATGGATCCATTTCAACAGCCCCCCACTCCCCAAATGCCAGCGGAGCTCTGCAGAGACTGCTGGGAAGGACAGGCGGGGGCCGGCTGTTCCATCCTTGGAGGGTTCCAAAAGCACGTGGATGTGGCTCTTGGGGATGCAGTTTAGTGGTGAATATGGTGATGTTGGGTTAATGGTTGAACTTGGTCATCCTGGACGTCTTTTCAACCTTAATGATTTTACTGTTTTCTAGTCATTTACTGATGCTGTGAGAAACCACTATTTGCCTTCGTTTGGGTGTCCTCTAGTCCAGGAATCACTTGTTTGCACAGATGGCTTTTCTGATGGGAAGATGAGATGCAAACTACATGCTCTGTGGGCTCTGGTCAGAGCTGGATGCAGAGAAATACCCGAGCATTGGACGTGCGTGTCCTGTGAGGAGTCTGGGCCCTTTTTTATCAGCTGCAGGAAGTGGTGTGCATTTTTTCACCATGTGTGTCCCAGGACACAGACACTTCGCAGGCGTCTTGCTCTGCCTCTTCTCAGGGGCTGGCTCTGATGGTCAGATAAACCTCGTGGGTGGCTTGGGAGCAGCGAGCTGGCTTAGCTGCTCCACCCCACTTTAGTCACTCATTAGCAGTGTTAAAAATAGTCCCAGACTGCAATGACAAACAAGAGACATTCTTTTGCTATGAAAGAAAAACCTAAAGGTTATTTACATATGCAAATAAATAAATAAGAAAGAAAGGCAGGACTACTCACCCCTTCAGAGAAGGAAACACAAACTGCTGTTGCTTTCATTTTTGTCCAGGTGTTATTTAATTTGTCCCACCCTGAGTGAGCAAGGGACACCTCATGTACCCACGTGGCATGTAGCCTTTGGTAAACACTCACTCATCACTGGAATTTTTGACCATCTTGTGGTTTTTAATCCTCTTTTCTGGCAGGCTCTGTCAAGCAAGACAGTCCTGCTCTTGGGTAAAAGTGTTGTTGCACCATTTTGTTCTGTGTTCTGTTTTTCTGTACTGTCTGGTTTAATACATGGCGTGTTTTGGACTCCGGGCTCTGTTCCACTTAGCTGCTGATCCACTGCGAGCTTGGTACTCCCCTCAGTTAACATTTATTGTCACATGTCAGAGATTTCAGCAGCAAACTGGTGCTGACTGGTGGGTTTGGTGTCTTGGTTGCTGGGAGGGGGACGCTCCCTTGTTTCAGTATGGCAGGCTGTGACATCTCCCCCCATCACCCCAACCTGGGCTTTGCAGACTCTGGGTTTGTGTCCGAGTGGGGAAATTTGTGTTTTTCCCACTTCTCTTTCTCCATATGGCTAATGCTGGATACAGCACAGGGTTATAAAGTATTATCAGGCAGGATTTCATTCTGAAATACAGCAGTATTGCATCTCCTGCTTACAGACTTTCCACCTGGAATAGGGATAAAATAACGGCTCTTTCCATACAGCGCAATTAAAATCAAAAGTTTCTATGCTCAGAATTATAAAGCGCCTGATTAGTTCCCAATCCTGTGTTTTACCAGAGAGAGCTGTCACTTTAGGTGAATGCCTCTGCCAAACAGAAACAAACTGAGCAGATGGAAGGAAACAATGTACTGAACACCCAAAGGACATCTCTGGAAACTGGGCACAGCCTAAAATAATCCTGTACCCGCTGCCTGTTGAACACTGTCTCCCTGTGCCTGGACAGCAGGGGAAAAGCTTCATCTGCTACCACGTTTATAGGCTCAGAGTTGACCCAAGTGCTGACGTTACCAGTGAATGATGTGGCCAAGCAACAATTCTTTGATTTAACCTTGCAGAAGATCAACACTTTCTTAGTCTTTAGTTTTTCAGACATCCAGGTGTGTGCAGGTTGTAGAGCAGTGTGGACTAGTGCAGAAGAGCCAAGCCCTCTGCAGAGCAGGGGGGAAGGATACTGCCTCTTGTGAACTGCCCAAGTATCATCAAGTCTCAAGCGTGTACCAGATAAATGATATTTAAGAGAAGTCACCATGAGCAGCTCAGCAGCACGAGGAACATTGTGTGCAATCTGGGTACGGTACTCAAACCACTCCAGGGGAGAACACAAGGGCTAATTAAAAATGATGGGCAATTAGAAAAGTCCTCCAGCTGGACTTTCTGATGCATAAAGTTGTTTGTTTGTTTGTTTTAAGGTAGACTAAGTAGATCCTAAGGAAAATTTCCTGGCTTTAGTCAAGCTATCACATAACTGAGACATTCAAGATGTGTGATACTATCACAGTTCCACCTATCCCACATTGTTTGTTGGTGCTGGATTTGTGCCATGTTTTGAGAAAAGATTAGAATCAAAACACTCTTTTTCCCCCTTCCCAAGACTGCACCAATGACTGGTGACTGTAAGTGTGCAAAGAGCAGCCAGGCATTATCCTGCTTGTGAATCATGAAGGGGCTTTGCTAGAAAAACAGCACCGAGGGCTGCGCCACGTTGTGGGTGCACAAGACCTGAGGTCTCTGCGTAGCACAAAGGTGAGAGATTTACTCTGAGTTAAAGGGCAGGGGCAGGAGGGGCTGGGGGTGTTTCCTCCCTGCTCCATGAAGGATCTAAGCACCCTCTCGCTGACCTCTACATTTGCCAACAGAGCATGAAATGATTGCCCAACACTTGCTCTGAGCGATTGGGGCTGTTTTTCCGTGTTTGTCCAAATACGTAGGATCAGGATCCTGGTTGCACCACTTGTCCTTTTTCTTGCAATAAAAAATATTACAGAGAATTCCATTCACTAGTGGATTTAAGGCATAAAATCCATATGCATCACCTGTAAGGTGGTATCTTGAACAGAGTTGCTCAGCAGGGCTCCTCTGCCTCCCAAGCCAGGGCTGAGCTGCTGACAGTGCATGACTAACTCCTGCCTGGGCAGGGCTGGAGCATGAGCTGGACCTGTTGAGGAGGCTTCTAGGTCTGCCATTCAAAACACACTGTTGTGGACCTCTTGTTTTGCAGGAACACCCGTGGGATGGTGCAAGGATGGGGAAGATCAGGAAGCAAAGCCACATCAGAGCTCACAGACACAGGCAGGCAGTGAGGCCAGGGATGCATCACCCACTGTCATCCCTCAAGGCATCCCTGTGCAGCATCCTCCCAGCACAGGCACAAAGGATGACCCCTCTGCCTGCAGAGAAACCCACAGGCTGCCCACAGGCTGTGTAGTGGTGTCCCAAAAAGCAGCTGCCTTTGCTTGTTGTTTTTTTTCCCCCCCTTCCTTCATAGGAGAGCAGCCTGAAAATACTGTTGAGCAATGAGTTTGGGAAGCAGCTCTGGCCTCATCTTGCAGGGTGCTGGTGCTGCCCAGGCTGCAGCAGGCTGGCAGCCCGCCCTGGTTCCAGGCAGGTTTCCCACACTGACAGGCTGTAGGGCACAAAACAACCGTGGAACAGTGACTAATGAGAGCTGCTGCCCGTCTCCATGCAGGAACGCTCGGCAAGGGAGAGGTTTCAGGGAACCAAGAGCCTTCTCTCTTGCCCCTCCTTGCCTGGGAAAAATGCTTTCTGTGGCTTTGCAAACTGGGCAGTGCAGGAACCCAGGGCCAGGTTTATTCCCCTGTGCGTATCCACCCGCCTCGTCTCTCACACAGGCAGCTGCAGCGTGCACAGAAATCTGCTTGAACGTGGAGTGAAAACCCGAGGATTTCCTGGCCCTGTTCTGGCTCTTTTGCTTCTAAAGACAGACACAAACTTCCTCACGTGCAGAGGAGCATCAGGAGCTGAAGACGTGGCAGTCCTGCCCCTGCCTCCGACTTTGTTTATGTCAATAAGAGCAGGAATGTTGCACATCTCTGAAGGCACAACCAAAGGAAAAAATTAGTGTCTCTCGTCTCCCTGGCTCAGTTTGAGCAGTTCTGGGATTGCAGTCTGAATCTTTTTTAGCAATCTTGAAAGGAGAGAGTGAAATCTGTAATTAAATCAATACATATGTAAACGAGCATCTGCCACAGAACCAGTTTTACTTCTTTGTGTTAAACACGTATTTCTGTTCACGCGTTATTTGTGACATATTCTTTGTATATCAGGGTGTCATTAAATTGGATTTTGGCTTGATTTAAGCAATTAAATGAGGCAAATCATTCTGTGCATTTGCAGGATTTTTAAAGCTGTTTTGTTGGCTCTTGATGTGTGTTTTGAGGCTGCCTCTCAACTGACAGCTACTTTGATGATTTATGATTATTCAGAAGTAGGTTTGGGTAAGTCATTCAGGTAATAAACAACCAGTTTTTAGCTTTTCACTGCCCAAATGTGGTTGGATGTGAAACTAAGAGCCCTTCTCTCAAGCCTGCATTTAGATCTGATTTGTTTCTGGGCTTCTCTAAGAGCCCTTCTAAAGCAATGGCTTCAATCACTTCAGTCTAACTCTGTGGTGGCTCTAAAAATCAAGTAGCTCTATTTCAGCCATCTGGCATACAGGAAAAGTACTGAGAGCCTGAAGTTCTTATAGTATGAAAGAAGATACTGTTATTGCCTGTGTAGGAAATTAGTCTGGTCTTGCATTTCCTGAACTCTCAGGATTGCCATGTAAATGAATATCTGTGGATAACCATGATTCATTACTATTTGTTTCTTTTCCAGGCCCAGTTCAGAGCTTGGACCTCTCTAAAGCTCTTTTCAAAAAATTGAATGTATTCCTATCTATCTCTTTGGGAAAATGATAGTATTGGTGGTTGTGCTGTCTGTGATCGCTCATTCTGCAGTGGCACTCCAGGGTGTGCTAGGCTTGTGTGTTGGAGCTGGATGTTGCTGGTGTGCAGATGGCAGGATCAGAGGGTGAGCATCTCTTCCTCCTCAGAATACTTCTTCCTGCATTGGAAAGTCCAGCTGTGTCCGTATGGCTCAGTCAGGAAGGATGCCTGACCTCACCCATATGTTTTCTGCAGCAGGTTTTCACCACATGTGTGTAATCAGCCCCCAGTGTCATTGGATCATGCAAATGCTGCCTCTCTCCTACCTTTGCAGGGTATTTCTCTTTATCTCCTGCCTCGTGTTACTTCTACCACTGTGAAGGAAAGAGAGTGGGAACAGTCGAAACAGCAAATCCAAACCTCTGGCTGCTCCTGCATATTCCAGCACTTGGTGGTTCTCAGTGTTGTCAGTGGCACTTCGTGTGCCCGAGGGTGTGCAGTGTGTTTGCACATATGCCATTAAGCTTGCCTCTGGTTTGTGGGGGCACTCATCGTGCTGCTGGTGCTTGGGAGAGGCACACGATGCAGCTCCCAGGTGACAGATGCCATGTCAGGACACTGGTAATTCCAGGAGGCTCCATCAGGACAAGGCTCATTGACTGTGGAGATGCCCAGGATGAAAAGGTGCTCAGTGATCCCAAGACTTGGTGTTTGTCGCTGCCTGCTGCTGCTACTCTCTTTGAACGGTATGTTTGCTGCATAAACAGCAAAACACCTAAGAATGAGAAATGTCTTGGGGCAAGGAATAAAAATACTATCTTTTTTCTTGTTGATAAAGAGGGAAGATATTTAGAAAAGCCACTTGAAATGCTCAGTGGAAGAGGGTTAATGCAGAGCTCGTGCCTGCTCCAGGCACAGTTCTTTCCATATGCCTTTGTCCTCAAAAGGTGACAGTAGCAGAGTGCAGGCAAGCCAGATCTTCTTCCAAAGGTTCTGGCTCCAACTGCTGCCTCTGCTTGCTGGGGAGCCACGCTGTGTCCCAGAGCTGCTGTCAAACAGCACAGAGTGGGAAGCAAAACTTCCCCTGGGTTTGCCTTGAAGAACTGCCACATTTCTGCATCGCATCAGTAAAACCAGTGAATTCCCTCTGCTCAGGAAATAGGAACTGTGTTGCTGCTCGGCAAGGATCAGGCAAGGTGAGACAAGGGAAAACAAGGGTTTGTCGCAATGTGTGACCAACCTGTGGTGCTGCCAGCCCAGGGGTGCTGTGGGGAGGGCAGGAAGCACAGGGCTCTCCTAAATGCAGCTCTCTGGATGCAACCCCCAGTGCAGGATGTTGCACACAAACTTTGATGGGCTCAAGGTAAATCCTTCATTCCCTTGGTTATCAGCTACTCTTGAGGGTGGGCACTATGTGTTTGATCTTCATGTAGGATGGTTTTTATGCCTGGAGACTCCGGAGTTCCAGCTGGGCTGGGCTGGAACCATAATCCAGCCCTTGGCCTGTGTGATGGTGTGTGCTGAGCATCACACGACCTCATCCTGTGTCCTTTAACACCGTGTGTGCAGACCAAAACCACTGGGCTGTGTGCTACCAATGCAAGTGAGACCTTCTGCCACCCCCAAAGGCTGCAGGGACGCAGCAGTTCAGGAGTCACATCTACTCAGTGCTCCCCTGGCCTTGATCACATCCCAGAGCTGCTGAGTGCCAGGCTTGGTGTTCACCAGGGCTGTACACTGGGCTGATGCATGAAACGCTCAAGGGCTCCTCATTAATTCTGCACGTTAATATCCCCAGGACAGCTACGTAATTTCAAGAGCATTTCATTTCCCAGGCAGAGCTCTGGCCTTTTTCCTACCTGAGGCATAATTTTCTCAATGACTCACTGGCACTTTGCCACCCAGCAGGAGCCACCACGCTGCAGAGCAGTGGTAGGGAAGAAATCTCCTCCTCCTTTGGGGACAGAGGAGAAAGGTGACATGTCCTGTGAACACATGTTATCCACAGGCTGTGAGGAGGACGTGGGAGCAGAGGAAGGCTCTGCGATCCTCCAGGGAATGTTGCTGCTCTCCTGTGCCATCCAGGGAGGGGAAGGCATGTCCCCACCTGTGCAAAGGCATTGTAAATTGTGCTCCTTCCTTAGTCTGGAGAGGGTCGTGGTAAATCTGCTTAGAGGAAGGAGTGGTTACCCACCTTCTCTGCTGGATGCCACGTGTGATAGTGCTTTTGGCCAAGAGCAAAGTGAACCTGGAGAACTTGGTCTGGATTTTGGCAGGGACAGTGCTTGGCAGCTCCTGAAATGGGTTAAAAGGAGATAATTTGCCTGAGATGCCTCCCCATTCCCTGCTGTTAATCAGATCTGTCCTTTCCATGTGGTTCTTTCCAGGAATTGTGATCTGCCTGGGAAATACCAGTCCATCCTTGCCATGCAGGCGAAAACTTGCTTTGCATCTTCTCCCTGTGATCTCAGATATGTGAAAGATGGTGATATGAGAGCTCTGGGTTTGTACCAAAACCCTCTCAGCACTATTTGAAGACTGGAGCTCATTCTTAGAGACCTGAATCATGTGCTTCTAACCCTCTGGGACAAGCTCAGTGGGTTTTCTGACTGCTGCAGGCCAAGAGGTCATTTCTATCCCTAAGCTCTCCTGGGGCTGTTTTCAACAGCAGCCAGTGCTCAGAAAATGAGCCTGGTAAACACCAGAAGGAGATTGTGTAATTGCCCAGTTTTGTGGTATGTGATAGTTTTGCATGGGTGAGCACTGTGGTGGGAACCTACTTTCAGTTCTATTGATCTTCTTGCCCTGGAAAACTAAAAAAAAAACCCCACCTGAGTCCTCTTTTCCAAGACCCTGGCGAGGCTGCATGTTCTACTGACATGAAGGGAAGTGGGGGAGATTTGCCTTCCTGCACCGAATCCAGGCTGGCACTTACAGACCATCTCTGCATCACGTGTCACTGCCATGGAGCTCCAGGGGCTGCTCGGTAGGGACACGAGGGGTGTGTGTGGCAGCACTGGCAACATTTCAGTTTGCAGTTATTATCTGTAGTGATTCAGCCCAGTTCTTTAAGAGTGAATTCCTGGGTCAGAAAGCCTGGAAGGGCAGTGATGTTCCTCAGGGACTGCAGTGCAGGGTAGGAGGTGAATGGGGCTGTTGGAGTTCTGGAACCTTGGGGTGGGTTGAACTTGACTGCCAGATGCCCACCCAGCTGCTCTCTCGACAAGACAGGGGATGAGGGGAAGATGAAAACGCCTTGAGATAAGGATCACTCAGCAATTACCATCATGTTCAAAATAGACTGGGGAAAAAGTGGTTTTGCTAATCCTGCAGCCTTACCTTGAGATACAATCCACTCTGAAATTATTGGGTGCTTCAGATTAGAGCTGACATAGTAGGTTGGGTGTGGGGGTGTGTTTTTTTGTTTTTTTTTTGTTTGTTTGTTTGTTTGTTTGGTTTTGGTTTTTGGGGGTTTGGGGGTTTTTTGTTTTGTTTTGTTGGTTTTTTGGGGGGGGTGTTTTTTTTTTTTTTTTTTTTTTTTTTGTTTTTTTTTTTTTTTTTTTTCCCCTAAGTCTCTTCTGGCTGTACATATCTCTGGATGTTCACTCTTCCCAGCAACAGAGATGCCTCATTTCACCGCTGATGAAATTGAGACTAGCTGACTGATCTGAGGTATCATAAGCAACCAGACACAGGCAGCAAGAGAAGATGAGTGTCCTGCCTTCCAGATCTCTCCATCCATGTGCCCTTATGGCAAAGGCCCACGGGATCCACATCCTGGCTGGCTCGTGGCCTGCAATGGGCTGTAAGGAGGCTGATGCTGAGGGGTCAGACTGGGATTCGCTCTGAGTTTGCTTTCCTTTCTCTCAAACCACTGAGCCCAGTTTCTGTAATGGGTTCCCCAACTTACTGTCATGAGGATGACAACACTCAGTGTTTCTGTGGGTAGATTTTCTTGTGGGTCAGCAAAATGGTGATAATTTCTTGACTGCTGTATGTTCATCTTCCCCACTCTGAATGCCAGGGTGAAATGCTCCTTTTTTTCTGTCCTTAGGGTTAGTGCCATTGGGGTGTTTTCCCTGAACAGGGTGTTTGGGGTTTTCCTTTCACTGTTTTTGCAGCAAGTGGCCATTCCAGTGTGCAAACTTCTCTGACTGCATCAGCTTCATGTAATGCTGCCCTCCAACTGCATCAACTTCATGTAATGCTTCCCTCCAGGTGTGCAGGGGGGTTTTAGGCCAAAGGTTTTCCACTTCAAAATAAAGGTTGCTTTTCTGCTAAAAGGGAACGACAACCTCTGGGCTTTGGTCATTCATTCAGGTGAGTGAGGAGAAATGTGTCCACCAGCCTGGGCTTATGAGGAGCTGCCCTGGAAAGAAAGAGTGTGCCCTGACCAGCCCCTGTGTGTCCCCAGGCCAGCTCTCATCATCCACAGTAACGGCATGGTGGGTTCCAAGGGGATGTGGGGATGTGCTGGGTGGGACTCTGGATGAGCCTGGGCACCAGCAAAGAAGCTGAAATCCCATGGCTCTGCAATTTGATGTGGTGATCTGCCCCTCAAACCCATAACTGGCACCCACTCGTGAGGCACAGAGCTCTGTGTCTGATCTATTGTGCAGGAGATATGTTTGCAGGAATCTTCTCCATAAGAAACTTGTTCCTTCTGGTGGGACGTGATACCGAGATAATCTCGATAATCATCATAATTTTTGGGTTTTACCCCCATCATCCCTTAAAACAGAGTGCTTGAACAAGCCATGTTTTTCTGTAGCTCTACAGAATTTCTCCACACCTTTTGGGAACCTCTGGGGAGGATGAAGCGACTGATATGCTCAGTGTGCTTCCCGAGGGCTTCCAGCCCATTGCAGCCTGAGCGTGGTGGGAGAGGGGCCAGGGCTGGGTGTGGGGCTCCCAGCAGGGCAGTGACTCTGCAGGAGCTGCCTGGGTGAGTCCCTGGCCCCTGTGGTAAATGTGAGATGAGCTGAGCTCTGTAAACAGGCTGTGAGCTCCGAGAAGCACCGCCTGGCTGCTGGTAAGAGTGACTTGTACCCAGAAACTGCAGCAAATCTGCTCTCAGAATCAGCAGGAACAGCAGCTGGGGCTGCAGCATCTTCTGCTGTCACATTCCTGGAAGGATGGGAGATGTCCTGCTTCTGTGTTGGGCTGTGATTCCCCCAGGCTGGAGCCACTTCTTGGAAATCCCTCTTCTCCAGGCTGAAAAAGGCAGAGGGGAATGCTGAACTGGCATATCCAATGTACTATGCATGGACACCTCTACTGACCTCATTGCTCCTTTTCAAGTGTGCAGCACCCTTTTCAGACAGCATAATTAGCACAGATAGCTCAGAGGATGTTTGGAGACCTGCAACTCTTTGGGCAGTGACCAAAAATAAAATTCAAAGTGGGTTGTGCTGGTGACAAGTGTGCCTGGCTGTGATGGAAATGGTATGCTAGGGGGAAGGAGGGCTCAAGCTGCAACCCAGCCTTTTGCCACCAGTACCTGTGTTGAAAAGGAGATATCTCCCTTAGGAAAACAGAATATTGGTGGGGCAGCTCAACTACATGGTTTTAGCTTTCTTGCTGTTTAAGAAGAGAAACATCTTAAAGGCCTCATGTCAGGACTTCTGGTTGCACCATCCAAGTGCAGCACTGCCATGGGGAGTCTCCATCCTCCATCTGGTGCACAGCCAGCGTGCTACAGGAGAGGCTGTCCCCAGACCTGGAGATTCAAGCTTGGCATTGGCCATCATGCTGCCACCATTTTCCTCTGCAGAAGCCACCAGCCTGCTGGGAGTGTGGAGGCAGGGTTTTGGGGCTGAGGCTGCGGTGCTTTCTCAGCAGTGAGATGCCCTGGAGGTCCTGCGCCCTCGTGCTCTGGAATGCTGCTGTGGAGGAAAGCAAACGAGCACACGAATTTCTAGTGTTTCAACACTCCCACTTATCACACACAGCCGCCTCTGCACTGCACAGGCAGGAGCTTAGGCACATCTTAGGCACAAGGTGAGACCTGGGGTGCTGGTGATATCCTTGTGGCCGGGAGTCTTCCTAGATCTCTGCAGCCAAAACTCCTTTGCTTTGCAGCACTGGGAGGAGGGAGCTGCCCCAGTGGTTAGGATTTAGTCAGGGAGGAACCTTCCCGCACTGGCAGGATGGTTTCCATAGCACCAGGGATGTTGTTCTATTTCCACTTCTGAACATCTCGTTTCCCTTTTACTGCACTAACGAGGTGACACCGAGCTGATCATGCTGCTCAGGGTTCGGTGCTCAGCCCACAGACAGGAGATCCTACAAGAGTTCCACTCCTGCCTGGGGCTCGTCTATACCCTGCAAAGGCAGCTGAGCGAGGTCAGAGCTCAGCCCAGACCCAGGTTTAGGGACTAGGTTGGGGCAGTCATATACACTTCCCCACTGTAGCTGCCACACATTGAGCCAGACCTGCTCCCACGGACTGTGGGGGAATCAGTGGTGAGCCCTGACAAGACACACGCCAGGCGAGGTGCTGCTTCCTGACAGAGGAAACCCGCATCTGAGGTCTGCTCAGACGGAGAAATTCCTGAAACATCAGAGCTTTATGGAAGCCAGACTTACTTCTTCTTTAAGCTGCTCTTGTCCCTGGCCTGAGCACTAAGGACGTTGTTATGTCGACAGCAGCTTTTGCAGCTTTACTTTGCTCGTGCCCCCACAAAGTCCTTTGCTCTGCAGCCTGGGCCTGGGGGACAGGACAGGCGAGGCAGGATGTGCTTGGCTCCAGGGCTCCTCTGGCATCACCTGTGGCATCACGTCCCAGCACGGAGATCCTTCGTTTTTAACAACTTTCCAGTGTCTGTGGGAGGCAGGGATGGAGGGATGGACGGGGCAGGGAGAGGAGCCAGAGGAGTCAGTAGATGGCAGAGTTGGTTTAACGTTTGCTCTCCGCTGTGCCTCTCAAAGGTTCACAGGGAATTTATGATGGATTTGTTATCAAGATGATGCCCCAAAACTGGGTCTATTGTAGCCTGGCCTAGGGGCAAGCTGGGGCTGGGGCGAGCACTGTGCTGCAGCATCAGGGCAGGCACCATGCAGGGAGAGGGCTCCTCACAGCTCCGACACGCCCTGCTGAGAGCAGGGGGGCTTTGGGGCCAAGGCAGAAGGGCTCTGAGTTACCTGCAGTGTCCGTCACACGCCAAGGAAGGCGACACTGCTCTGCCTTTGCTTCGCTTCGCAAGAGATTCAAAATTGGTGTTGCTGCCTCTGACCTTGCTGGGCTTCCAGACTGAGCGTGGCTGCATGTGATTTTCCACATGAATACAGATTCCCTCCTCCTGCCCCAGGCGCTGCCTTCTCCATGGGCATAGTTATTGCCAGGTAGAGATGGAGGATTTCCTCCCCAAAGCCCTCGGGTCAGAACAGTGTTCCTTGTCTGCCCTTTGTCGCTTTGGATTCCCAGCCTGGCCGGCTCATCTCCTGCCACTGACAGCAGAGTCAATGTCACTCTCTTGCCCACGCTGGGACTGTGTGTGACCCCAAGGGGATCCGAGTGACCCCGAGGTACAAGCACAGCCTCCCAGGGGATTCAGAGATCCGTGTGGAGAGGGGAGAAATGACAGCAAAGGCTGAAAGGGAATGAGTGGAGAGCCACTGAGGTGATTCTCATAGTGGTGACGAAAGCCCTGCGATGAGAGCCTTATGGAGCAAGAGGTGTGAAAGGTTTTGGAAAAGAGGAGTAATCTGTGTTAATATTGCCTTGGCAGGGGGATTGTGTCGTAATGAAGGAGAGAAATGCTAAAGACTGAATTAGTGGCTGCCAAATCTGCCTTGGGTGACTGCCCATCTCTTGAGAATGTCCACTCAGGCTCCCGGTGGTTTGCTGCAGGATGTGTCCGTGCCCCGCGGGATAACCAGGCACGGCTCAGCCCGTGTGAGCGCTCCCTGCAAACCTCCAGCGGCAGAGGAAGGGAAGGGAGGGGAAGGCGGAGCAGGACAGCAGCTGATCCAGGCTGTGTCTCACCCCACTCCCGTGACAGAACCCACGCAAACCCCTTGGGGTCCCATCCATCCCAGTGCTGCCCGTGGCGGCACCTCCTGAACTTTGGCCAAGAGCCGTGAAACCCTCCACAGGGTCAATACCCTGATCCACGGGCTGTTCGCACCCACTGGCCGGGAACGCTCGTGGGGTGGTGGGAGCCGAGGGCTGGGTGGCTCTGCCGCGGCTCGGCTGGCTCTGTCCCCACGGAGCCCGGCGAGCGCCCGCAGCCCGCGGCAACGCGGGGCTCAGCCCCACGGCGCGGGGAGGAATGTCAGCACCCCCCGGCTCCTCCCGAGCCTTTTGTTTTGCTTCGCGTGTCCCACACGGATGCGGAAAACGTGGTCCTGCGTGTCCTTTGGTCCTGGCAGGGAGGAAGGCGGCGGGAGCCTCCCCACCCACCCCTGGCGGCGCCCCGTGGGAGGCGCCCGCTGGCAGCGGCAGCCCTGCGTCCTCCCGCGGGTTTTGCTTCTGCCCACTCCTGCCTTCTCCTTTCACAACATGAAAGGGCAGAGCCTCGGCGGGGCCTTTCGCCGAGGCTTTGATGGGCGCAGCCCGCGCCGGGGAGGGCGGCTTTGGGCGCTGGGCCGGGCGCGGGGGGCTGCGGGATGCTCCGCTGCCTTCCGCCGTGACTCAGGGAGCAGGGGCTTGTTTGGCAGCGCCGGCGCCCTGGGGCCCTCCGCACCGCGCTCTATTTTTAGGAAGTCGGGAGAAGTAGGTGCAGCCCTCAGAGCAAGAAGTTTCTAGTGCCATTTGTGGTTTCACAGCTTCGGTAAGGCTCCGCATCAGCACTTTGGAGGCCGGGCGCTCTCTGCGGCTCAGCACAGCAAGGCTGGCGTTGCCAGCCAGGTACGGCACGAAAGCCACGTGCCCTTCGGGGCCCTCCATGCCTGTGGGCTCACCGGGGCGTGTTTGGTTGCTGCTCCCTGCTCTGCACCCACCTCAGTCCCCTGGTGTGCCTGTGGGTCACCTGGAAGGGCAGGGCGGGGAGGGGGTAAAGAGGGGCGGGGGCGCAGGGGACGGTGATGACCCTCGGAGCGGGGAAGCTCTGAGGGACAGCAGTGCCCCAGTGCCATCCCCTGCCACTCTTTGCCATTGCTCTTTGCTGCTCTAGCGGGTGGTAGAGAAGAGACAGATGTCTGGAGGGGCAGATGGCCCTCATACCTGGGGGGAAATGCAGCGGAGATGGCGCTGCACACCCTGGTCCGAGCTACCTTCTGGGACCACCTGTGTTCACCTCTGCTGGAGGTTGGGGCTTTTGCTGACCTCCACACGGGTGTCTCCATGGCTGAGGGCGATGGCGAGCGATGGGATTGCAGCCCGCCATTGCCACCGTAGTGGCTACAACCACCATCGTCTGCTCCTTTCTTCCACAGAAAGACGTGACTGTCACAAGGGTTGACACCTTCTTCTCTCCGTGAGGCCGCCTCTTGCTGCTCTGGACTCCAAGAACTTTCCTTTATTCATACCAAGGTAGAAAATTAACGGAAACTGCAGTGCAACCTTTCGTTCTCCGGATGCTGGTGATGTTTTCTGTGGTGTTCTGGCTGTGTCTGTTCCTCTCTGATGACAGGGTTGTCCTGGAGACATGAAAGCTTGGAGGACACAGAGGAGTGAAAAACCTGAAGAAGTAACAAAGCAAATGGTGGAAAAGCTCAAATTTCCCTTCTGCCCGTGGCCCTGTGCTGAAGGGACTTAATTTAGTTTTCTCTCATAGGTTCCCTTTGCATCCCTCCCACAACATTGCAGGCAAACTCCTTTTCTGACTCAGAATAAAATCTTCTTTTCAATGTATTGTTCTTCGCTCTGCACACCACCCAGCTTTTGTTAATTGTAAAGAGCATGTGGGGCAAGCAGCACATTTTAAAAAGCTATCACAAAACCGCAGCAGGCACAAAATCACACACAAAAAAATCACTCTCTTCTCACCGGCTTTCACCTTGCTGCCTTCAGAGATGCTCCCAGCCTTTCACAGATCACAGGGGAAGGCAACCGGATATTTTCTCAGTAAACAAAACTCAGAGCACTGAGTACAAGTGGAGACAAATTGCTGATCAGCGGAAATATCACAACTAGGTCAATAGGAATGCAAGTGATGGATCACATTTTCCCATTGTCACACCCGGGGGTTATCTGGCTTGGAGGAACGTGCCAGTTTGGGTTCACAAGTGGAATGGGTATGGTTGTGTTCAGAGGGTTTGGGGTGGTAAAAGAAAACCCAGTTGGTTTCTCAGTGATGGGCTTGTCACCAAGTGAAGGTGTGACATCATCTTCCCTGGGATTATCCCATGCAGGCAGACTCTTCCTTCTGGTGTTGGGTCCTCTCTCCATTGCCCATTGTCCCACTGGACCACGCCCTTCTGTCTCTAAGGCTGTGTTCCCCCTCTGCTGTGCTCCCCCATGTTCCTACAGCAGGCAAACAGTCAAGAATGTGCAACTGGGATGTTGCCTGGCCCTGGCATTGGGGTAACATGGGCTTTGAGGGGTTTGAGTCTTTCCCCTCATCCCGTCTATCCATGTTGGGAAGTGAGGTGGGGACAGAGCATGTCCCCAGGACCCAACACCCCCGCACACACTGCCGCAGATTTTTTCCCCCTGGGCTGGCTGACAGAACAGCCCAGTGGGGCTCTGCCTTCCACAGAGCTCAGTCAGCTCCCCCTGGTTGCTCTGACACTGCTGGCATAGCAGGCATAGTAGGCATAGTAGTCTGGCTTGAAGGATGGGGTGGTGCAGGGTGGGTGGCTCCTGAGGGCCTGGTCCCTGCCGGCCAGGGCAGCGAGGGGCTGGATCACTGACGTGGAGCAATGGCTTGCTGAAGAGGAGCTGCTGCTGACAAGCCTCTGCCAAGATCCCCAGTGTCACATTTTCCACCTGCTTTCTCCCGTCACGGTGCCGGTAACTAGAGACTCAGTTTCCTGGTTTGCAGCACGAGCAGGCCAACCTTCTGGTGATGTTTTGGGCTGGATATCCAAAACCAGAGCCTTTCCCCGTCCTCCTCACCAAACCCATCAGCTCTTCTGAGGATGCTGCTGCTCCAGCCTCCCCAGCAAGGTGCATGCAATGGGGCCAGTAGGGTGCTTGGGCTTTCCAGCATTACCAACAGGTTCTTCTCTTTTCAGTGAAGCAGTCACAGGGGGCTATCGAGAAAAGGCTTTGAAGAGGTTTTGTCTCCTGGGGACAGCCAGGGCTCAGGAAAAGCTGTGCAAAGCCTCTCTGCAACACTCCATGCTGTGGTTTCACATGTTATCGGCTGCCTCTGTCCCAACACATTCAGGAACAGTATTAAGTGATAACTTCTCATGTCATTTTGTTTCTGATGTAGCGACTTCCCCTAGATGTGCTAAGTTCAGAGGAAACTCTCAACAGCCCTGGAAAGTGCTGGTGAGTGTGAAGGGGTGAGGACTTTGGGGAGCAGATGCTTCTCCCCACTGTAGCCTCATGGTCCTCAACTGTCTGGGGTGTTCTTGGGAATATCCAAATGGCTTTTTGCCATGGCAGGGCTGGTGTGCAGGAACTTGATGTCAGACCAGACTCCTGTGAGGAGGCCAGGGCTGGGCTTTCCAAAGATGATGCCAATTTTAAGACAAAAAGGAATAAAAGCCAGACTCTCCGTGGGCTTGGTTCTTTGCACAACAGGGCTGCAAGCCCAAGGGACCATGTCCAAAGCCCAGCAATGCCGAGGAGACCCCCTTTGGCAACCCAGTGTTTGGGCCACCTTGTTGCTGCCAGGAGGATGTTCTTGGAGGGACTGGGAAGCCCTGGTGAGCTGAACAGCAATGCAGCCCTTGGATGGTCAGGGTGTGTGGGCAGTCCTCAGGGTATGGACACCCCAGGGCAGGGACTCCAGGAACCACCCTCTCCTCTAGAAGGCAAAAGGGACACGGAGGGGCTGACCTTGGAGCTGGCAGTGCCATCCCAAAGCTGCCCTCGTCGCAGAGGTGTGGCATTCCTGGCACAGTGAAGGGTTACATGGCTCCAAAGCACCAGCCAGGGCCTCAGCTCTGGGCTGTCCTCTGCCCAGTTCCTCAGTTGCTGCCCACAAAGACCCTGAAGCCTTCTGAAATTCGTGATTTGGATGTTTAGGAGAGTGGTGACCTGCCGAGGCCAAGCTCTGATTCAGTTGCAGAGGTGTTTGTGCTTTGTTACCAGCCTTTGCATTTGCAGCTCTCAGCGCCCTAACCACAGAGAGCAGGATGCGGGAGAGAGGGCAGATAGCACAGCAACGCTGGACTCCATCCTGCACCGCTCTGAGCAGCCCTGAAAGGCACTGCGTGCCCTCCTCTCCTGGGACTGCTGGGGAGCAGCGCCTGCTCAGCACCCACTGCCTCGGCAGGATCCAACCCTTTATTTTTTGCATGCACATCTGATAAGAGCATCGCCTCTAGCATGCCTTCTGCACTTTCAGAGCAACTCTACATGGTGGCTTGATGATGCCCTCAAACCAGCAGCCCAAGTCTCCTCACAGCAGATCCTCACAGCCTTCCTCCCCTGCACTCCAACAAACGCCCAAATTTATTCTCTTTACGTGGAGGAAAAGAGGTCTGTCCTCTGGTGAAAGCAATGAGTACCCCTCTGTATTTACCCTAAATTATTTTAGCAGTGTTTCATGTACACATGAATGTCGGATGCCTCAAAAGCTTGGGCACAGGACCTCATCTCCCTGCTGCCAGCTTGAGAGGGGTCAGGGCACAGAGGGGAAAGGCATGGCCCAAAGTTGCATGGTGGTGAAACCGGGAGGTCAGCAGCTGGCAGGGGTACCTGGCATCCCCAGCAGCACTTTTCATGTCTGGTTATATAGATACAGGTAACCTGGACAGGTGGGGGTAGGGTCTGAGATGGCTGGCGCCCTTGGGTGCAAGGTGAGCACCTCCCAAGGACACCAAAAAAGCTGCTTAAAACTTGTCTCTCCAAACTGATGGACAAGCACCACCCCAAGGTGCCACTGTCTGTCAAGGACCATGAAAGCTGCACCCACACTAGGGTCACAATGTCTGTAGAGATGATCCTTTCTCCCAGATCATCCAGCCTACCCAGGCAGAGACTTTACCCACGAGGAGCAGAGGGGAAGGCAGAAACCAGCACAACCCACCTGCCTCAGCCAAGCGTCTTCACTGCAAAGACCATCCTTCTCTTGGAGGAAATGAACAGCAAGATTCCTTTCTCTTCCCCTCTGAGGAACAACTAATTTTCCAAGTGCTTCCTAGCCCCCAGCAGCCCACAGGCCTGCTCAGCAGCTCTCTACCTCTATTCAACATCTTCATTTCTTTGAAGACAACTTGCCACAAAACTTTCATCCACAGCAGCCAAAAAAACAAAAACAAAAACAAAACCCACCAGGGAATAGTTTGGAGTGATTCAAGGGCAAGTATGAATACACTGCATAAGAACCTCCCTCTGTTTCTTGTAGAACAGTAGGAAAAAGCATGGAAGTGCAACAGAGAGAAGAAAGTCTAAGCAATTTTTTTTTTTTTTTGTTGTGGGAGATGGTAGTGAACAAATCTACCCACTACGAAGCGGTTTTTCCAGGAAGTGTAGGTTGTTGCACCCTGTATCCCTTGAGCAGCGGGCGCTCGCACAACAGTTCTCATGCTACTTGCAAGCAGCTCATTTGAAGGAGCCCCAGCAAGGTGCACGGAGGATGAACGAACCCTACAGCCCTGAGACACCCCGGCCCATCAGCAGCACCTCACCCGGCACCATGAAGATGTTCATGGGCTTCCTCACCGTATTTATTGTCGCCCAGATGATCGGGACCGTACTCTTCTGTTTGTATCTTCACATGAAGGTCGATAAGGTAAGTGGAGAAAGAAGGTTGTCTCTGCTGGAGATGAACACGGTAGAGGACGATGCTGACCACTGGAGGAATGCAGCAGTAGCGTTTATCACGCCCATGTTCTCATTTCTGTTTTAGTTTGACACAAAGATGTCCACTGGGGAAGAGATCTGTTCTCTTCGTTAACAGTATGAGAATGGATCAGCCAAGAAGAGCCGTGATGAGCAAACCTGGCAGCTGCTGGCCAGTCCGGGGGCAGGAGAGTGTGGGTTAGGCAAGCAAGTGGTTATTGTGGGCTTGGTGGTGGTGGTTCTGGTTTCATAGCACTGGCCAGCACTGTGACACTAACTGCGAAGATGGAAGGTCCAGAAGTGAACATTTTTTTAGAGTTCCATGTGTGAATTTTACCGGTGCCTCACTTCAGATCCTGTCCTTCAGCTTAGGGAAGAGAAGACTGGACCTTAGTACTTTGTGATTCTTTGAAGAGACTGAGTATCGGTGACCCTCTCCCTCACTTGGGACAATATTAACTGAAAAGTTAGAGTCTGAAAAGCTGTTTTTGAGGTTACCATGACTGCAGCCACACTGCATAATACTTAAAATCACTGATCTAAGTCTACTTTCCTCCAAACCAGAAAAGACTGCTGGCTAAAGAAATATGTGTCCAAAATCTGAAAGGAGTTTTTCTTACCAGATGAACTGATAAGGTCATCATTACTCATTTCTAAATGTACTGTCTCAGCGTAAATTGAAATTTAAGTGGGTGGTTTCTGATCTTCAAGGATGGGAGCAATCCTGAGCTAGAGGGTCTTAAAGATCAGGGGGACAGAAGGGGACTTTGCTTCACGGAGGTTGCAGCTTGGGGTGGAGGAGTGAGAAGGTTTGCCAGCAGGGTGAAATGTGACCACACGGGGCCACAGCAGAGGGACAGGGACAGCTGAAATGCACTCACACGTCGCAAGACTTCAAACCCAACCCTCCACATCCCAGTGCTCCTTGTGCTTCATGTCCATGCTGTGTGGCTTCATGTCCAGTGTCACTTTCTCTTTATCATTTAGCCGATGATTAGATTTTCACAAAAAAAAAACCCCAAAACAAAACCAAAACACACCAAAAAACCCCACAAACAAAATCCCCCCAAAAGGCCACAAACAGGTGTAATTTCAAAAATCAGTATTTTGATGCATTTATTTATATTTTTATTTATTTATTCGCTTTCTGATTTTATTTTTTTTTTAATATGAAGCTCTTGGCACAATTCAGCCTCAACCTATAAGTAATTTTATTTTCTTGGCAGCTCTTTTAGTCAATAAGTGAGTGGAAAATATTTCAAGCCCACCGTGCGGGTAGGGAAACAAGGGTCTGAATGAGCATTCGAGGTGGGGCAGGGGCTGGGGCTGGAGCCACTGGGGAAGCAGCCGCAGTCCCTGAGTCCCTGGGCCACCTGCTGGGATTTCCATGCCTTTTGGAAAATGCAGAGAGGGCCATTCAAACTCCTTATCAAGGTGATAGAAAATAGATCCTGAGCGATCCTTCTCCCACTCAGCACTGCCAATCAGGGTGAGCTCTGTGGGTGCAGAGGATGAGGGTGCAGATGCTCCGTTCTTGGTACCCACAGCTCATCCCAGTGCTGAACAGCTGACCCTGAGCTTTGCAGGCGGTGAATTGTCCCTGGCAGGAACTCAGCATGGCTTTGCTGTTGCAGGTTCCCCACTAACATCCCATTCACTCTCTCTTCTCTTCCCCATCGGCAGATGGAAGAGGTGTTGAGCTTAAGTGAAGATTACGTCTTCCTGAAGAAAGTACAGAAATGTCGTACGGAAGAAGGTCAGAAGTCGACATTACTGGACTGTGAAAAGATTTTAAAGGGTTTCCAGGATCTCCAGTACAAGGTACGTGCTGTTTGGTGGATAAAGACCCTGCTGAAGGGGGAGAGGGGCTCCCAGGCACACACAGCTTCACCCCAAGCCTTTTTTTAAACCCATGGGCACCCTTTATTTCAAGGCTATGTTACACATGCCCTTTTTAAGTCTACATTATTTTTTGCACTACATTTTTACACTATATTCAGTATCACTGAAAAGTCTCCTCCATTTTTCCCCTAAAATGCTGTTGATCAGAGCGTGACCAGCTGCATATGCCACGGGATGCTCTCAGCCACCTGCCACTGGGAACACTTCTACACCCACTTTGCCCAGGTGTCGATGGCAGTGCAAGGCTTGGGCCATGTGGTCCAGGCAGCTGGCGAGGAGGAAGATGAGGGTGCTGTGCCAATGTCACCCCATGGACTCAGGGATGGCACCTCCAGACAGTGCAGTGGCTCCTCATGTGTGGGTCCAGAAAAGCCAACCTGCACTACAATATCCTTCTGGAGCATCTGAGGGATGCCCAGAGAGGGATAGGCTTCTCTTATCCTGCTCAGCCTCGAATTTGCTGTTTAGGAGTGGCTGTGGTGGCCAAAGCAGGCAGGGGAGGGACATTTCTTCCTCTTTGTCACTGCCTAATGACAACAAATATCTCAGCTAAACCTTCAGGTTTGCATCAGTGCCTGACTGCCAGAAATTGTGTCTGAGGTGGGCCCTGAAACCCCACACTGCAGGGGCAGAGATATGCCTGGCTGCACTTACAGCGTGGCTCTCTGACACATTTTTAAATGAAAAGGAGATGTTTGTTTGCTTCTTTCTGCTTTTTCAAATAAACTTTCCTTTTCACATAATTTTAATTGCATGAAAACTAAGACCACAGACCTCTGCTGCAAACAGTGATGCTAGGGGAGATACTGGAGGGGCTCAGTGGTTTTTGACACCTCTGCTAAGGAGGTGTCAGGGTGAAGCAGCACCAACTTGAGCAGTGACCGTAAAGAGGCTTTCAAAATTGTTTATTTGCAATTCTTAAAAAAAATGTATGTTTTTGCTGTTGTTACAGGATGAAATCGTCAAGGAGCAGCCCAAGTTTGACATGCAGAGAGGTGCGTTCCCACTGTCAGTAGTGCACCCATAGCTTGCTGGGGCAGGAGGAGTACCTTGGTCTGGGGAGAGGTTTCCTTCACCCTGCAGCAGCCCAGGGTACATCAGAGAGGCAGGGGAAAAATCAGGGTTTGGAGCATTCCCATGGGTGTAGGACTGTGCACAGCATGGTGCTGGCAGGCACTGGTTATCTCACCAGGGCAGGCAGTTCTGGGTGCCACAATGGCTGAAGTTGATGGAATTGAACCCAAAACTAAATCAACGGTCTTTTTGCATTGCAGGTCACGAGCACCATGGACATCCCCATTTGATGCACAAGAATGAGACGACTGTGGCAGGTGAGGTGTGGGCACATCCAGGTCCTGTTCCAACAGTGGGAAAGGTGGCACTGTCTCCTTCACGGGCTTTATCCCTCAGATGCTCCACCTCAGAGGCAACTGCATGTCTTTGCTGAGTGGAGGCCAGGTCCTGCCTTACTCAGAGCTGGAGCTGGAATCTGGAGACATGTCTCTGATCTGGAATTGGCCTGTAGAAAAACATAATAGTGGGGTGTGCTGTGGTGCCTGTAGAGGAGCTGCACTGCCCAGAGGGGACAGCAGATGCCAAGGCTTCAATAACACTGGCTTTTTGGAATTGCAGCAGAGAAGAGGCAGCCGATTGCAGTCCACCTGGCAGTGCAGAAGAACAACAAGACAAATTCAGGTAAGACAGACTCACTCGGTCCTGCCTTGGCCAGGAAGCCAGTGGGACATGGCAGTGTGCATCCCCAATCCTGCCCCGTGGCTCCCTAAAGGCAGGGACAGGGACAAAGCAACTCCAGCATGAAAGTGTTCCCAAAGGACAGCAAACCTCTCAGTGCATGTCACCACCTGCACCTGTGCCACATGGGGTTCTCACGTCCCATACCGACTGTCCTCAGTAGTCATATATAAATATGTGCCTTCCTAGAAATGCACCACAGCAGCTTCATCTTTACATGTGGAAAACTTTTTCTCTTCATATTTAAAGAAAAGAAACCGCCCATTTTTCTTTTGTTCTTTAAATGGAGCCCTTTTGCTCTCCTGGCCCCATCTTGTTGCGGTGGCTGCTGCGTAAGGGCTCTGCTGGCATATTGTGTCTGCTGATTTAATCCTCTTCTCACCTGTGGTGGTCCTGGTAGCACTGTGTGCTGGTTGAGGACTTTACAGTCACAACATAGATCGCTCCAAACTGATTTAGGCAAGCTGCACTTATGTACAGCCTTGGCCACATTAGGTCTGAGAGATGGACCTGCGTAACAATGCATTTGTGTGTCTGTGTTGACCGTGGGTGCTCTCACTGCTCTGTCCCCCTGCATAGCCTTAGCTAAGAGACCTCCCTCAAGAGCAAGGATTACCAAACTGAGTATGAGCTTGCAAGGTGGGTCTCTCCACCTGGCAAGGATTTCACAGTCTGAGCACTTCTGATTTAATTCTGGAGTAACTGACAGCAATCAGCAACTGCTCTTTCCATCTCTGACGCAGCATTTCACCCAGAGCATGGTCTACCTGTGGAAAGCTTAGTGTTAGTAAGTTAGATAAGATCAAAGAAGTGAGAAACTTGTTGCACTTTAAAACTCCTTGTTCAAGCACTTGTTGAGCCCATAAAGCAGGTTGAAACAGCTCAGAGAGCAGCAGTTGCCTGGAGCTCAGCTCCACGTGGGCTAATGTCTCTGTGGGATGCTCAGTGATGGACCATGGGCTGCATGGCTCCCCCAGGACCACCCATGCCACCCTGCCACAAGAACTGGGACAAGTCGAGCCCATTCTTTCCCATGGAGCCAGGTTGCTCATCCTGGCTGCTCTTGCAGGTGTCTCTGTAGGCTGGGGAAGGCAGAGGTCCAGATTCCCTCTAGGAGGTCGTGGCTGGCCTCAGCCCCCATGGCCATGGTTTCCTGGTCTCTGTATTGGCTTATCTGCACCAACTCCATGTGCTACTCTGATGGCACCACTAGCGTCCCAAAAGCCATGGCAGCAGCTGGTCTGCATGTGCCGTGGTCCTGGTGGTGGGAAGCAGCACTTGTTGTGCAAAGCCCATCCAGCTCTGCAACCAGGCAGTGATCAGAAGTGTAGGTTGTTTAGTTTTGTGCTTCCTTGATAAAGTCTTGCCATCTCCAGAGGCCGGGTGGAGGAGGGACTTTGGAGGAAAGGCTTTGTGCCCTGGGGTGGGAGGCTCTGAATGATGGAGTCACACTGAAATCCATGGAGACAGTGACCCTGCAGGAGTGTGTTTGGTCTGTGGTGGTAACCATGTGCAATCCTCCTCCCCAAGCATTTCCACTTGGCTGGATGAAGGAAGCAAAATGTTCCTCCACTTGTATATCAGTTCAAGAGTGTCAAGGCCAGTGACCAGCAACATGGGTCAAACCTGCCCTGGCCTTGGGGGAAGCATGCTCCCCTGGGCTGGGGTTGGTGTCCTGGGGTGGGCACCAGAGGCAGTGAGGTCAGAAGTCTGTGGGATATCCCCCGAAATCCGCCTGCAAAACTGGATGTCTCCTTCTCCCAACTCACCTCCGCACTCTCTCCACAGTGCTACAGTGGAAGGAGACAATGTATGGCCCCACGAACAGCTTGATATCCAACCAGGAGGGCAAACTGAAGGTGAAGGAAGCGGGGCTCTACTACATCTACTCCCAAGTCAGCTTCTGCACCAAGGAAGCAACTTCGGCCCCCTTCACGCTCTATATTTATTTGCATATCCCCAAGGAAGAGGACCGGCTCTTGCTGAAGGGACTACAGACACAGGGCACAAGGAAGGACTGCGAGCTCCAGTCCATCCGGGTGGGAGGTGTCTTCAAGCTCCGGGAAGACGACATGGTCTTTGTCAACGTGACAGATGCCACAAAACTGAACTTCAGCCACGGCAACAACTACTTTGGCATCTTCAAGCTGTAGTGAGGAAGGGGCTGTCCTGAGCTGGGGTTCCAGCCCAATTTTGTTGAGCCATTTGCCTTTCCCTGTTTCCCTTATTTATGTTCCTCTGCCTCTTTGTTTTTCTTGTTTCTTAATTTGTATATTTTGTTATTTATTAATGAGGGCCAAGAGGCCCCAAGAACACAAACGGAACAAAGTTTGAAGCTGTTGTTGTTGTTTGCTCTTAGCTTTCTTCTGTTGCTGCCAGTGATTTGGTACATGCTAGAGTTGTGTGCCCGGGTCCACACACCCCACATTCCTGGCAGGGTCAGTGTCCCCGTTATGTCACAAGAGCTTTGTTTAGCAAACTACCATCAACGTTTCTTTCCTAGCAACGTAGGATGGCTCGGGGCACTTCAGCCAAGCTGTGTTCATACATATCTCCCGTACCAATCTGCTTACCGAACATCAATGGAAAAACATAAAAAGGCTTAGGAACGTCTCCTCTAAAGGAACCAGTCAACCCAGCGCTGTCCTTATGTTCCAACTGCTGGTGATGCATCGTTGCCACCCCAACTGTCTGCTGTATTTTGAGAACCCCTTTTTTCCATCCATGCCTATTTACGAAACTCAACCAGCCTTCTCAGGGTGTCATTGCCTTGGCCGGGCTCACACTTGGTTACAATCACTCTGCTTCAGAGGGGTGATTGGTGGCCGAGGGAGGACTGCTGATTTCAAGGCAGAGTGAGGGTAAGGCACCAGTGGTGCTCTGCTCTCAGCGACCTGAGTCTGCTCACCAGACTGCTCTTCCTCCTGCCTCTGCAGGTCGAAAACCCTCTGCCTGTGGACTGCTTCACTCCACTGTGGAAGGGGCATTGGGCACCACCATCAAAACTGGACATGCATCTTCTTCTGAGACCTCTCCTACCCTAAGAGGAGGACCTGAAAAGCACAGGGGTGGGCAGGATGACCCACTTCATCCCAAGCCCTCCAAGGGGCATGTTCAGAGCATTTCTGGCTGTCCTCACTGAGAACGTGCCCATGGTGGCACTTTTCCTGAGCTCTGGGGGAGCAGGACTATGCAGATGGGCAGGACCCTGTCTTTGATAGGGGGTACCCAGGTGACACCCCACACCAGGGTCTTCTCAACCCTTTTCTCCAGCTTGGCATGCAGGCAAGGTGAGCAGGGCACAAGGATGGTGGTGCAGCATTTGTTAAAAGCATTTGAAGATGACACAGGTGCCAAGCCCGGGGCATTTTGTTATGCAGGTCATACTTGTCAGAGTGCCAAAATTTGGAGATACTCCTGTAAACCAACAGGTTTGCAAATGGAAGAGCTTCCAGATTTAAGCAGGTCTAGTCCTAACACAGTGCCTGAGTGCCACCACTGCTGGGATGGACAGGGCAGTCTTTGCACAGCTCATTGCAGTGCCGGGTGCCCAGCACAGCCCCTTCCTTAAATCAGTAGAGCTCAGAGACAGTCTGCTTTCACTCTGATTTAATACGTAGCTTTTGACTGTTCCCCAAAATTGTTTAACTTCATCAGGGAATGGACCACTGTTGTCTGACACCATGTATGAATAATATTTATTTAACTAAAACTGTCTTATATTTGTAACCAGAGAGAGACTGCGTGCCAGGGAGCTCTGTGTGGCTGTAGCTGTGTTTTGCAGCGTATTTCAGGGTTCATGGTATCCCCTTCCCCAGTGTGGGGTTTCATCCATGGATCACCCAATGAATTAAGAGACAGGTGGTTTTGTATGTTTTGGACACTGCTCACCCTTCCCAGCCCCAGCCTCTGGGTTGTGCTTGGAGTCTGGGGACCGAGAGGGTGGTGAGGTGGCACTGGGGGGCACACTGGGGACAGCCAGTCCCAAAAGCCTCTGGGGACAACCATCCCACCACGCTCCTTGGGACGTGCTGGGGATAGCCAGGGCCAAGCAGCATTAGGGGCATTTTGGCTGGAGGAGGAAGCATTTTGTTACTCAGAAAGAAGAACAGGGAAGGCAGCGGGACACTGGGGCTGGAGCCCCCGGCACAGCTGTGGGGCAGAGGGGTGGGGGGTTTTGGGGATTTAGGACACCTGACTGGAATAGGACTATTCCTGCCTGTCCTACGGTCATGGAGCCTGCAGGGGTGTCTCTGCTCCGGGGCAGAGGATGGATGCTGCAGAGACTGGGTTCCTGTGGCTGCTGTGCGTGGGGCTGGGCAGCCGCTGCCTCCCACGGGCTCCCGAGGTGCTGTGGGTCCAACCACAGCCCTGCTGCTGCTGTGGGTCCAGCCACAGCCCTGCTGCTGCTGCTGCAACACCACCAGCCCCTGCGGGCTGGGCTCACGGAGCCACTGCTGCCACGGCCCCAGAGCCCCAAACCTCCACGGGGCAGGGCGAGTCGCTTGGCCACGGTGGGAGCGTGGGTGGGAGCCACAGGAGAAACCAACGATGGTCTGAGACAGGGGAGAACATCTGGGGGGCAGCGGGTGGGGACGGGAGGGGAGAGCCGTGACAGGAGCGTGTGAGTGTGGCCGGAAAACTTCGGGAGCAGAAAGGCCGTTCGTGAGGAGCGAGGGGGAAACTGTGCTAAGGGCACGGCCGGGAAGGCCCTGCAGGCCCAACCCCAGCGGCCAGCAGCACGGGCTGCAGACCGAGAGGGCATCCGAGAGATGCAAATCACAGGGCTGGGGAACACGACTGAAGAGGGGAGAAAAAGAATAAGCACTTAAAAAGTCCCTAAATTCTGCAGCAAGGGCAGCGGGTGCCTGCAGGCTGCCTGCCTGGCCCCAGCCCCTGCCCGCGCCGCTGCTTTTCCTCAGGCTTTTGTCTCTTGCCTCTGTTTCTTTGCTTGCCAAAAATAGCCTGTGGGATTCAGAGGTGAAATAGTGTGTGGGAGGGGAGGAGATGTGATTGCTGCCATCCAGCTGTGCCCTTCTCCTGGGCCCTTTGCTCTCCTCCACAGCCCTGCCTGGTGCCGTAGCTGGCACAGGCTTCCTCTCCACATGGAAAGTCTGAATTTGTCAATACATTGATTTTTCCCTTGACGCGGGGCCTCTACGTCACTCCTTAGGCTGTGGATTTTACGGTTTCCAAACTGATTTTTGTTCTTCTTTTTGAGTAAAGAAGAGGAAGAGAGGATGGTGATCGTGTGGGACACATCAGCAGGACTGACACTGGGGGTCACAGACGAGCAGTGGCAGGAGCAAACAGCAGCGTGGTCATCTGCTGAGAGAGGTGCTTGCATGGCTTAAAACACACTGAACTCGCTCAGAAATACATAGATACATATATTTAGTTTTGTACAAGAAATGGCATTTTGGGTTTTCTTTCCTCAGCAACAATTTGGATGCCAGTTATCCAAGCAGGGTCCAGCATGAGCCACTGAGCTCAGAGCCGCCAGGCAGCAGGAGCTGGAGGTTGGCTGTCCAGGGCTCTTGGGTCTGGATGTGACCCTGCTCTGCCACTGCAACAATTCTCCAAAGTGCCCCTTGGGTTCAAGCGAGCTGTCTTGCAGAATCCTAGAATGGTTTGGGTTGGAAAGGACCTTAAGGATTATCTGCTTCCAACCCCCTGCCATGGGCAGGAACACCTTCCTGTAGACCAGGTTACCCCAAGCTCCATCCAACCTGACTTTGAACATCCAGGGCAACCACAGCTTCTTGGGGCAACCTGTGCCAGGGCCTCCCCACCCTCACAGGGAAGAATTTCTTCCTAATATCCCATCTAACCCTGCCCCTGTCAGTTTCAGACTGGAGCATTTTTCCATCATGCACCCAAGGCCAGTATTTCTTTTTTTCCACGTTCTTTTTTCCACTCTGAGTGCTGTTTAGGGAAGGAGAGCAGGGTCCAGTCCTCCTGCCCTCAATCCTTGTGCTTTGGCTGCGGGCTGCCAGTGGGGCATGCCTCTACCAAAGAGTTAAAAAAAAAACCCCAGTGTGCAGGAGAGGTCTTGTCCAAGTGGTAGACCAAAGGAAATCCTGTCACCACACCTAATTGCCAGAAGAAAACACACACTACCTAAAATAAAAAATAAAAAGATCTTGAACAGGCAGGAAGTCACTTATCTACAGCAAGTGGCTGGTGCAGCAGAGAGCAGCCTGGTCTCCACAGAGCATCCTTGTGGGCAGAGTGCACGCAGGGCCCGAGGGATGGAAAAGCATCTCCTTCCCTTGGGACCAGGCGCCCTTCCCTGCTGCAGCTCTGGGTGATGGAGGGTGATGAGCACCACCATTTGCTCCTGCATCCCCACCAGCACCCCCCAGTAAATCAGAGGGATTTTGAGCAAGTCAGATGCCCAGAGCAAGCACTGGCTTTGCTTTCGTGGAGGAAACAAAGGAAGTGGCACCGAGGGCTGAGAAGTGATTTTTGTCCTTCTTTATTTGTTGAAAATGTCAATTAAAAAACTGTTCAAAATAAAAACATGTTAGAAAAGTTGAACTTGCATAAGTAGTTACAGTAAATAAACCTACATGACAAAGATAAACTGGAAGGCAGCTGACACAACATCCATCTAAAGACAGACTCACTGGAACCTATTTACAAAGCACTGTAAACAAAGTAAATATGGAAACATTGCTGTCCATCCGGCATGGCTTCTTTTCCTTTTTATTTTATTTTCTTGTCTTTTTTTTGGCTTCTAGCTCTTGACAAACACTTGATCCAAAAAGTCCCAGTGTGCCCTCCATCACATGACATCTCACAAACATGCATATGTACACAGCACGGGTTTCAGCTAAACCTGGGGGCAGCGAGGACACATTTCTACCCTCTCCTCGGAGTGTAAAGGGCCCTTGGTTTGCTTCCTGGCACTGGCTGCACATTGCAAGCCCAGTCCTCAGCCCAGCTTTGGGCAGGCAGCAGGACCAGACAATGCTGAGGTGTCTGGGCACGGCATCCCAGAGCAGTGGAGTGGGCAGCAAAGGTCCTTCTCCTGGAAAATCATTAACAGGTACACTAGGGCTCAACTGCTGACCAACCCACTCCACTGTGTGCCTGGGCAGGGATGTGGGGAGCTGCCATCCAGCTGGGATGCTCTGGGCATTGCAAATGTAGCCAGGCCTCTGTTTTGTCCTAGAAACAGCTTAAAGAGGGTTTCTTATTACACTCCTTGTGATCTTATTGAGTCTAACTCTCCTTCTATGTCCTGGCTAAATTTTAATGGCAAGGAGGGAGTTGTAATTATTGCCTCTGTTATGTCCTTCATGACCAACGTAACGGTGGGACTGTAATGAGCTGTGGTGCCTCTGCACACCCTGGGACCATGCTGCCCTGTGAGATAAATAAGACTTATCATTAACTTTAACAGAAGGTTATTTTTATAATGCTCTTAAGGAAGGAAGGAAAACATCAGTTCTAAACTAGGGTATAACACCAAATAAGATGAAGAGAGCTGATACATATGCATGTTGCCTGTGTGCTGTGTTCGAGGAGCTGTGCAGGGTTCTGGAAGGGTGTTGCACATCCTTTTCCCAGGAGCGTTCCAGCTCTTGTCAAAGCATAAATACCTTTGCTATTCCAAAAGAAAGTTCCTTTTGTCTAGCAGAAAGCCCCTTTGGGGCGATAGGGGAGAAGTGGCCATTGGCTACATTCCCAGCCTTTGGGAAGGAGTGATGGAGAGCCTAACGTGGGCAGAAGGGAGCAAGAACCAGCACATTTGGGGTTGTTTTTTGTTGTCAAGCAGTGTTTACATTTCATACAGAGAAAAGCATGTCCTGCACGGGGAAGCGCAGCAAAACTATAATCTCCTAGGACACCTGGACACTCAATGTGAAAACAAAGCAGGGGGGTAGGAGTTCTGGGTCATGCATACAAAAGGGATGGGGGGCAGAACAGCAGTTACCTGTTGTGCTAATCACGAGCTGTAAGGAGGCAGCACTGTGCAACATACCTTCCCATGCGCTCTGACAGGTGCTCCAGATCTGACTTCCCCAAGGAGTTCAAATGTCTTCATGTTAATTGCACATTTTAATCAGTATCAAGGCCACACGGGAACCACAGTATTGCTGGGCTCTAGTTCGCTACAGTCAACTAATGGGGAAAAAGAAGGTGGATGGGAAAAGCTTCCCCAGTTGTGATTATCTGAAAAGAGGAGCATGGTGCTTTTTGGTTTCTGCTCAATGCCACCTCAAAAATGTTTTCATTCAATAAATAGGTACCGGTGCTTTTGAAAAGAATGAAAGCATTAAAAAGTGCTTAAGCTTCCTCTAGGAAACTGCTGCCCAAGCCCTTGTGGGCAGCAATCACTAGCAGAGTTTGTATTTGCTCCCAGTAGCAGGTACGATGAGGTATTAGTTGCTGCAGATGAATTGTGAATCATGGACCGCTTGCTTACTGGTTTAGTTGTGATTGATTGTTTCTGCTTTATTTCCTCATTGGATGGAAGGAAAAATATTTTTTTTTCCCTATGACTTTTTTTTTTTTTTTTTTTTTTTTTTAAAAAAATTCCCCCNTTTTTTTTTTTTTTGGTAACAAAATTCCCCAAACCAACAAAATAAGGAGCAAGGAGAGGCAAAGGATCCAGTTCTGCTTCCCAAAAATCACCTGAGGTCACACACCACTGCCAGCAGCTTCTCCCCGAATTCAGGCGATCAGGGACGACTTGCGCCCCGTGTCCTCCCTGCCACACTCGTCCGTCTGCTTCAGCAGCCTCCTAACCAGCTTCTCCAAGTCCTTCCTGGATTTTAGCTCTTCCTCCAAACACTGTTTCATCCTTTTGTTCTCCTGCAAGGTGAGACAGAAAGGAATGAAGATGCAGCTAATGCCCATGCACGTCACGCAACGAGGTCCTTCCATGTGCCTCCTGCCTGGTGCCACAGAGGGGATGAAATATCAGGGATATTTGATGGGAGCTTGTGACACTGAACAATGTAAGTGGATCAGATCACTAATAACACAAACAGGTCCTTACAACCTCACAGACCTGCACAAAAGACCCCTGACATAGAGCAGGCAGAAACATCCTCCTGGAAACCCGATTTTAGCCTGGGTTGAAGAACCCTGTTCTCCTGAGGAGGTTTCTCCCACCTCCAGGCTTGAGGCTGGAGGGACAAGGACATATTTTCCCTGAGTCTACAAGGACTGGTATCCACCAGACCCCTAAAAATGAACAGTCAAGTTGAAAGCGCGTTAAGAACAGGGGGAAAATTTCATGTTACCACAAAGATCAACTACTCCTTTCCTTGCTGTGTTTGGTGCTCAAGTAATTGCATGGAGGATGAGAGGAAATGGCCTCCAGTTGCACCAGGGGTGGTTTAGATTGGATATTAGGAAAAATTTCTTCACAGAAAGGGTTGTCAAGCACTGGAACAGGCTGACCAGGGAAGTAGTGGAGTCACCATTCCTGAAAGTGTTCATGAAATGTGTGGATGTGGCACTTGTGGACATGGTTTAGAGGTGAACCTGGTGGTAGTGCTGGATTACAATTGCACTTGATGATCTTCAAGGTCTTTTCCAGCCTTAAAGATTCTGTGATTGAAGGAGCTAAGCTATAAGGAAACTAATGCTCACTCAAGGAGCTGCAGGATGGGACCAGCAAGACTTTTCCTGGGCACCGACCAGTCAAAGATGACCCAGCACAGCCTGGTTGGCTTTTGCTCAACTCCCAGCACTCAACAACCCCACTCAAATTACCTGCTTCAGCTCTTTGACTTCATCTTTCAGTGCATAAACTGTGTCAACAAGGCTCCTGCAAAAAGAAAAGGGGAAGAAAAAAAAGAGAAATAAGAGCTGGTGTGCAGGGCAACAGTGAGAGCATGGGAGCTGTCACCACCCAGGCACTGACTGGGAAGGTGCTTCCAGCTTCTGCTTTGCAAGCACCAGGCTGCTGCCAGTGAGGGCACTCTGCAAACACAGCCTGGGAGCACTGACAGGCCACTGGTCCAAAACTCAGGGCTCTTTCCTCAAAACTCAGTACCTTGTTATCCGTCTTTTAAGTTCTCAACAGAAGTCTGTGGCTTTGGCTTCCTTGTTTATGCTCCAGCAATAAATGACTTTAAACATGGAAATGCCTGAGAATCTTTTGTAAAGCAGCTTTGATTCCTTGAGGTTATGCTGCTAAAAAACGAAAACATGAAAGGAATGCACTGTCTGGGCTGGAAAGGGAGCAGATGAAGGCAGTCACCCAGATGCAGAAGCTACAGAAGAGGCTGGGAGCAGCCCAGCATGTCAGTAGTTAAAAAAGCCAGTTTGATTCTGTCCTCCCCGACCCCATTAGCTACATCTGGATAAGCCATAAACTGGGGATCCACACTCCCAGAGGGACACAGCCACGGCAGGGCAGCTGGGAAGGCAGCTCTGTCCTTAAAAGGGACAAAAAAGGCAACTGAAACTGCCTGGTGGTTCTTTGCCAGAACTAAGGCAGCAGCCAGTCACACCAGCCCTGCTCCTCTGTGGGGACACAGAAGGAGAGGCCACTGGATTTTAATGCCTTTCCAGAAAGCCACACAGAGATCTGCAAGTGGAGAGCAGCCACACTTACTTCTCCTCCGTGACCGTCTGGCCATTGCTTCGCGTTTCCTCTATGATGATTTTCTCTTCCTCAGGAAGAAGGACTTGGGGGATGGAGTCTTTACGGGAGCCTGTGTACAAGAATTATTCATCAGGAAGAAAAAGGGAGAGTTTTCCCCTGGTGCCCGTGCTGCTCTGGAGACAGGAGCTCTCGTTCTCCCTGCCCCACTGTGAGCCTGGGGCAGGAGGGGGACAGCAGCTGCCTGCCACGGCTAAATACAGGCTTGTGCATCCCAGAGTTACAGCAGCAGCGAGTGGAAAGTTTTCAAGAGTGCTCATTGCACCTAAAGTTACATCATGACTTATAAATGTGACCATTTGATTAGGGGCAGGAGCTCCCAGAAGAACTGTGGCCTCCCTTTTTCAAATGTACCATTATTTGACAGTTCGGTGCTTTAATTTGACATCTCAGCAGCAATGATAAATAGTTTTATTTCCAGAGTTGAAGATGTTAGATAGGTTCTTATGAAGCTGCTTGCTCTTAAACACGCAGCTGATTGAGAGATAATAGTCATGCTTCCTTTCTAAAGCTATAAGCAACCTGAGATTACCATCAGGTAATCACTGGTGAAATAGCAGTGTCTCATCTGCCCTCCTACCTGCTGCATTCTCTGTGTTTAGAAGAAAAACAATGGCAACTAAACCACCAGGCAGATGAAGCTCCCTTATCTCGAAGACTGAACACCACACAGTTTCCTAGCATGAGTCTCTGTTGCTGTATGATGCAACATCTGTTTTTTCCCAGAGGGGTTATCAGTGTTGTGGGCAGAGTAAGAACTAAACAACCTGGTTGTGTGCCCACCTGAGCTGAGAGCTTGCTGGAAGCCTGCCCCGGTACAGTATGCCTCGATCACCTTCAGGATCTGAGCATCCTCCTCCAGCGCAGCCGTACCTGTGGAACAGGGAAAAAACAGCTGGCACAGACCCCAAGGTGCTCTGGCCTCATCTCCCCCAGCGTTGGCTCCCAAGCCCCTTAAGAGAAGGTTGTGTTGTATCCTTGGCCGACACTCTCTCCGGGACTTTGTCCAATTCCCTTTTGAGGTCCTTTGTGGCACTGACACCAGGACTAAAGAGGATGAAAATGCACTTCTGGCTGCTCATTTCAGCAAAACCCAGGGGGTGATGCCTGACTTTGGGAGATGGGCAGGCAGAGCAGCCCTGGCATGGGGGGTTTGGTACAGCAGCATCAGAGCAGGACTTGGAAACATGAAGCCTTCATTTCCAGGCTCTGCTCAGTGCCATCTTCTCGAGGGAGAGAGCTGACCTTCAAGCTGTACACTGCAGCTTGACCACGGCATCCCCAAGGAGTGTCCCAAGGGGGCTTTCGGGAGCTTTCAGGTCATCCCTCTTTGCAGGTGAAGACCCCTGTGAGGATTTGGGCTTTTTTTGTTCCCTGATTCCCCAGGTAAACTATTCAAGGACTTGCTGGTATGGTCAGGTAAGGGTTTGTCTCAGCTCTCAGACGTATTTTGGTGACTCCTGATGTGCAGTTTTACTGCAGTTTTTAGCTACTTGCAAGTAGTTCCCCGGCTTCGTACCCAGAACAAGGCCACCCACAACCTGTGACCTTGTGCTAGCAACCACGAGGAGGGTGGGGGCATGGGTGGTTCTAACTGGGAGGGGAGGAGGGGACCTGTCAGATGCTGAGGACCAGTGCACTTCCAGAAGCCTCCCATGCTCAGCAGCATGGGGGCTCCTCACAGCGAGAGCATCCTGCCTGTAAGAAAGGGTGTTCTCAGAGTCCTGTGGAGATCACTGAGAACTCACAAACCTCCAGAAATAAAAGAAAAATAGAATCATAGAATGGTTTGGGTCGGAAGGGACCTTAAAGATCATCCAGTTCCAACCCCTGCCATGGGCAGGGACACCTTCCACTAGACCAGGTTGCTCATAGCCCCATCCAACCTGGCCTTGAACACTGCCAGGGATGGGGCAGCCACAGCTTCTCTGGGCAACACTTACTTTTCCGAATGACAAACTCTTCATCAGATGGTTTTCTCTCAGTTTTCCTTTTTGGAAGAAACTTCTTCATTGTTTTTGGGCTTTTGCTGGAATCCTACAGAGAAACAGACTCTGGTGTTTAACCAGACCCAAAGGCAGCTCGGAGAGCGGAGCAGCACAGCTGGGTGCAGTTATCTGTGTTACACACAACACCTTAGAGAACTACAAAGCAGACAACAATGAAGTTGGGGCAACGATGGGTTCTGCCTTCCACATGTGCCAGTTGTAACCCACAGCTCCCTGGAACAGCAGTGGGAATTGCACCTGCAGGTTTGGGCCAGGACAGGCTCCTCTAACAAATTCAACCTGTGTCTAAAATCCTTTAACCAAAGAATTAAAATGCATTCATAGCACCTTTAGTCTGCTTACCAACTCTGTGGTCTGTCCTAGAAAGCCCTAAAACGTTGTTTATTCCATTGACTTTATTTGATTTCTAATATCAGAGTTGGCAACAACACTGCTTCTAAATGCCCACAATTTGTTTGAGAGTATAAATCCCACCCCCACATACACAGAGAACAAACAAACACACACAAAGTTAGTGTTTGCTATGACTCCACCAGTAAGAAACACAAGCTTTTATCTCCTTCACTCAGTTACAAGTCTTGCTGATTGGGAGAGAATTAGTGTATTAGTAGGTTACATGCAATGGGGATTTAAGGCAGGAGAAGAGGCATGCCAGGAAGTTTAAGTACCATAATACTAAATCCTTCTTAAGAGTTATCTCAAAATATATTTGCTAGTTGCTAGTGACTCTCACAATAACTTACTGATACAGCCAGGCAAAATTAGGGTCATGCAAGCACGAGAAGCATGAACAGGAACAAGCATTCTTTGCCACGACAAGCCAAGGAGATGTATCTACCCTTACCTTCAAGATATAAGACATCCTCTACAATGAATATGCAAAGAAAGAGAAGATGAGTGTGAGAGACTGATGATTTTATTGACCAAGTCCATTAAATCCACAATTCTAAAACACATTTAAATGTTAGTGTTGCGATTAATGCAGCACACCCTCTGTACTGGTTTTAGAGCACTATCAACATGCAAAGGAGCACGGTGCCATGCAAAACTGAAAAAAATTACATGTGTAACACATGGTCAGTGGGCATTAATACACTCCAAACACATAGAGAACATGCCTCCTGTTAGTAGTAGGTGTCTGTGGACTTTGGTTGCCTAAAATGATGCTTACAAATGCAGGACTCCCAGGTGTCTGGCCCTGTGCTCAACACTAGTCCTGCTGGCCTCGACCCAGCCCAGCCAGGATGGCAGGACGCTCTGCCCACGCTGGTGACAGTCTCCCAGGACTCCAGTGTCTCCAAGGGGACCTGCCAGCCTCCCTGCTCTGCTGGCAGGATGGGGAGCTCCCTACACACCCTGTGGAGGGTCCCATCCCTGGGTTCCATCCCTGGGTTCCACCCCTGGGACGTGCTGTCCAGGGAGCCATGCAGCTCTCCTGCAGGTCTGACCAGCAAAATCCTGAATCCCGATGTTATAAATATAAGTTAGGAAGAAAAAAAAAAAAGAAAAAAAAAGGTGGTAGAAGAAATGATCTGTAAATCTTTTTTTCTTTGCTAACCTGAATCCGGACACACCATTTCAACCACAGAACTTACCTGTTCTGTTATTTCAAATGATTACTGGAAACAGAACAGGAAAAATGACCCAATTTCAATGGAAATAACAAGAGTGAGGTGCAGTACGCAAGCAGGGTCTGGGGTTTCCTGAGCACAGCAAGGTATGAGGAAATGCACAAGACTGTGCCATCCCATCCTACACTACGAGAAGCCAATTAAAGTAACATGGATGTCTGAAAATCTCTAATCTTTTAATCAAACGCTCCTACTCGCTTCCCTGCAAATAACACTTAAGTTTGTATTCCTTGATTATATCTCCATTATAGGAAGGGGACTTGCATGGAGCTGTTAGCACAGTTTATTTTGTGCCTGACTTTAAATTTAAAAAAAGTGAAACACAGTGGAATAGGGGTTCTCCTTAAGAACGGAGCAACCCAGAGGGAGGGATGAGGCAGAAGCGGATCTGCTTGGGACAACAACAGAACTTATTTCCCATTTGGCACCACAGGCTCATGTCCATGAGTCCCTCCCCTGAGGCTCAGACTGGACTGACTGGGTACCAGGCTGCCCAGATCTGCTGGACACACTGGCCTCTGGGTTTCCACAAATGTGGCCAGCATGGCCTGTTCCCATGAAAACCACATTTTTAGTCCTTTGACAATTCACAGGATACCATCCAGCATTCCACCCCTCGGGGTTCCCCCCCTGCTCAGCCCTGTGGCAAAAACCTCTCCTCTGGTTTCGACACAGAGAGTTTAACTCCTGTTATGTGTGGCAGAGGACAAGAAGCTGCAGAGGACCGTGGTATTAATGACATCACTCAATCTGTGGTTTTTCACACAGAAAAATTTCTCCTCTACCTCAAGCCTCTTCCTATACTTTAACTCACCACACAAGCAAGAAACAGTTCAGCCTCTGTTAGGGATTTGGACCATGCAAAGATTACACGTCATCGTCAGTCTGCTCAGTTGGTATTTGAACAATTTAATCCCCAAACTGAAATGCATTCTTTTACAAATTTTAAGAAATAAATGCAACAAAATGCAATGAAGCTACCTAAAATCTCAACCTGGAGCAGCCAGGCTGCCGGGCTCTCCATCCCTGAGTCCTGGGGGGTGAGGGGGTCCAAGCCCCACTGCTCATCCCCACTGGGAGCACGGGCAGTGACTCTCCTGGGGCTGCTGTACCAAGAAAGGCAGCTGACTCAGATCCAGAGTGCTCACTCAGTAAGGGGAACGTTACCCGAGTTACTGGTGAGTAATCCCAAAAGTTTAACATGAGGTAGGGAAGAAGAGCACCACATTTGTGGTGGGGGGTGAGAATCGGAGCTGGGCTGTATTTTGGGTTTCCCCACATCTCCTCCAAGCTCCCAAGCTTGGGGTTCCTGCAGGGGAAGCAATCCCTCAGGCTGCTGCCTCCCAGCAGGGCATTGCTGCATAAAACACCCGGGTGGGTGGTGAAGGAGGGTCCAAGCCCATGGCTGCTGCAGGAAGCCCTGCTCCAGCCACCAAAACAGGGTGAAAGACACAAGGAACATTTTGCCTCCTCCTCTTGGTGCAGCATTGCTCCTGAATCCTGCAGCGCTGAGCTGCTGCTACGGCTGGAGCTGGAACACCCCATCAGGGAGCCAGCTCCCAGCCACAGCTCAGACCAGGGCAGGAGGAGGAGAGGAGCCAGCTCCACCATGGCACTGCCCAAGGACACCTCTTTGTGGGACTGGTGACATCCAGCAGCGAGGGCACTGGTTCAGCAGCCAACAGCAAACACCCAACAGCAAACATCCAACCCGCAGACACGTGTGCTCATGAATCCCCTGTGGCACAAAGCACAGCGCAGCAACCAGCACCCATGGCAGGACTGGGGCCAAACCTGGCAGAGGCATTTCTCTCAACATCCCCAAGCACCCACATTTCTGTGCCCTTGCTGTGGCATAAGAAAACTGGACACAAGCTCTAGGGATTGTGAAATCAGGGTCCTGCACAGGCAGGTGGGATCGTTACCTCTTTGTAACTCAGCGCTGCCGAGGGTCTGAGCGGAGGAGCAGGACGGAGGCAGCTCAAGCTCCAGGGCTTGAGGATCTTGGGGGGTTCCAGAGGCCCACGGATCTGCCCAGCTGAACTAAACGTCTGAGAAAACAGATGAGATGCAAATGAGGACTGTTAACCACCACACAATGTAGAGAAGCAGAGGGGGATGGACAGGCGTTCACTGCGAACTCCTCTGAGACGTTCAAGTTGCAACAAAAATAGGGCAGGGTACATGCAAAATGGTACGAGCACGGCACGGTTACAAACAAAACTGCAGGATGTCTGGCAGCCGTGATGTTACCTCAGCATCAGGATGCATTGCTGAAACAGAGAGCTCAGCCAGCAGCGAGGAGCCCGGGCAGCAGAGAGGCCGGGGGGGCGATGCTTACCGAATGGGGGCTCCAGGACTGCGTTTTGGAGACGGTGCTGCACGTCCCCTTGGTCAGCCTTTGTAAGTGGTCAAGCCATTCATGCAAGTCCTGGCTGGTGCTGCAGGACACAGTGATCCGCTCTGTCGTGTTCCCTGTGGCAGAGGGTTACAAAACTGACTTTAGCAAGTGATAGAGACCCAGGAGGAAACATGGGGTGAGATCAGCTCAGCGCAGCAGCAAGCAGCTCCTCGGTTTGCACAGACCAGTGGCTGCAAAAAGTCCAGCGCAAAGATAGAAACGTAGAGTCATGGAAGTATTAAGGTTGGAAAAGACCCCTAGGACCACTGAGTCCGACCATTAACCCAGCACTGCCAGCTCCACCACTTCATCATGTCCCTAAGCACCACATCTACAAATGATGATGTGACTGCCCGTCCTGCTCCGGGCAACCACTGACAGCCAGAGTGGGAACTGCACAGAAAGGCTAAGAGAACTGGTGGAACAAATGTGTGAGGATTACTGAATGTTGAAAGTAAGCAAACATGATATTTCCCTGATTAACAGGACCCTGACGCCAAATGACTCCAGCACAGAGAGCTGCACTGCAGTCCAGGCACTGAGCCTGAAATGACTGTACAGTGGTGAAATCAACTGAAGGCAGAAAATGGAACACTAGGAAAGCTCCCCGATGAGCAGAGCCGTGAATCTGCCAATAAATGAGGTGCTCAGAGCTGCACAGGATGAACGCTGGACACCAGTGGGGCACACACAGCCCAGAGCAGTGCTGCTGGGGTAGGGGATTTGTCCCACGTGAAACACTCTGGTCTCCAAAAGCAGCCAGAGGCAGAGCTCAAGGGCAATGGGAGGAGGTTGCCTTGACCAGGACAAAAGTGCTCAGAAACTCAGACAACACACGGTAAAAAGAGCAAGGCACAGGAAGGAGGACCAGTACTTCCAGTGGCAATTGTTGTTTGGACTGGGAGGACGGCCCCAGGCAGAGGCCCCACTGACCTGTGATTTCAAACATGTGCTCGTTCCCTTCGGCATCTTCCAGCTTTGTCAGCGTCATCCCCGTCAAAGGCAGCTTTCCCTGGGAGGAGTGAAGAGGAGTCAGTGTCTGCATCTGCTTCCCAGCAGGTGCTGTTCTGCTTGTTTCTGCTGATCCCTTTCTCTCTGGGAATCGCCATTTAAAACTAATTTGTGAAGCTTCAGACTGCAGAAGAGCCTCCTTTAATGTATGGAGCTAGATTTCCCTGCACAACTAGGTCAGGCCCTGGAGATGAGGCTCCCATGACAACTGAGTCATTCCAGCTCATCTGCCACCCTTTCCCTCCACTCAGAGCAAACCCTTTTTACAGTTAAGTCAGAAGGATCAACTTCCCCTGGTTTTTCTGAATGCCTTCCCTGTCCCTCTGATTTGCATGCTGAACTGTCTGCTCACCTTACTCCCACTGGTGGGTCAAGTCAGAAAACCCAGTCAAATCCTTCCCAAATCTTTCCCATCTCTCTAGCTATGATAAACGACACATCAACACACGAGCATCCTTTTCCTGGCAGTATTGATGGTTTCAGACAACTGGAGAAAAGCCAAGCTCCCAACAGCCTGATTCCGTCCACTCAAATGGTAAAACATGAGAAATGCAGAGTTTTGGGGTACCTCATGGGGTGGAAACTTTGGGCTCTTTACAGGGGCCTTTACAGCAGTGAAATATTCACTGACAGTCTGATGGCTGGTTGTGTGGGGCAAAACCCCACAGCTGGATCAGGACACCTCACACACACAGCACTCCTGAGAACAGCACACGGGACAACGTGTGGGTTGTTTTTTCCTAATTTCACAGAATTCACTCACCAAATGCTGCTTAACCAGTTGGAAGGACGAAGGCACTGAAAGTCCTGGCACCCATGGCAAAACCAAGCCCCAGTTCCCAGCTTGGGGCATTTGCATCACAACAGAGAGTTTGGAGGACTCAGAGGATTTGAATTTGATAAGAGCTATCTGATTTCCTTTTTTACACCAAACGCCTTGCAACTTCAAATTAAGCATACCTACCTGATAGATGAACCCACTCATCCGGGGGCTTGCAGACAGCATCAGCAAAACGTTGGAAAACAACAAGAAATACCGCTCTTCTTTCTCCTTCGGGGAGAAGAATTTAGGTTAGTCCAGTCTGCAATGCATCACAAGCACCTGCCTCCAGCAAACTGAACCTGTTGCAGCTGGAATCACAGCCTGTGACACCACCCCCAAACCAATTATTTTGGCTTTTTTTCTTTACAGCAGCTCATTTCTGTACTAGTTTTTCCTGCATAAGGTTTTTGTCTGCGTCCTGCTAATCCTCTTCCAGTCACTGCAGAGTGCATCGGAATACCTTATGTCTCCCAGCATCTCACATCCCAAACAAGAAAGACTTTTGGGACGAGGCACTACAGTGGTTTGTATTACAGGTTTTCTCAGGGAAAAGTCTCTACAACGAGCAATTCTGTGATAACAGGCACCTTCCCACACCAAGCATGCACGGCTTCAACACCACGGGGAAGGGGGTGGCAAGCACTGGGGCAATGCAATAGGACCAGTAGCACAGGAATCCCTTCAGTTAATTCCAAAGCACATTCACCTCTGGAGTGGGACGTCACAGCAGCCACTGTGCTGTGCACAGGACATTTTCTCCTTTCTCAGAGTAAGTCACAGGGGAGAAAGGGAAATTAATGTGCTAAACGATACTGAGACACTTCTTTTGCTTGAGAAGTGTGTCACCAAAAGCCTGAAGCTAAGCCCCCAGGATGCCTGAGTCACTTCAAAGATGTGCACAGTCCCACTGCACAGCCCTTCCCCAGGTACAATGACTTATCAGCGTTATTTGTCAGCAGTTTGCTGGCCCGCAGTGAGAGGAGCTGCTGCTCCACAGCACTGATCCTGAGAGCAAGGGGGTGTTTGGACACGATGCCTTTAGCCAGGAGAAGAACCACTGCACTCACCTCACTTCCCCCACACTGCACCATAACCTGGGACATGTAGATGATGTTTCCCATTGTTTTGATGTCCTCCCCTTCCCAGCGCTGGATGGATTCCGACAGGATCTGCAGCTCGAGCTGCTTCCTCTTCCTCAGCTCCTGGCATTGGGACTGGGAATCACAGCAGAGCTTCGTTAGCCGAAGGGCAGGAGCAAACCCAAACCACCCCAGTTTCACCAGGAACACTTCCACAGCCCTGTGGGCTCAGGGCTGGTCATGGCAGGGATCAGGAAAGCCTGCTTTGGCTCTGTTACATAAAGTTTGTTAAAAAAAAATCACACCCTAGTGATTTATGAAGTAATGACTACATTCAAATGTCAAAGAAATTGCAAACTGCACCGAGCAAACTTTCCTTTCCAAACCAGCCCTACCTCTGAGAGTGCAGGGTCACATTTTCCAAACCAAGACAACTGCAGAGTTAAATGTCTCTAATTTTGCTACTGCTTAGAGAGATTTTGCCCATTTTGCCCAAACAGCAGAGATGTATTTGCAGCAGTGCAAAGCCCCCATGAATCAGATGGGTGTCTATTTTCTAACCAAAATCTTCAAACCCAAAAGCAGGACTGGGCAGTGGTGTAGAGTAGCACAAAAAAAATCTTCTGAAAGCACTGGAATTGAAAAGACACCAATGCTCAGCAGATGGGGACTGGAGAAGCTCCATGGAGTGGCCAGACCCTCGGCAAGCAGAGGACAATGCTGACTGAACAAAGACAGTCCTGCAAATCCAGGCAAAACTTTCTTTAACTGACCCCTCTGCCAGCAGGGAAAATTGCTGCAAAGCTAAAATCAGGCTCAGTTTTCACCAGCTCCTTGGTTTTTCTCCAAACCCCTTTTTTTCTGACAGATTTTCCTCCTTTCCAGCTTCAAAGAAACAGGCTGCATTGGGTCTATTCTGTAAACATGCATTTGAACCAAACTGGGGGGGCTTCCTCTGGTTTTACAACTGTTGTATGTTTTGATGGCTCCCCAGGTGCCCGAATCCAATGTTCCCAGGATGCAAATCCCAATAAAACCCACTGCAGTTCATCACAGTCTGCACAGAGGCACCCCTGTGAATCACAGTGGCTCCGTGGTCCCTCCCTGCCCACACTCGGGAGCCTCCCTGGCCCTGTAACAGGACCACGTGTCCAAGGCAAGGGGCATCTCTGACTCTCTAACCTCAAATCCACATTGAACCTCTTTAGTTGTGTCATAACGACATTAAATTACTCATCACCAAAGTACACATTTCAAGTAAAACTGTTCATCGCTTACGAGATTTCCTAAAGATTAATGACACCTTGTAATTTAACTGAGTTATTCCCCTATTAGGTACCAGAATAAATGGAAAGGGAGACAAATTTTTCTAAGTAAATGTAACATGATCGCCCTTTCCTGTTTTCTATGAACTTTCTCCTCCCCATTTTTCATCTGCACTGCTAAACACTGAAAGCTTGCATCTGTTGTGCTAAGGAAGGAAGCTGGACCACATCTGGAGAGGTTATAGTGAAAGGGACTCAGTGGCTACAAAGCGAGAGAGACTAAAGCTTTTTTAATAACTGAAAAAAGCTTTTCCGGGTAAAATCTTGGTGCACACGGATGACTTTCCCCCCTCTATTTCATCTCACACAGAAGGACTTTGAGGGGTGCAGGTTTGTTATCTCTGACTCATCCCTGTGCTCTTTTCCCCACCAGTGGCACCCAGAGCCACAACTTACCTGCAATGTGGTCAAAGCATCCCAGTGCCTGTGGAGCAAACCTCAACAAAACCAAGAGTTGCTCAGTGGGCTCAGAGGGGAATTTCCTGCTGCACCAGCAGTTGAGTCAGTGTTAACCTTTCCCAGCTCATCTCAATGAGCAAGGAGTGGTCTAGTTTCAGGTGACAAATGATTAGGGAATGGAGGCAAAAGGAGATGAAAAGTACCCTGCTGCCACCACTGCCCACATGTGGCTTTCAGCAGTGGAGCAGAAAGTCAAAGACTCACCATCTCTGCTTTGGGACCACAGAGCCAGTGTGCAATTGTCAAAACACACAGACAGAGGGGCAGCTCTAGGCTTGAGACTTGAAATATAAATCCTTTATAACCCATCTTTTCCATTCCAAAAGACCTTTCTTTCTAATGAGGAGACAAACGTCAGGCTTGACTCACTCTTCATGAAATGCAGCCTGAAATGGAGTGCTCTATTTTAAGAATTGCCACCTACCACAAGGGACTTGAAGGATGTGATGGCTTTCAAAACCTCTTCATGATCTGCATGCGCCTCCTAGTGAAGGGAGAGAAAATCCCTCAGACAGCATCAGCACCCACCCTGAGCATCACCCACCCTGAGCATCATCCCACTCTGAGCATCACCCACCCTGAGCATCAACCCTCCCGAGCAGCACCCATTGCCCCAGTACACCAGGGCTATGGGGCTGAGGGTGCAGGCAGCGTGGCCTGCAGGAGAGGGCCAAAGTCCCCCAGGTACCTTCCCCACCATCCACTTCAATGTGACATGGCTGGAAGCAGCTATGCAATCCAGTGATACCAATTTAATGAGTGTAAGGTTGCCAGAGCAAGAGCAGATTTTACTTATAGCAAATCTGACTTGGAAAGAATATCACTGAAAACATGCAGAGGTGCAGGGTGGATTTGTGGTTTCACCTTCAGAAAGGAAACTTCTATTGGTGTGCAAGGTATTCCAGCCATTGCCCCATCAAGGGTGGAAATCCGTCAGCATCATTAGGAGCTTTATCACCAGGTTTAAGAGAGGCCATGTTTGAGCAGAGAGCTCTTGGGCCAGGAAGGGGAAAGCAGGATGCTGTCCCTTCTCTCTGACCACAGCTGCAGGCTCGTACTCCCCTAGCACTTTCTCCTGGATCCAGGGCCCTACATTCTACACATCTCACCACCCAGTCCTCATGCCAAGCAAATCCTCAGGTGTCTGGGTTGTGAAGGAGGTGTCTCTGCAGCCCGGGACTGCTCACCTTGGGATGTGGGACGATGGCTGCCCTGAGCATACGTGCCCCAATCACAGCAGTGCAGCAGTGCAGCAGTGCAGGGAATGCTACGGTACAATACAGCCACGCTGCAGACATCTATACTGCATACATCCATACTCTTCCCACGGCATCACAGCTTAAACCTCAGCCCTACTGATTCATCCAACAAAACTCCCACACTCAGCTTAGAAACTCAGAGAAACAGGTGATGTGTGTGTCCCCAAATCCACTGCTGACTCCCATGCAGCATCCTGCAAAGAGCACACTGTCCCTGCACAGGCACGGTGGCTGCAGCCAAGCTCAGCTCAGTCCCTGCAGCTCAGCTGAGCCAGGTGAGAGTGGACAGGTAGGTCTGTGTGTGCCTGCCCTGCAGGCTCTCATGCCCTCTCCTGTGCAGAAACAGCCCTGGCTCAAGCACAGAGGTTTTAATCCTTTGGCTGGGTTGTGGACTTGAATGGTCATGGGGAAGTGCGCTGAATAATTAACTGACAATTAAAACTGGAAGAGGGGAAAAAGCAAACCTGGCTAAGAATAGACTGTTACTTCTGTTTTCTTCACCCCCTTGCACCACCCCTGAGGTTTGCATCCCTGCAGCTGGAGAGTTCCAGCGGCAGAGATCTCTACATTCCCCGGGGGAAGAAATGTCCCGAAGCAGATCTGCCACTTGCCAGGGAAGTCTCTGTGCCCCTCGGCTGCTCTCCCTGCTCCCAGGGCTTTCTCCTCCGCCCCCGTGTCTGTGGTGGCTGCCAGAGCCACGTCTGTCTGTGCAGCTCTGCCTCCACCAGGAAGGAGCACCAGCCTGAGGCACGGGGTGGGAATGTGCCCGTGAGCCGCAGGAGCGAGTGGCCAGGCTTAGGAATCTCATCAAGTGATAATAAAAACACTGATTTATTACCCGCTGTGCAAACAAATACCAGCTGCAGCCTGAGCCTGAACTCTGCTTTCACTTGTGCTGGAAATGGCCCATATTTGAGGAAGGGCTGGGGTGAAGAGCAGGCAGTGCCTTCCCACAACATCCCCCAGACTCCTCCACCGATTTCCCACTTTTAACCTGAAAGGTGGATAATGTCCCAGGGAAGTGGGACATCTCCTTGTAGAGGTGGCAAGTACTTCCAGCCGTGTGGTGCTTAAATACTAAGGGGCAGAGGAGCCTCTGGCAGCTCAGGGAGCAGCTCTGGCAGCACCAAGGGGCAGAGTCTGCCCAGCAGCCCCACATCCCACCTACCTCCATGTGCCGCTCCAGCTCCTGCAGCAGTGTCACGTATTTATCCAGCCTCAGGAAGGGTTTGCTGAGGCTCGTGGTTAGGATGAGAATGCCTGGGTTGGCCGCACCCTGGCTCTCCATGAACTTCTCCAGCTCATCACTATAAATAGAGACAACAACAACAACACCAGTGAGGAGGGCTTGCACTGAGGGCTGTGTTTTGCTGCCTCCCACGCTCTCCTGATGGCCGAGGCTCTGCTCTGAGATGTGCCTTTTTAAGGGCAGTCCAGGCTCGCCTTGGAGCACTCCCCACCAACCCTGCAGGGCAGGCAGGGAGCTGGGAGCTTCCAGCCAAGCAGGACACTGCTCCCCAGGGATGCAGGGGAGGATGCTGTGTGGCCACAGGTGTTGGAATGCACAGCCCCTGGGATACAGAGGTGCCAGCAGCTGGTCCCCAGGCACAGAGACACGGCACAGGGCCAGGTGTCTGGTGGACAGCATGGGCTGCAGAGGCTGGTGCTGTGCTGGAGGATGCTGCAGTGATGTGCTGGGACCCTGCTGGAAGCCATGACGCAGGTGTCAGCACGTCCATCGCTCCAGAAAACAGGGCTTCTGTGTGTCAGCACATTTGCTAAAGCTGATTTTTGACTGATTTAAGAAACGGGGTCAGACTGTGGAACCACATGAATGACTCATTTACTGGAGCCAGGCTGTTCGTTACGCTGAATTAAAGCTGGATTTCACCAGGTAAGTAAATACATTATGAGCTCCCATTACAGAGTGGGAAGACTTCAACAGTATGGATGGGCTCCTGGCTGTCCCATTGCTGCAGGGAGGACAGCTAAACTGCACTAGGGATGACACCGTGGTAGCCTTCTGGCTTGGCACACTCTTGAGCATGACATCACACAAATTCGAGTGTCTACTCAAGTGGGACATGTTGAAGAATGATGCTATTAAAGTGATCTATCAATGACCCTGAAATTCAGCCATTTGGTTGAAGAGCAGCCCAATTAATAAATTGGGTGACTTGATGACCACCCTCCTTCTGCAGTGATATGCCACCCAACCATGGTGCCATAGGGGAACACCCTCCCATCTGTGAGTGTGTGAGCACTTGAGGAGCAGGTTTGAAACAGCACCTGGGTGCCTTAGCACATAACATTCACAGGAGATGCTACTGCCAGGGCTGAGGTTGCCTGTTTTACCCAAGGCAGGGGTCCTGTACGTGCAGACAGGGCCAGCTCTGAACACAAGCAGCAATGAGTTGTCTCCATGCTGGGGCTGAAAGGCTTTGCTGAAGAGCCCAAAGCCCCAGCAGTTTTCCCAGCAGCAGGATCCCAGGTTATCCCCCTGCCCTACTGTCAAAACACAGCCATGCCAGGCCAAGTATCCGTTAGAACAGTAACTCTGCAAAGGAGGTATTTCAGCCTGGCTCTCCTCCTCCGTGCCTCACCTGTGTTGCGTGAGCACGTTGACGGCCGACGGGTGGTTTGCGCAGTACGTCAGGTACAGGGAGCGGAACTGGGGCATCAGGTTCATGAAACAGCCTCCCACACGCTGCTGGTTCTCGGGGAGCCTGTGGACACCAACACACTGCCCTGTTAAGCCTCTTGGTCTGCACCCTGCAGCTACAGCAACATCAGGTACCTGGCCAGGAGCCACCTGCTGCGTGGGGACATTGCTGGGTCACCCGATAACTGCAGCACCGAGCTAAATACCCACACCTGCCACCCAGGGAGGAGGAGGTTCCCAGAGGGGCCTGGGTTTCCGTGGTGCAGACAGTGAGCATCACCTGTTATCAGCGTGGGACAAGGTGTGACCCAGCCTGACCTGTCCCACCAGTATTGCTGCAGCCCACCGTGTCCGATGAGGACGTGCTGGAAAGAGCAGGGGGCAATAGAGGGGTGGGTGGGCTCACTCTCAAGGCTGCCCCTGAATATGACAGAGGAGGTGGAGAGAGAAAGAGAAGCCACAGCCTGAATATATTTCTAGTATTCAGTGTTTTCTCTGTGTCTTTTCAGTCCTTCCAAAGACAGGCTGGGCTAAGGCTAAACAAGTCTGTCAGCCTCCCTGCAGGAAATCATCACCTCTAATAATTTGCTCTTTGCTTCCTGGCAATTCCCATCTTCCTGCCTGCCAGATCTTCCACCCTGCATGTGTCTGCATCTTTGGTCTAAGTACACTTTTGTGTCAGGTCTAGTGACACTCTCATTCAGCAGATGCCTTTACACTAAAAATGTCAGAGTTCCTTCTACTTTCCTTCCTGCCAAAGCACTACCTGCCACATTTCTTCAATCCTGTTATTTTCTTTTATATTTAAGAAGTCTAAGACAGCACCCAAGAGGAACTTTAATGAACATGTCTCTCTATTATTTTTAGCTGCAGTTTAATAGCTTAACAACCTCAGTGCTATGGCACGAACTTACTTTGCAACTTCTTCCAAGGCTTGGTTGAGTGTCTGCTGGAATGCAGAGATTTCTTCCATATTTCCCAGCAGTGATGCAATGTCCACTGCACTGAGTCTGCGAGAGTCAAATCACCAAGTCAGCATCAGAGATGTTGCTCTCAGGAGCACCCCCTTCATATTTGTGAGCAGTCCTTCCAAAAAGATCCAAGATTTTCTCTTTCCCCAGATACACCATCAGACATGGGAAAACACAAAATTCATGATCTGTGAGCCACAAACCACAGTCTCCTGGAGAAGATGTCTGCTGTCAAGGATTATCTTAATTGGATTTTAATCACTTAATCACACTAATCTTCTCAGATGTTTAGCTGTCTAATAGGCACAGACAGACAGGATTTCAGCCAGGGGTGGGGAGGGGTGTGTGTGCACAGACACAGCTTTGTCTTCAGGGATTCATTCTGTGAGTTTTCCTGTGGGAGGAGGGTCCTACAGAGTAGCCCCTCAGGTGGGGACTGCTTTGTTCCTCGAGTGATGTTAGATTTTTTCCTAGCCAAAGCTAATGTGTCTGCTTCTGTCATCCTCAGAGCCATCCTCAGAGTCACTCTGGTACCAGCCCCATTTAGGCCATTTGCTGCCTACAGGGCTGAGAGCATGAGAAATTTTCCCACATGGAGACTGGGGAAAGGGAGAAGTGATTTAAATACAGAGGCCTTAGGACACCACCCTCCCATCTCTGCAGACTGGCTGATGTCTAAACATCAGCACTCCATCCGTGATGCCCCAAGGCTGCCCAGCCCTCCCACAGCACGCTCAGCCAGAGGGACCCCAGACACAGCTGCAGGGACAGGGGCACCGAGATGGCACCCTCTGCAAGAGGCAACTGTAAAGCTGAAGGAGTGAACAGGAGGTGACATCAACTGCACTGGGTCTTCTGTGCAGGGTGAAACTATCAACAGGCACCTGCTGACAGGCACCAGTGTGCTGCCTGTGGCTGCCTCTGCACCACACTGCACCACCACGTGCCCAGCACGGATGGAAAACACCTGGCCTTATTCCCCCAGGTGAGCCTGGATAAACCCCCCCAGTCAGGCCAGTGTTGCTCAGGCCATAAGGAATGGCAGGATGTGCCTCCCAAGCACGGAGGAGCTCAGTGCCAGGGGCTGCACACACAGGGAGACAGGGGAGCCACTTCTTGCTGAGCTGCAGTTTGGACTCAGCGAGAGGCAACCTGAGCACTGAGGACACCTGTCATCACACACGGAAGGAAGAGATGGCTGGGCTGAGGAGTCACAACAAGGCAAATGACAAGGAGAGAAGGCATGCAAGGCACACTGCCAGGAAACACACATGCTGGGGCAGGCACACACAGGCTTGCAGATGGGTGGGAACAGCCAGCCCTCTCCCAGACGGAAATGCCCATCTCCAACACAGCCCAGTGTCTGCATGACCACTGAGGAATGGGAAAGAGAAAACCTGCACAACACGGGCTGGTTTTCTGGTTTCCACAGAGAAGCTGTGAGGCTTTACAAGAGGAGCAGTAACCATCTCTGAACAAAAAGCAGGAAAGTAATGAATTGTGATGGATTTTAAGGGTTCTCTCCACCTCAGACGCCCTTATATCTTACTTATCATAAGACTGGAGGGGTCTTAAGTAAGTTCCCAGAAGTGACTGTAGTTCCTTCGCATAATCTCGTTCTGTTTCCAGAATATTTTGCAACACCTAGGGTGAGAGACAGAGCACTGAGTAGATCTTTGTACTGGTGACCAGTCAAAGGAACATGACATCAGCTCCCAAACGTGGAAGCACACAGAAAAGTATTTTAAGTCCAGAAATAACACTTGTTAATGCAGAACCCAGAATGCTCAGCAAAGTCCCACCAGGCCAGTTTTGGGATTTTTACTTTGCAAACTCAGGGAGGCCTGGAAAGCAGGTGTTACAGGCTGCTCCTTCTTCTCTGGTAAAGCATGAAGACAATGTCAGGTCCAACCTGAGTTTAGTATTTGACCCCCGAGAGGCTCATGCCTGACCCTGCATGCACAACTGACTGCCAAGGTGTGCAAGCAAACGACCTGTGCATGTGTCCTGGGAGCACTGTTTGCACCAAGGCAGCACAATATAAATAATGCAGCAGTGGCTGCACCAAGGACAGCTCCTGTGCCAGCTCAAGCCAGGGTGCAGCTCACTTGCCACTTCAGGATGTGCCAAGTTGGGTTTGGTCCTGCTAATTGATCTAAGCAGCCAATTCATCCCCAGCCTCATGGCAGGCGAATCCAGTGCCTGCACCCTCCCAGCCAGCACTCCAGTTTCTCAGTGTGGATGAGCTTTGGAGACAGTGGAGGTGGTTCTCAACACTCTGGACATACTGTTTCTGCTTTGATGTGCTTGAAATATATTTAGACATGCTGATGAGCATGATTTAGCTCCAGCACTGCGAGCCAGGGATGCTCACATGCAGGCATCTTCACTCTTTACACCACAGGGTTCACTCCAGCCTGGACACAGGGGAAGGTACCTGCTCCATCTTTGCCAGACCTCCTTGCTCCAGCAGCAGGATGTAGAGAAGGTGATGTTTCCCCACCCCTTCCACAGCCACAGTTCATGGCCTGCCAGGCTGTGAACCTGCTCCAAAGCCCAGCCTAGTTACCAAGCCAGGCTGTGGCTGCCCATTCTCCATGGGCTGCAGCTGCTGGCACAAGGGCAGGCAGCTCGGGGTGTAACATCTCCAGCCAAACCCAAGAAAGGGATCAGAGCCCTAATTTGGCTTGCTTGCACCATGACACTGTCTTCCCATCTTTATCAATAGGAGACAGCTCCAGTCCATGTAAGGACAGGACCAAAGACACTGTGCCTTATTCCCCCACAATGGATTATCTGTTGCCTACTTCAAGTCTCTCCTTTTGACATCTTGCAGCAACTTCCATTTGTGGTTTATTGTCTCGACAGCTTTGAACCAAGGGAATGGAAACAGCTGCATTTAAACACAGAGTCAGATCCCTGATTGTTACCAATTGCTTCAATGATTTTTAAGAGAAGGAGCCGGTTCAGGAGATTAATAACATGCTACTTATTGAAATGTATGATCAGCACTTTAAAACTTACCACAGGGTAATAATTCTTTGTCAGCTGAGTGCTTTCGAGTCCTTTTAATGCTTTGGGGGAGAGTGGTTTATCTGTACCAAAAAAAACAAACATCAATAAATCACAGTGCACAGCTCTCATTATTCCAGGAGGAAAAGACATTCCCACCTCGTGTCCAGCAAACATAACTTCACCCCTGTGAACACGAAACTTCAGTTGCAGAGTTTGTTTCCCTGCTCAACAAAAGCTGGGATGAAACCAGAGGTGTGCATGATGCTGACAGCGGCCGAGCAAGCCACACGAGAAACTCTGTGCAGCCTCTGCCAACCAACTCACAGGTTTGCTCTGAAATCCCTGGCAGCAGCCCACCATCTGGCATTGTTTGGAGCTACAGTGTGACTTCACCTGGCCCACAAAATTTTGGGTTTTAAAGCTGTGTGTCTGTGAGAAACGACAGACACCATGTTTGGTTCCAGGTGACTCACGAGGCACTCAAAGCCAGCCCCGACCAATATGCTGAACTGTGATCCCTGCAGTCACTTGGGATGCAAAATCCTTCTCTGAATGAAGGTAGATTTCAATGAAAAGCTCCCACAAACCTGGGAGTCAATTCTCGTTTGGCATTTGCCAAATCCCTGTGGATGCCTCCAGCACAGTACACGTGCACACACACACACACACACACACACACACATACACACACACACACACACACACACACACACACACAAACGCACAAGCCCCTGCTCCATTTTTCCTTGCCTAGAGGAGCCGTTCCCTGCCAGCAGCACAGCTTTCCCAGCTCTCCCAGCACCACAGTGGCACCATTATCCCTCTGGACTGGTGCAGGTGGGCACTGAAAGGCTGCCCCAGCCCTGGCCACGCTGCACACCTCGTAGTGAAACACCTGTGTGCCTGCAGAGCAGCCAGGCTCCCCTGTCCCCTGCAGTCGCTCACAGAAGGCAATTACTTTCACGCTGATAGCAGGGGAGAAGCTGGATATTGATAAATTTAGCCCCTGGAAGCTGCAGCTTGATGTGCTGCCTAATTATTGCTCTTGTAGTGCTTCCAGTCACTTCCAGCCAGGAGCTCTGTGCCTCATCTAAAGGCTCAGAGGAGCTTTGCTCCACGCAGATAGTTATTTGCACCCAAGGGGCATCCTTTAGGACACGGTGGAGGTACAGACACTGCTGAAAAACAAGGAACTCCACTTAGAGTGAGAAGCCTCACGCCATGGAGGTGAGGAAAGCAGCTCCCCCCTGGCTGCAGCCCTGGCAGTGCTCCTGGGGTGGGTTCACTGACACCCTCTGCACGCATCCCTTGGAATATGGCCACGTCTCCTGGGCACGCAGACACCAGGGCAATGAACCCTCCTTCCATGTGAAAGGGATGCTGGAGAGAGGATTTGGAGAGGAAAGCCCTGCAGATGGCAAAATCTGATGGGTGCTTACATCAGGATCTATTGGAGACCTGCCCTTCCCTTCAGTGAGGCGCTGCTATTTCATGAGACTCCCACCTGATTTTCTCCACAGGACTGAAGTTTGCTCTCCCGTGCTTAAAACATCTCTCTTCTCTCTCCACTGAGTTAATTAGTGATTCCTGGGCTGTGCCAGACAAGCCTTCAATTCCTGCCGCAACGTCCTGCTCCAGCTCAGACATCATTTCCCAGGGGGAAACAGTGGGAGATGAGATATCCTAACAATGACTTTTTCATTTAGAATTAAACAAAACCTGACCTAATTCTGAGCACTCAATCACTGATTTTTTTTCTTCCCTCCTTTATTTTATTTTTTTTGCAAGTGTGGGAGCAAGGATGTCTAACGGGGCTGCACATTTTGCAGTTCTTTGCAGACCACTGCTGGCATTTCAGTGTTTGAGGCCAGGGCAGATCCTGAGCCATAAAACCAGCACCAAGCACACTACTGGTCTCTATCTAGGGTAAGTCCTCGAGGCACATTAAGGAGTTGAATTGCATTTTGTAAAAAATCGGTTTACTGCCACACAATGGCCTTGGAAGCACAATGGGGTGAGCGACTTGGATGGATGTGTAATGCCATGGGGCACTGGGCCAGGGGCTTCATGTCATCATCCCCCACATCTGGCTACGATCACATCCCAGAAAATGTTAAGGATACTCAAGACAAAGCTCAATAAAGGCAGATGTCATCAGACAGATCATCCCCTCCCTCTTCCTTTCTCAGTATCACAGCACAAGAGGCATCTGGGGGAAAATGCACTCTGTGGAACCAGCCACCACTGTGCACAAAAGCAGGGAGCATTCCCTGTGGCCATGCAGTGTTTGTGGGATTGCACACCACGGCAGTGAGTATCCCTTCCACTGATGCCAGAAATGGCAGGATCAAACACAAACACATCACCTGACCGAGGTTTCCAACAAAAAGCTCACTCTGTGCTCAGACAGGTCCCCAGGACAGAGGGGAACCGAGCAGTCATCCCCAGCCTCATTCTCTAGCATCGTCCCTGCTTCTGTGCTCCTGGGGCTTGGGGGAGCAACAGACAGGCACAGTGCTCTGGGAAGAGGGTGAAGCAGCTCTCAAACAACTCATCCGAAAGGCCAGGCTTTGCCTTCGGGCCTTGTTCACCCTTCCATTAGCCCGGCTGCTTTAAGCACAAAAACAGACCTTAATAAATAGCAGCAATTTCCCAAAGGCACAAGGGTCTCACTGCATTATACTGCTGTCATTCAATCAGCCCTTGAAAGCAATTTGCTTACCGGTGGATTTGATCTCTCTGACGTAGTTGCTTGGGAACCAGCCTGTTTTTCCATTCAAGGTCCCTTCCCACCAGCCCCCTTCTTCAACCCGGGTGACATAAATAATGTCTCCTTTGTTAACAGAGAGTTCATCCTCATTGGTCTGCTTAAAATTGAACCTGGCCTTTACCACCAGCTGATGACTGCCATTCTCGGTCATCTCCTAAGGAAAGAGACATGGAAAAACAACAGTAAATCGTCCAAAAAAGCAGAAACCACTAGGACAAGCCATTGTTCTTCTTTGTTGTGACAGCTGTTTTTTCAGTATTGCTCTGTATAACAAGCAATAATGTCTTGCTGTTGTGTAAACACTCCCTCCAGAGGACCACAAGGTCCCTCCCAAGCATTAATTGAGCTTCCCAGTGCAATGGGTGGCAGATAAGAATCTCTCTCCTCGTGTCACCCAGAGGAGCACTGTGGTTTGGAGAAGCCTCTCTCCAGTGGAGGCAGCAAAGCTGTGACAGAGATCAGGGGACAACAAGCCCTTCTCCTGCTCCCGACCCAGAGGTACCACTCCTACCCCTCTACCCCCACAGCCATCAAACCCACGATGTGATGTTAAACAAGGGATACCACAAGCTTGGATTGCCTCCGTAACACCCTCGCTGACTGTGAAGTTGCGCCGTTGGAGTCAGCCTGGGGGTCTCCAGCCGCAGAGCTAAGAGAGGACCGATGAGAACATGGCCCTGTGGGTGGCTGATCTGGTGAAACAAAACAACACCTGAGCTTTACCCAACCGTCCACCATCCCTCCGCATCACAGCAAAGCACAGAGCAAAGCCTGTACAGAAAACAAGCGTGGGGCACAATGGCTGAAAGAGCATGTACTGGAGCACAACAGCATCTCCAGCATGGGCACTCCCAGTCAACAGTGAGGATGGTTTTCCGGGCTGGGATAACCCTTCCAACCACGGAAGAAGTTGAATTGCATCCTGAGGCACTCCTAGGTTGTGCCAACTCTGCAGCCACATATCCACTTGCAGTAATTTTTTTAAATCCCTCTTTAAACTGCAGAAAAGTAGAATAACACTCAGCCCAGTGATGCCCAACTGGGACTGTTTCTGAGATCCAAGGAAGCACTGCGGAAGGTGTGTCAAAGTTTAGCTCTCAAGAGCTCTTAGGTCACCTCTGCAGCTGCAGCGTGGGCTGTCCCACCGAGTGGGGAAGAATGCTGAACAGCTGGTCAACACAATCGCTTCTCTATTTAGAGAAGGCCTTCTGGGTTCATTATCTGGCTGAAAGAGGCTAGGCACTATTCTGATTATTGTTCATGGACCACTGCCATTAACCATGTGAGACAGGGATTCAAGCCACGCTGAGGAAGGACAGGAGTGTCATCCCCAGGAGATGGACAGCCCACAGAAGGGGCAGATCATCCCAGCAGTTCTTGGAGTTGCCTCCTTCACACACTCGAAGCTCCTTGCTTTGCAAACCAGTCTCCTTCCTGCCCCCACCTGTCTGATGCTGGAGGCAACGCTGCTGCTCTGACACATCTGTTTCTATGATTAGTGATTTGTTTCTATATTAACACTGGAAAAGTTGCCAGAGGGTAAAAAGTTTCCTGGTCACAACTATGCAGAGGTTGAGTCAGTGGCCTTGTCACTAAGAGCAGTCCTAGCTCTTGCAGGACCTGGCAGTGCTCAGCCCCAGACTCCTGCTTGATGCTGCAGAGGGGTAGAAACATGGGATTCAAGCCACCCAGTAATTCCCAGTAATTCTCTGCTACTGCACCCCACACCACACTGTGGGACATGACTCAGATCGCCTCCTTTCTGTGTGCCATGGTGGCCAAAAGGTGCAACAGCAGGTGTTAATCATTCCAGAAAACGGTGAAGGACTTCTGAGATTTGCCTTACAGCTTTGGTTCAGATTTTAGAACATTTCTGCATTCCAGAGCTGCTGGTTTCCACCTGCAGTGTGGACCTACCATGCCCTGGGACCTGAAAAGCAGGACAGACAAAAGCAGTCTGCAGGAATCACTGTGCTGGGTGTGCAAGTCAGTGGATCACATTTGGAGCTCTTCCTTGAAAACGCTGCAAGAGGAGAGGGTGGCCCAGCCACCAAGTGTGCACAGGAATCAGAAAACATAAACTCCAAGGCTGCTGTTCCCTCGTTCTCCTCCTGTATGAATGTCAACATGGAAAACTCATTCCGAAGGGGAAGTTGGGTGGGAGTTACAGGAACTCAGCTGGGCTTTTATTCTCCCCAGAGGATTCTTGTTTCAATAGGAAAACACCTCATCCTTAGACTGGACCTGGAGCAACACAAACTGTGAGCTCCTGGGGAAGGCACTGGCTTTGCCTCCCTCCAAACCCTTGCACAATGGGGACCAGGTCCACGACTGTGACTCCCAGGTGCTGCTGCCTTACAAACCCTGAGCCACGCCATACCCCCACACCAGTCTGCCCAGTCCATGCTCCAGCCATGGACAACATCCGTGATAAACCTTGTGTGCCATCAGTGAGTCAGTTTTCTGCCTTGCCCTGCTCTTACACAACAGCCTGATGACCGCACAGTGAATTCCCAGCTCCCTGGGCTGCAGCAACAGCAAAACCCTCGGCGTGGAAAACCCACTTTGCCAAAAGAGTGGGTTTTTCCCTCTGAAGCATCCCAGTATTTGAGCAGGAGTGGTTTTGGCTGCTCCTGGCGACTCACAGGCCAGGGGGGTGGCCGCCTGCCAGCGTGAGATGTTCTTTCCCTGAATCCTTCTGGAAAGGGAGGGCGTAAACCACAAGTCCAGACTTTGCTTGTTCAAGTCATCAGCCACAGTCCCACAGAAATGACTTGGTTACTGTAGATTTTATGCTTCTCCCTGCCCCTCCCAATCTTCCAAAGCTTTTATAAATATCTGCAGCAACCTAGAAACAAATGTAAAACTGACTTTGACAGTTTGGCAGGGAAGTGTATCATTTATATTGCATCATGACAGCGTCCTATTTTATGCCTGGTCCAGCATGGAACACTGCTGCCATATGTTGCTTAAACTATGGTTAAAATAGCTGGGTTTTCTGCTCACATTCCTACACTATTTTTGGCAGATGAGCCTCGTCTGATCCAGCACAGCTGGTTTTCCTCCCCTGCCCTCTCTTGCAGATAAAAGCATCAAGCTCTGTATTGCTGTGTTTCGATGGACAGCTGCTGAACTAGGAGTTTATCCGCTACAAATGATGCCTCCAGTTATTTGCATCACAAGATCGATGAACACACAAGGGCTCGGACTTCAAATGGATGCTCAGAAACACATTCCCACGGCGTTTCCTTAGCTGACACCTCCTCCCCTCTGCCTCCAACCAGGCTGTTGGGACGCAGCAGTGCTGCAGGTGTTGGGATGCACAGGCATGCCAGAGCCTTGACCGTGGCAGGAACTGCAGTATCCAGTACGAGGCTTGTCCTGATGCTCCATTCAGCCCTTGGCCTCTGGTGGGACGGACAAACTGGACCATCTGCAGTGGTGGTTTGTAGGACACAGGCTCCTGCTTCTCAGGAACTTGGCCAAGCCACCAAAAAGCAAACGTTTTAGGCATGTATTTATTTTACCCTGTACTTTTCCCAAGGGTGCTCTCTGCCTGAGCAGCTAATTATATCGCAGGCATTGCGCTTTTTAACATTTACACAGAGAAAGCATATGTTCAAACAGATGTTTGCCATGAAACCAAGAGGATCCCAGCTTCCCTGCAGCCCTGTCAGTAATGTGTGATTGGAACTATTTCCCAGAAACCCTGGGCTGGGCTGAGCTGGGACATGGGTGGCTGCAGGAATGGAGTTGGGGCTGTAAATAAGTGGACTTTCTGAGAATGGCACTGTGGCCTCACCATCCCATCAGCACACACCCATCATCACAGCCCTGTGGTCCAGGCAAGCACAGAGGCAGGAAAGCTCCTCACTCCTTTTGCTTTCAGAATAATGAAGCAAACGTCGATCACAACAGCAGCATTTGCAAAGGCTGCTCCTGGTCGAGGTAACCTATATTTCATATCTCCCATCACACTGAACTGCAAGAGCTTCTACACGGGGTCAGCAGGAGCTGTGGGCAATGGAGCAGTGAGAGTTGTGAGATGTGCTGAGGCTGGGAGGGGATGATGTGCTGAGGCCAGATTACCATTCCTGGACTCCCAGGGAATGAGCTGCAGGCAGAGAGGAGTGATGGCTGCAGAATGGCAGCCTAAGAACCTGAATTTCTTCAGAGCAGAATCACACACACACATATGTGTTTACAAATCATATGTGTGTGTACAAATATATACTACTGTTATTATTATACATTATTATACATTATGTATTATTAGACATATATCATTATGTATGTTTATATACAATATATGCGTGATAATTTATACAGTAGTTTATACTATGTGTAAATATAATGTACATTTTTATATGTCTGATTTTATAAAGCCTTGCATCAAACAGAAGAGAGGAAGAAGGGAGGAGGGAGTCTACTCCCAGCAAAGAGTTTGTTTCACTGAACACCTGAGCAGTTTCTGTACCAGCAGAGGAGAATCCAAAAGCAAAAACTCAGATGAAAGAGAAGTAAAACAACAGAGAAAACCACCACAAACCAAAACTAGGCAAAATACAGTAAGCCAAGAGGAAAACCTTCCCACGAAAGGAAAATAGTGAGTTTTCATTTTGCATTTTTCTCCTTTAAATCACCTAAAATGTAACCTGCAACATGGAAACTGAACTCTTCTCCTGGGGCTGGACTTCAGTGGGTGTGCAGGACTCTGCCCCAGTCCACCTGTATGGCAGGGGGCTGTAAATGCCTCCCACCCTGTGAACTCCTCCCAGCTCCATGCAGACCTGCTCCTCATCCCCTCAGAGAGAAGGTCCTTTCAGCCCTTCCCCGGAGCAGCACAGTGCCACCATCCTCCCCAGTGGACTTCTCCTTTCACAGCCTGTGTGACCGAGTATCAATTTAAAGCAGCCTGTAGGGAACAGCCTCACATCCAGGATGGAAAGAAGATGAGCTGCTTTGTTTTGCTTGGGCAGCCTACTGCTGCTCCCAGGGATGCAGGACAAGCTGTCAGCTTGATTCCCACATCCAGGAGCCTACTCTCTGGAACCCGGGAGAGGAGAGGGAGAAAAACATCAATACAATTGACTGAGCAACTGGCAACAACATTTGTTTTGACATTCAGTAAAGATATTATGCAGATGGAGCTGTTTTTCTCTTCAGCTTTAAAACACACTATTTAAAATCTGGTATTTGCATTTTGGGAGGTGCATGCTCATTTACACTGAGGCTCCCTTACAATGACCTACTTCGAAGCCCCTTAATACTGTCAAAACTGAGCAGAGGTCCCTGAGTGCAAAGAGATAATGGAGCGCTACAGAGCACACACAGCACCTGTGAAACACCACATTTAAACCCAGAGTTGGTGGCAGCATGAAATATCAATCCCACCATCCACCACCAGGCATCAGCGCTGGCAGCACAATTTGCCAAGCCTCCAGAAATCCTCATAAACCAGGAATTAGCAAAAAAACCAGAAACCAGCCCTTCACAGACAGAGGAAAGAATTTGAAGAGATGATAGAAAAAAACCTCCTTTTTTCTTACCTTCAGTAGCTTTATTTAGAGCTGTTAATGTGCTCAGGACCTTGGAGAACTGGTCTCCGGTGTACAAGTCATGTGGATCAAACACCTGTGAGAGAGGAACTTGGTCAGTGGAGCCCAAAACATCTCTCTGGCTGCCCGAGCCACCCACACTGCTGGAGGGGGACAGCGAGGATCAGGCAGCACGTGTGTCTGTGCAGGGGAAGGGTATTTATTTAGGGCTGACAAGTCCCATTTCCTTTACAGCCAGAGAATTCCTGGGGCACTGCTGTGTGGGAAGGGCAGGGGGACCTGGCAGCTTTTGGAGTGTGACACTGGGGACAGGGAAGGAAGGAATCAGTGCTGTCTGCAGAGCAGGGACTCCTCTGAAAAGCACAGAGAATGTTATTGTTGGCCTTGAGGGAAGGAAAGATTTTGTTTCTATTTTTGTTATTGAAAGCTGAAGAGATTGAGGCTGTACATACAGATCTATGTATAAACACACACATATTTTCCACAGTAGAATTAACACACACAGAGAATTTTCTGCTATTGCAATATGGCATATATAGAACATTTACACTTTTTTACAGGAAGCCAAGACCAGTTATTTTATATACATAAATTACACCCTAAATAATCTGGTGTTGCCACAACGATAAAACAGAAATACATAGTTAGCAAGGGCTTATTTTCTATGACTGATAACATGGACTTTGTACACTGAGCCCTTCACAAATCACCACCAGCACAACGATGGGCATCTTGAATTTCCAAAACACTGCAACATTCTCTAACACCTGAGAAATGCCCTCAACTTCACTGTACAAATCCTACCATTAAGGAAGCAAATATAAGAGATACAAGAAGTCCACATTAATGGTACCACCACGGCACCATCTGCTAATCCCCACATACATGTTGTCTTGCAGATGGAGACCACAGATTCACAAATCCAATGAACAGGAAAGATGACTTTAAAGCTCTCCTGGCAGACAGCATCTAATTACAAACATTTCCAATGCACTGAAGAGCGTATCCTGCTAAATAAGGACACAAGTCTTAATTACTTCTTTAGGGCAGACCTGCCCTTTAAAACGTCCCTTTCTTGCTTTCCACATAGAGCTCCTTGAGGACGCTTGGCACATTTCAGATGGGAAGGGGACTGGCCTCTCCCACAGCCCTAGGTGCTCACAGCATCTCCTCTCGACAGACACACCAGCACAGCACCAAAGTCCAACCCGGGCAGTACAAAGACTGCTCTTTGTTGAGAATATATTCTAAAATCAAGTCGGCCACTCAATAGCAGGAGGAAGGCTTTACCCTGAAGAAATTTAATCCACGCTCAGAAGGGGAACAGCCTGCTGTCATCACAACCATTAAAACCTCACAGCTCCGACCACATCCACCACTCTGCACGTTTTGGGCACATCCCCACCTACCTTGGGCTGTTTCTGAGCTGATCTATTGCCCGTGCTCGCTCGGGTTTGCTCCTTTGGACCACGCAGACCCCATCCCCTCTGCCAGCTGGCGCGTGAACTAGTTTTGGTGCCCTGCAATTGCAGGCAGTGCTATCTGAGCATCGCCTCCAGCTCCCAGCAGTGACATTTGTGTCCCCGTGAAAAGGGAGACGTAACGGAGAGCCCGGGCGGGCACTGACCCCGCTGGCAGCTGCTGGAGGATGTTGCACAGGAGGAAAGTAAACAGCCAGGCTGGGATGTTTGTGTGCATCTCTCCGGTGTGTCATTTTCTCAGTCATACCCTTTCTCCTCCACTTCAGCGATTCCAGAAAAGCAAGTCCTGCCTTGAATGAATGGCTTTTTTTCTAAGGACCAAAGTAGTAAAATACATCCTGAATCCTTCACTGCACAGACTGGAGCTGTAAGCCCAGAGTCACCAGGCTGACAAAGTCCAGAGAGAAATGGCAAGGAGAAAAATATGCAAAAAACTCAAGCACAAAAGCAAGCAATAAGATTTAGCACTTTTTCATGGAAAAAGTGTCTGGAACAGCTACTGTGTAACAAAGACAATGTGGGAAACTCTTCTGGGTCAGCTACTGTAATGTAAATATATTTTGCAGCTTGTTCACAAATAAATTAATCATACAGAAAAGCCCTCATTTATGAGCTAAAAATTACTTTTTCCAGCACAATCCAGCCATAATTCCATTCCTAACTAAAAGACAAGATGACAAAGAAGGGAAAGGCTTTTTTTTGCTTTTGACTCCTGGAAAATGTGGATATGAGCGAAACCGCGTTTAAACCTACGGCTGCCATCTGAAGATCTCCGTGAAAACGCATTCCTGACTTCCAGCACCCCAGACCGCGGCTCCGGCTGCTCCGCCAGGCATCGCCCCGGGAGGGACCCCCGTTGCCAAAGGCACCCTCGGGGCGAGCGGAGCAGCAGAGCAGCGCAGCGACCCGGCGAGGACCGGAGACCGACCACCCCCTGCCCGCGGCTGCAAGTCCCCGGCACCCAAAACCCCAGCGCCGGCTGGGGAGGCGCGGCAAAGTTGGGAGAAATCGGGCTGCGTTTGGAGCGAGACAGAGCTGCCCGCAGCCAGAGAGCCCCCGGCTGAGCCCGGTGCCGAGCCCCCTGCCCGGACCCCACGGCCGGAGCCGCGGCCAGCGATGCTGAGCCCGGACCCCACGGCAGGAGCCGCGGCCAGCGATGCTGAGCCCGGACACCACGGCCGGAGCCGCAGCCAGGGATGCTGAGCCCGGACCCCACGGCCGGAGCCGCGGCCAGCGATGCTGAGCCCGGACCCCACGGCAGGAGCCGCGGCCAGCGATGCTGAGCCCGGACCCCACGGCAGGAGCCGCGGCCAGCGATGCTGAGCCCGGACCCCACGGCAGGAGCCGC
>VWZG01009788.1:2005843-2029249 GCA_013396735.1 Grallaria varia | reverse complement strand
GGCGGCGGCGGCGGGCGGTGCTGCGGGGCGGCCGCTGCCGCTCTGACCCGGAGCCGGATCGCGGCGAAGGGAAGAGAAGAGAAGGGAAGGGAAGGGAAGGGGAAGTGACAGGCGGTGCCGCCGCCCCGCTCCGCCTCCGCCCCGCTCCGCCGGGCGCTGCGGGACGCGGGCGGGCCGCGATGTGCGGGCACAGCTCCCTCTGCCGGCAGCGGGCGGGAGGAGCGGCGGGAGACCGGGAGGAGGAGGGGGAAAGGAGATGGGAAAGGGAAGAAGGGAAAGGGGAAAAGTAAATCAGGGAAAGGAAGAGCAGAGGAGAGGGAAGGGGGAAAAGTGAATTGGGAAAGAGGGGGAAGAGAAGAGAAAAGAAAGAGAAGAAAATGGGGGGGAAAAAGGAGAGGAAAGAGAAGGAAATGGGGAAAAAGGAGGAAAGAGAAGAGAAAAAGAAAAGGAAATGAAAAAAAGGGAGAGGAAAGAGAAAAAGAAATGGAAATAAAAAAAGGGAGAGGAAAGAGAAAAGAAAGGAAAGGAAATGAAAAAAAGGAGAGGAAAGAGAACAGAAAAGAAAGAAGGAATTAGGGGAAAAAAGGAGAGGAAAGAGAAGAGAAAAGAGAAGAGAAGGAATTGGGGAAAAAAAGGAGAGGAAAGAGGAGAGGGAGAGGAAAGGAAGAGGAAAGGGAGAGGAGAGGGAAGGAAAAGGGGAAAGGAAAGATGAAAAAGGGAAAAGCAAAAAGGGAGAAAAAGAACAGGAAAACAGAAAGGAAAAAAGGAAAAGGAAAGGAAAATTATAAAGAACAGGAAAAATGAGGGTGAATGAACAGGACAAGGAAGGAATATCCAGTCTGCTGAAGCAGTAATTGCAGCAGGTTTGCAGCACTGAGAAGAGAAAAGCTGCAAAAGAGCCCGCAGATGAGGCACAGTTCAGCTGAGGCAGTGAATGCTCGGAGACGGCATGTCCTCTGCGCGGCGAGCGCCTCTGCTGCCTGTGCCCATCTGTTCGGGGAAGGGGAACATTCTCCTGCAGGGAACAGGAAAATCCCCAGACGCCTCAGCACAGCAGCGGCTGCAGCGTGGGCAGGGAACGCAGCACTGCCCGGACATCCAGGCTGAAGGCCGGCTGTAGATCCCAACCCGTGCAGGGACGTGGGTATCAGAGACACAGCCCATACCAGGAGCTGGGGGTCTCTGGAATGCTGGCTCGCTCTGGGTTCAGACAGGCCCATGCCCCAGTGCTTGTGCTGGTCAGTGCTGCGCAGGAGATTTTGCTTCTGACGTTATCCATCTAGGAAAGGTAATGTCGCTTTGGAGCAAAGCCAAAGCAGAGCAGGTTTGGGGAGTGCATGGGTGGGCAGCCAAGAGGGTGCTGATTTTTCATCTGCTCTCCCACGCCCTCCGTCCAGGTACAAACAATTCGGTGAAGGTTGCAAGCACCTCCAAGAGCAGAAGTAGCCTCTGTGCTGCCCACAAAGGCAATGGCCCGCTGCATGCTCTGTGATAGTTTGGAGAGCCAGGTTCCATCCACCTATCGATTTATCCTGCAGATACCATCCTTAGTTAAAAAATTCAGCACCTTGACAGAAGTTTCATGGTTGTGTTAGCAATAAAATGCTGCTGCTGAATGAAGATCTTGTGCTTTTTCAGCAGCAAATGATGCTTAGCTATTGAGCTGCTGTTACATGCACGCTGGTGTCCAGAGCAAAAGCAAACAGTTCCCATTTTTGTCCTCAAGAACAAGCTAGGCCAGGAGCTTTCTATGATTTTTCTCTTTCCTCGTGATCTTTTCCCTGTTTCTTCTACACTAGACTCCACCTGGCCACCAGGATAGAACCCTTTGCCTTCCACCTCAACCCCTTGCATCCAGCTGGCACTGGACCAGATCTTGAGCCAGATACCTGGCTCAGAGGTTGAAGCCACAGCATAAATCAAGCACAGGCAGGTTATCTGCACTGTTCCTCAGTCCAAACTATGAAAGAATCCTCCAAGGACACTTAAGCTTCAAAGAGGTGCCCATGTCCTTTGCCTAGTCTTCTGTCTTAGAAGAGCTGGACTGACAGGTGTTTTTATAACTTAGATCAAATTCTATCACTGAAAAGCAATTGGAAAATTTTAGGCACAGTTGCATTGTTTAACCTCATTACAGCACTTGCCTGACTAGGAGGTGGTGATTCCCCTGCTTGCCATCTCTTTTAGGGCTAACACACGTGAAGCAGCAAATGTTTACAGGCTTCAGCCCTGGGCTGAAGCTAAGGAAGAGTTTGGTTATTTATACCCTGCCATGAGATAGAGTCTTTCAGCTCCCACCAGCAGCCTCTAGAACTCCTTCAACTTAATTGAGCCTACTCAAAGCAGGAAGGTCATAGAGTGTCCTTCTTCCCCTATGTCTGAATGTCCACTATGTCCAAATGTTCCACTGCTCCTATAAAAGAGGAGAAATTGCTTCTTGCCTCACTGTGTCTTTCTTCCACTTCCTAAGACTGAGTTACCAGGACAACAAAGAAGGGTAGGAGGGAAGTGCATATGTGTAGCTCTGCAGGAGTAACCTCTTTGCATTCCCTCCAACTGGAAGAGCTTGGCAAGCAGTATCTTTTCAGTGGAAGGTGGGACTTGGGTTTCAACTAAAAACTGTTGGAAACCCTGCCTTCCACCCTGACCACCTTCCCTGCATGCCAGCAAAGCCCAGTGAGTGGTGTGCATTCAGCTCCAAATGGCAGCTGCATGAACATCTACTACAAAAAAAAAAAAATTGAAGGCATGGTATGAAGGTAGCCACTGCTTTGGCAAAGTACAATGAAGCCAAGGGATGCTAGGATAGGATGATAATCTCATGTTTGAGATTCCCCAGGATGAGGCCCTTCTGTATAAGTCAGCATCCAGAGGAGAAGTTGTGAGCTCTCAATCTCCTCAGAACATCCTCTTTTGCCTACATCTACAACAGGAACAGAATCTTTGACCTTAACATGCACTTGTCAGGCTCAAGGCATGAGAAGTGGCTCAGGTCCAGTGCCAGGCTACTTCTTCATATATGAGGAGCAAGAGTTGCCTGTGGCATCTGGAGAAGGGCAGAATCAGAGTTTTATTGTCAGATCCAAGGTCTGGGTAAGCAGCAGGATGGCTGTCAGGGAATTCACCTGTATTAAGACAAGACCTTTCCTGATGTTACTCTTTTTTCAGGCTAGGGTGCTGGAGCAGAAGAGACTCCCTTTTCTATGCTCATCTTCTTTAGACATAATACCCCATCTCTGCAATTTCAGTGCTGAGAGATCTTGGAAGCAGAAGGCTCCCTGCCTGTTCTGATACTCCAGACTTGCTTCCAGAGTAAATGTGCTGCAGACACCCCCCTCTGATGGGCAGTGGCAAACCAGGGATCAGCCATGAGGCAGGACCATCCGTAGGCATGCTGCTGAGCGGCTCCTTGCCAAGAGGGTCCAAGCAGGGCAGCTTTTAGAAGGAACAGAAGGCAGAGGGTTTTCCTGTCTCCTCCAGTTTTGCCTTCAGAGGACTCAGAAAAGCTGGCAACCCAGGAGAAGAGTCAGAAGGAAGCATAACCACTCTGCCTGTGCCACGTCTTACCCACCATCTCAGCTGTCCTACCTCAAGCCTTCCTCTGCCTGAGGCTACAGAGGAACCAGGAAGAAGCAAAATCTCTGTCTTCACTTGGCATTCTAATATGACAATATTTTGGGGAAAAAAAGTAAGAAGAAAGAATTTTCATTTCAGTGCAAAATTTAAAGTTGAGCTTGAGAGATTTGAGCTTTTATTCGGCTTTTGAGGTCTCCTCTCACAGCAGACAATTTGGGCAACCACATGAACATGGAGAAAAGAGTTACTAAAGGCTCAGAATGTTTCAAAGATGAAGTGGGTTATAAATCAGAAGAAGAAAAGAAATTAGAAACTTTTAATTCATTAAAGCCAAGGAAGAAAAGACACATGGTGGATCAGAGCAACACACAGAGCTGGACAAACAATGTTGCTAATTCTGAATATCTGAACATTGTGGAGTGTGACTGCACTACTGCAGAATGGGCTCTCAAAACTACAAGATGTTACAGCAAAACAGTTCAGGACTATTCCCTATCTTTTATCTCTCTCAGCTTCTTTTTTTTTTTTTTNTTCTCTTAGCCTTTTTTTTTTTTTTTTTTTTTTTTTTTTAATATTTTCCACCACAACCATTTTATGATCAGTTTGCAAATAGAAAAATAAACTCTCAGAAAAATGGAGGAAATCACTTGGTCGGTACCACAGGACTGGCAACAACTGATTTCTGATGCGATGGGCCTTCAGGGATTCTATATATATCTGCTCTTAGAACTGGGGCTGCTGCAGCAGGCTCGAGAAATGCATTACTGGGGAACAACAGGCTAGGGAGACAGTCCTGGAATGAGCACATTTCCATGCTGGGTAGCTAAAAAGCACTGAAGAGGAGAAAGGTCCTTTGCTTGTTTAGATCTTGAAAGGAAAAATGCAGGAACAGATCTACTGTGGGTTGGACTTTTGTCACGGTGGTGCATGAATATTGTGTGTAATGCTCAAGGATGCTGTCCCTGTTTCTGGCAGAATTTGCCTTCAGAATATATTTTTTTCCACAATCTTGAGCATATTTCGAATGAGACAGTGATGATTCTTAGTTACAGGTTTCTTTTTTTTTTTACTGTGGGAATTTAAGTAAAATACAAAAGTCTTTAAATTTTAAGTCCATATGCAAACTGTGAAAAATTGATGGCAGAATTAGCTGAACTCTGAAGTGATTAATTTAGACTCTGATCTTGCAAATACAAATTATGCTTAAGCATAAGAATGAACTCAGATAGGATCAGGAATAGCCACCGAAAAGGTGTCTTTTGACTTCATTAGGGTTATTTTTATGTGTAAGGAACAATGTAATATGTTTGGCAGAATCACACACAATAGTTGCAAAGGGATGAAAAAAACACTGCAGTATTATTTCACCTTTCTATTAAAGCAACTCCTGCCCTCTAATAATGAAAAAATAAATGTAAACAGGTCCAGGTTTAAGTCTGTTTAGACAGACTTGCTGGTACTGCAGCACCTATGTCTGAGCATTTAGGTTTGTCTCAAAAACAAGAAGGAATCTGTTAAGCTCACAGTCAATAAACCCCGTTTCCAAATTCTCCAGACGGAATAATAAATTACCCACGCTCTGATTTATGTTATTCATACAAAAGATGAGGAATGGATACCAACTTATTCCCTCTGGTATCTGGCTTCCTTTCAGAAGGCTGATTAAACTCTCAAGTTACAATAATAAAAGAAAGGACCCAAGCCGACTTACCTCCACTTTCAGGAGTGCACAGCCTTTCAAGAATTCTTGAATGTTACTGATGCAATCTGCTTCATTTTTAGGCTCCAGGCAATACTAAAGAAAGAAAACCCACTGAGCTCATCGCATTACCTCCCGTGTCGCCTGTGTGGAGAGGGCCTGCATGAATATTGACATGTGCGTTTTATACTGAATTAGGGAAGCTTCTTCAGGGGGCGGGAGGGGGTGGCAGGCAAGCTGTCGAAGCAGGAAGAAAGCCACTGGAGGAAGTGATGAATACATTGAAATGGTCGGCATCTTGTTTTGAATCTCAACCTATGACAGGGCCCTAAGTGACAGTGGGAAATTGGCCACCTTTAACAACACACTGCCCCAAACCACCACATGTGAGCAGAAGATAAGGAGCTGGCAAAACTGATTTTTGCATAATAAATAAAGGCTCCTGCTTTATAGGGTGGAGAACCTGTTGTGGTGGTGGCTTTTCTAATTAAACAGCTTCTCTTCTGTGTTGCCAGTTCCTATCTGTCCCCGGACTCCTTCCCTTTTTTCTCCTGCAGTTTTCTTATCATGCTTTTGGACTGTGAATATACACCTCGTGGAACTGTAACGGGAGGCACTCACATGGCTTCAGCACTAGTGGATTTGCTGGCCTTGGGACAGATCAAACGGCACAGATGCAAGGGTTATTGTTTATTCCTGCCCTAATCTGGTTCTCCAGTGTATTTCCTGACTAACAAAACATTTTGCAGCAAGAGTTCTGAAAGACTGAATATATCTACAGTTGTAATTAATGAGATTTACGTAATTACAGACAAACTGCATATCCTTCTATTCAAAGCCAAGATGTTCTGATTTCTGGTAGGCCCAGTATTTCCTGCCACCAAACGAACACGTGTAACTCAGCCAACTGCAACCTTGCAGGGCTTTTCCTGGATGCAGAAAAAAATCAAAGAACTAAAAGCTACAGTCGCACTTTGCTCTCAGAAACTTAAATGTAAAACATTTATCCCTCTGAAGCTCCTTGCTCTCCTCACTGAAGGAAACCAGCCCCCAAATGCCCAGGGCAGTATTTTACCCAGCAGGGCTCTGTCTCAGGGCAGCAAAGGGCATCAGAAAGTGTTACCTTTTCTGCAGATCCCGGAAGAAGCCGATTAATGAGTTTACAAAGCACAGTTCCATCTTTCAGGGAAGTTTTCAGGAACTCCTCTGGATCATCTACTATTTTCTTAGGGGAATTTAAGACTCCCAAGGAAATAAGCCACGTTACAGTTTGTTCTTCTGGATTCATCGTGCAGAGTGGTGCTGCTGGCGCCGTCCTGTGCAGCAGCGCGCTGGAACCCACATCCGTGATTGCATCTTCCTGCCTCTGATGCTGCTTGCACAGCTCAAGTGTGAAGCTACTTCTTTTTTTTTTTTCTTTTGCTCAGCGCAGGAACTCTCCAAATCTTAGGAAGCAGAAGTACTCCCTCTAAGGTAAGAAACTCTTCTTAAAATAGAATAGTTTCTTGCACTGTTTGTGATGGAGAAAGCAGATCTTTAACTAGACACTATCAACATTGTTGAAAACATAAGTATTTTATGTGAATACTCATTCCACCAAAAATATCTTGCCTAGGCAATTCCTCCATGTGGCACCTGGCACCTATCTACCACCTGGTACATGTGGTGTGAATTGGAGTTATTGCCCAAAGAAATAAATTTGTCAATCCTGTAAATAATGAGCTATTTCCAGTGTTAAAACTGAATTCACACCAATGATGATTTAGAGGAATGTCACACTAACTTAAAATAAACATTTTCAGTTTTATGTGGCAAACCTGATTATTAAAATTGCCATTTTATCTACAGTAGTTTTCTATCTGATCTTTAAATTCTGATAAGGCAGTTTATGTGCAAGTAATTTTTTTCAACTGTTGTGTACAAGTGAATTAATCCAAAATGGGTTTTTTTGGAAGATGATTGTATGTCAAAACAAACATCTGTGTAACTTCAAAAAGATCAGAAATTTAGTTCATCCAAAGCTATTTCATTTGTCCTAATAGGATGTCCCTTTCCATCAGCTCTTCAGGATCCACTGTGGGCAGTACCATCAGTTTTCCATCTTGCTCAGGGCATTATTAACCATCATTCCTTATCACAGCAATTCAGAATAGTCCAGTCATCTTAACTGTCCTTTCACCAGAACAGATGGAAAATGAAGCAATTCTGTTGATGATGCCAAGGAACTTGGAACATCACAGATTGAAGCAATCCAACAGGAACAAATCTTCCTAGAGACCAGAATTTCTTGGTGACAATGTTCTGAGCCAATTCCTCACCCTGTTACTTGAATGAACTGTTTTCAAGGGCCAGGGCTCCCAAACTGTTCTGGCCTGTGATTTAAAGGCTAGGAAGAAACAGAACAGCAAAATGATAAATTGCACAGTGAAATGTGCAGGGACTTTGGTCTCCATGTTCCAGGTGTTATGACTGGCACTGGGACCCACCTAAGGGCCATTTTTAACAGCCATCAGTAAATCAGAACTGGCCTTTCAGGGTTAGACACACCTCTGACCTTTTTCAGGACCTGGGGAGGAGTTCCAATTCTCCGTTGTGTGGAAATACTCATTAGCACAAGCCTGCAGCCATGTATACAAAACATTTCAAATGTATGACCCATTGGAACTTCAGTTGCCTTTTTGTTTTTGTGGTTTTTTCCAGTTCTGGTGAACACTACTGTTTTGAAGTTGGGGTTTTTTTGCAGTGTTTTGCAAAGTGGAGACAGGCAGTCTCCACTTCCAGATCTGCAGCAGGCAAGACAACTACAAATACTCATTTATCAGCTGGTGACAATTATTTGGATATGGAAAATACTACAGTCACCTCATCAGAACATAACAGTTTCTGATGCAAAGAGCAAGAGAAATACTTTCAACACTGGGAAAATTGTACACCTGCTTCATTAAGTGAAAGCTACAAACCTGAACACCAAAGTACTTTACCCACTCCCACCTCTAAAGCAAACCTTTTGTGTAGAGGGGCAGGTTTAGTCTCAGGACTATTTCACATGCAGCTGCTGCAGATATTAATGGTTCAAACAATTAAATGAAAATAATTCCCACATCCTGAACACTTACCAATTGCTTTAAAGACCTGCAGATATGCATAGTCAGAAAGCCCAAAAATTTGTGAGTCTGTGATTAGCCACCCCAAGACCAACCTTACATCTTTCAGAAAGAATGAAATGCATTCCAGCTTGTTCACCTGCTCCCAAAACTGAAATTAATTCTGTGGCAAACCCAAGGTATGAAGGTAGAACCACTCATAGTGTTCAGTTTGCTCTTTGGAAAGGCTTCAACTGTGGTTATTTGCTGACAGGGACAAATCAAGTGAACTGTCACTCATCTCTTGCAGAGTCAGCTCAGTTACATAATTTGCAGCCTTATTTACACCAGTGATGACTAAATAGCAGAATGTTATTTAAAAAGTAAAATTAAAAGAGGGCATGTGTCCTACAGCCAATTATCAAGCAACTCTGACAGCACACATACAAGAACAGCACAGCAACAGGAGCAGCAGTCACATGTTCAAAACCCATTTCGAGTGGTTCTCCTCAAAGTCACTCATGTTTATGTAATTCTTTTTTTTTCCCCCAGCATAGAGAGAAAACACCCAACACAAAGAACACCACTGGGAATATTTGTGTACAACAGAGTTTACTGATACATTTTAACTAGTGGCTTTCAATTACGAAGTTTGACTCAGCACACACACCAGTAATTTAAACCTGGGGCACATTCTCATTATTTTGCATTTTAGGCAGGTATTTTTTTTCTTATGATAGCTGCCATGCTGGTATTAGATTTAGGTAGGACGTTATTCTTTCTTGCAGGAGACACAGAGACCACTTTGTAGCAATAATCCTCCAAGATGGAACACCAGTAATGTTTGCCACAATTAGTGTCCCTGTGTAAGATCTATTATTTTTAATTTAAAAAACCCAAAAAACAAACCAAAACCCATAATGTTTTAACAGTGAATTTATTAGCCCTGGGAAATACTGCAATTCGACCCATCTGCTATGTACGCACACTTACTCCCAGAATCTGCAGCCCATAACTGAAGTTTAAAATGATACCCCAAATCCAAAGACTTTAATCCGTAGACTAAGTATGCATGCTTTTTCTTTAGACTTATTATGAACTGAAATGTTGCTTAAATGAGATCACTTTATGTCTATCACAGGAGTCAGTATAGATTTTATGATCCATGATAGTTTAAGTACTTCAGTCAATCTGAAATTAAGAGTTTTCTACGTGAAATACCAGTGCCTGAGGATTCCTCTCACATACACTGCCACATCAACATGTATCTAAGATAAAAGTGCATCAAAACCTAGGCAGTTTTGAAGAAAGCACCTACTTGGAAGGGATGCAGTGCTGTCTGGAGCATATACAGAACACTAATTACTCTGGGGATTTATCACTAACATTGTCTCAGTGCATCAACACTTCCCCTCATCCAGAACACCTGGACAGAACTGATAATGTAGGAATATAGCAGAACTTTTAATGTTTTCTTGGTGAAGAAGAATTTGTAATGATTTAATCCTTGGTATTTTAGAGGACCAAGACTCACTTCTGTGTAACTTCCTCTTTTTTCAGCCTAAACGGCAACCACATATGTGAAGGGCAACCCAAGTATTTCTCTGCTGCAGAACATACTGCTGGTGTGCACTGCCAACCAACGGGCTCCCTCTGGACACTCTTGGGATGATGCCAGCTATGGCAGACAGCAGCTGCCTTCCACTGCAAATTTTGTTGTGTATCAAAAAAATTAGTAGTGCTACTTTCAAAGGCAACTCCTGAATGCTAGGACAACCCATTAGAACAAATGGTGGGAAACACCACACTCAAAAGCCAGTCTGTATCAGCTGCGTTTGTTATCCTTCCATTTTCCAATGCATATCCACTGCCACCTTCTAGTCACCGTAACTAAAGAAAGGAAACACAATTGTGTTAGTATCCTCTTAGAAGACAAGAGACAAAAAAAGGCTAAATCATCTTTGAATTATTTTTATATACACAATGAATACATTTGGACTGTATTCGAGCTGTCCCAACAGTATGAAAGTACATGAAGAGCTAACTAAAATAAGCAAAATACTTGTATTAATGCACACTTCTTGTACAACACAGTCTTCAGGGCAAGTACTATGTTAAGCCTCTGCAATTCCTGTGTGTATTCCCCCTCCAAACCCTGCCCACCACAAAATCCCACCAGCTCTTGATAATCTCAGCATGATTGATACTCAGGAGTCCTGTAATACACTTGTATACACACTGGTACTAATCCCTACAAAATAATGTGCTGTAATTTAAACTTGTGATCAAGGGAAGGTAAACAGTTGGCTGAATTAGTACAACTACAGCTTGATTTCTCAGAAGGTTTGTTTACTGCTCCCTAAACACTGGAAGCATGTCTGTTAGGAATTTGGAAATAAGCGGTAGAGAAGGCTGATAAAAGAGTGCTGCTGCATTTGATACCTGTATCAATTAGAACATGGCCCAAACAGACTAAGTGAATTAAAAAAAACTAAAAAATTGTAACCCAACTGAGGCTACAAAGTCATACAGTGTAAAACAGAATCTATCCTTCCCAGAAGATGGGAATTCCTGAAATCAGTGACCACGTCAGATAAAACAACACTGTACCAAACATAGCATTTTCTTTTTACCATTTAAAAGTTGATTCTTAAAAGTAGAATTCGAAAGCAACAGCAAAATAGGTTCTTATACTTACAGACTGATTAAAAACTGACAAAATACACAGGCTTCTTAAATAAATACTTCTCTTGGAAAAGGTATTTGTCCTTAACCTTCAATCTGTACTCCATCTCATCAGATTTTGCACACATAAGAATTTCAACTTCTTAACTAACAGTTGTTTAGTAGAGAAGCTGTATTTTCTTTTTCCTTGTGAGTTTTCAAAGTAACAGGAGTCACTCTTCCACGTAAAGTCTTGCCCATGCATTTACTTGGAATGTAATTTTAATAGGGTAGACTTCAGAGCCATAAAACAGCTGATCTAGTTTTAAACTGTTCTGGAGATGCCTGAAGTCTAATACATACAATTCAAGGACCTCTGCAGAGATCAATTCCTAATCCAAGATTATACTCAGCATAATTCCTCATCCTGCATGTTTAACAAGATTAAGTGTCTACACTGACAATTATTATTACAATTCAGATTTTTATGGTCCACTCTCAATAAAAATTCATAGACCAAGTACTCTCTGCTGCATGATTTAACATGCATTTGTAAATACATTGCTGCTCATCTGTACCCAAAGTGGACCCATTTTTGCAGATGAATAGTATCTTACTGCCATTCCTGACTGGTTGGCTTACAAAGCCTACTTAAACCTCCCCCTGCAAAATTCAGACAAAACTCAAAAATACTACTTAGATATGAAGAAAGTCCATTCAAACCTACAAACACAATGTTCCTTCCAACTATTATGCTGCTGCAATATTTACCTTATGCACTGGTACAGGCACCATTCATCTCTGCCATCAACACAGATGAACCAGCATTACTTCAGTGGCACCTTCTAGAAGTCATCACCCTGCAACTAAAAGAAGATACAATAAACTGAGAAATATACATTTTACAGCGCAAGTCAACCCATAGTGCTTCCCCCCATTTCAAAAACATAACACAAGCTTAAGTTTGCAGATTATTCTGGTGAAAGTTTTACTACTACTTTAAATGGTGGAGGATTCACTGGCTTGGATGGACTGGGATGGCTTAGAGATAAGTTGCATGGGTTATGGATTCTCATTCCTTTTCAATGGTGCACTGCCATGTTAAATCCATAAGTTGAATGACAAAATTTACTGAGGACTAAACAGTGGTACAAAGGTTTTGGGTTTGCAGTTTGGTTTTTTTTTTTTTAGGTGGAGGTCTTCATGTTTATTATATTCAAGAGCATCTTTTGGAACTTCATGGCTTTACCCAAAGTCAGAACAACTTGCCACAGGTTCTGCCTCATGAACTGGGTATCCCTATAATGCAGTGTCAAGCTAAATAGAGTCAGGCATCCAACTAAATGTCAAGTTTGCAATGGCTTGCTTCAACCTCCCACTAGTCAAGATGACTGTCAATCTAAACCAATTCCTGATTTCACAAAGCTTTAATTTTGCTAAAACACTGTACATGCAGCCTCTTTTGAACATCTTCACTAAAAGATACTGGGCACAAAATATCCCCTCCCAATGCTACTTGGCAATATTCTGTCTACAGTGAGCTGTATTACATCTTTAGTTTTGAAATTCGTGCCACAAATGCTTTTATCCAAGAAGAAATGTTGAATTTGGAAAATTTCTAATGTATTGGAGCATTATTTTCTTTTTTTTAAATCTCAACAGCACTTCCATTGCCATGACATGTAGCTTGTCTTACTGTACTAGAGGAGGTTAAATTGGTTTAATTTTGATTTAGACTGAAAAACTAGTTTGCTTTGCTTACCATCTTTGCAGTTTCACAGGCATTTGATGCTTTAAATCAGCTGTGGAATGCTGAAAGATTCACTTGTTTTTAGGAAGCCATAAGCCTTTGAGAAGTTGGAGAGAAAGACTTCTTTGCTTATCTTATTTTCTCCTTTGGAATCAAAGATGTTCCTTTAAAAGTGAAACACTACAGAGTTGCAAAAATTTGAAACAGTATGAGTAAGCATTGTTTTGCAGCTTCTTTGATGGAATTGGTCAATGGTTTGGTAGGGTTTGGTTTTGGTTTTTTTTAAATAGTATTCTGTAGCTGACTTACATGCACATGACTTATTTGGAAGGGAGGTATTTTTAAGCTCCCCATGAAACAGGAGGAAGGCAGAAAACAGTATTATCCACTTGCTTTTTTGGATTAAATGAATTAAATCCCTTTTCTTTACAAAAGGATCTGAAGGCATTTTGTACTGGGAACACTGTGACTTCAAATTCTAGGCACAACTGAGCTTTATGTGGAATCATCCCCACCACCCTCCAAATCACAAGGAATACTTTCAAAATGAGATGCTGAACATGTAGAACAATCCATCTCCATGTTAGATGGCTGCATGTTGTGTGGAAGATCTTAAGAACCGCTTGTTCCATTCATGACGAAAATCAGATGGGAAGTGTGGCATTTCAGGGAAACTTTACTTTGAAAATTACAACACTAGTACACAGCTCAAGTTTATACATTTAACATCTGCTTTCTGAAAGAAATGTTAACAATTTTGAAATGAAATTAAACATTGTTTGAACTTTTCCTCACAAAAGCATAAAGTCATGGAGGGGAAAACTTAACAGGCAACAATAAAAAAAGGTTAAAAACAACTTTTCATTTTAGTAGTCCTCTGGTAGTAAAGATAGAACAACTTCCACGTTTGAGAAGTAATCTGTCTTGGTCCAAAAGTTTAAGAGTGTTTTTAGTATCTGCTTCTGCCTCCACCTCTATCGGATCTGCTTCCACCACGGCCACCACCTCTGGGTGCTCCGCGGCTTGAACTACTGTAAGAATCCCGAGGAGGTGGATAGCCCCTTTCCATGGATGGGGGAAGACCCCTGTCTTGTCTTCCGACACGATCACGGCCACTTGAGTAGACATCACTTCTGCTGCTTGAGTAACTTTCTCGGCTTCCATATCCATCTCGTGTGCTGCCGTAATCATCATACCGACTGCTTCCACCATATGATGGCGGGGGCCCTCGTGCAGGTGGAGCACTACGTGAGTTACCTGCAGGGTCAATGGTCAGGTAATACGGCAACACCGTAAGTTATATAGAACAATTTCAACCTGAATTTACAGAATTGCTGCATTTAAGTGTTTACTGCTACTCTTTTGCATGTATTGAGATGTTCTTAACAGAATCTGCCACATTAATGGCATTTAAAGTGGGGACTGCGTTATCAGGCAGTGAGTGGATTTAAAGACACTGAAGGAATGAAGACGGTGTTTGTTTATTCAGGCAGGCTCTTTACTGGGTATTCCAGAACAGCTTGTTATTTTAGAGAAGAAATTCAGCCATATTTTCCAGAGACAGTTGCAACTCTGAACTGTAGACTTTGCTTCTTAAGCTTATAGCTTATTTAACAAGACGATCAAATGATAACCAACAACTGTACTTTCACTGTAGGGGGAAAAAAAAGCATGCCACTTCCCTCTAAAACACAAGCAATCTAGTAAAAGTCAAATCTTATGTCACCTGTTCAATTACATGATCCTCAAAATGGATTCTTACCGTAACTCTCATATGAATCTCTGTAGGAGCCTCCACTTGGATGATCCGAGTAGTCTCTGTCGCGCCCACCACCGTATCCATCACGATCACTATAGGAGGAAAGACTACTAAGACTTAGTACAAATCAGTAACACCACAGTAAGAACAAAGTGACAGAAAAATTCAACAGTAGGTACCTATATCCCCTGGAGGGGTATTCGTCACGTGAACTGGAATGACCGTAGTCACGATACGCGTAGTCTCGTGGAGGTGGCGCATAGTCCCGGGTGTCCCTGGAACTGGGGTAATCTCTGCTTGAGTAACTACAAAGAACAAGAACTGACACATTAGCTGTGCCACACTGCAGAAGATCATGAACCAAGATTCTCCTCTGAACAAAAAAAACACACCCCACCAAAATAGAACAGTAAAAGAATTTACCCATCTTTAGTGCTATAGCCATCATCTCTTGGAGACATGTAGACATCTCTCCGTGATGGCATTGGTTCTCTGCGTGGAGGACCACCATAACCATCTCTTCCACGTGACACAGGAGCTGAAGTGAAACAGTCAAAATCTTTTAACTTAGTTAGTATTTAGCCATAGGGAAGACTCCAGGCAAGTACAAATAGATTGTTTAGAGCAATTTAAAAGTATCTCCGTAGCCTACAACACTTTACATTTCTGCTTATACAGTTTGAAAGCAGCACTACGAAGAACACTCAAATCATACCAAGTTGTTTCCAACAGTTACAAAATTATATTGGTATGAAGGGACTTAAAAAATTAGAAATCTGCTATCTTACAGCAGATTCAAGTTAGAGTCAATTATTTACATCAGTTCCTGAAGGAAAACGTGCTACAGCTAACCAAGCAACTAAGTTGTAAAGTCCTTACCTCTTCCTCCCATACTGCTGCTACGCACTGGTCCTGAAGGTGCAGATCTTTTAGGTGGAGGGCCTCCACTTCGTGGAGGTGGACCTCTCTTCATGGGAAGTGGCCCCCGAGAAGACCCTAGAAGAATAAGCCATGAACCAATTAGTTATTTCTGCAATACTCACCTGCATGACCCTAAAGCCTGAACTACAGTAAACTAAGTGCTGTTATTACCACTATGTGATCAACAAGTAAACCTCTAGAGTTAGATCTCAAGGCCTTGTCTTCTAGCCACTACTAAATGCTACTGGCAGAATTGAGAGCCCAGCTTTCCACAGCCTAAATCCCTGTCAAGAACTGTCTTTTAGAACTTATCCAAAAGCCACAGCATGTGACAGAAGGGGGAGAAGACAGCTGATATCTGTAATCAGTCACAGCTTAAATGCTCAACAAGTTACTGTTCTCAGAAGACAAGAGCCACCTGGGAAGACGTACTAGAGAAGAGCCTACGGAGAGGGAACAGAGGCACTACGGAGTCTGTAGAACCTACTACAGAGACTCTTCAAGAGAGAAGTTTCACTATTTCCAGGGGTTTTTTCTGCATTACAGCTTTTATTGTTGCACCTCAGGTGCTGCTTGCTTGTTCTTTTAAGTGAGAGTTTTGTTTTGATACTGAAAAGTCTGAATAAATAGCTGTATATTAAGAAATATCCAGTATCAAGTAACGTACTATCATTCCACTTCAGAAAGCTTCAACTCAGCACACTACTTTATAACACACAAGGCTTAGCTGCCCTAACTGCCACTATGATCTAGAAGGATTAGCCCTATAATTTTTAAAGTTTAGTCCTCTTGCTAGTAAGAATGAAAGGCAGTTCCCTTTCCCTGGTGGAAGAGAATCACTTTTTCAACTTGAATACCAGAAAGCTTCCTTTCTCACGTGCAAGGCAGGAGTTCTGCATTTCTTTCATAGGCAAAAGTCAAGTGGAGTGTTAGTTGTAGAAAGGAATCTTCATATTTGAAAGCTTTTTCTTTAGGTGTACTTGCCTAATCAAAAATTTGACTAATCTGCCGAGATTGTATTTCATCATTTTAATAAAGAACAGGGAGCGCACTATTCAGCTGTTTGACTTTTTTTTTTTTCCAGTAGGATTATTGTCATCTTCCAATGGGATTGTCTTGTATGTTGTCCAAGTATATAATGAGAGAGGTCAATACATACCCAAGTGACTCCCTCTTGAAGGTGGTCCTCTCGCGCCACTTCCGCCTCTTGCGCCTCTGAGGCCCCTGGGAGGACCTCTGCTTCGGGGAGGGGGTGGCGGCCCACGCCTACCACCACTCTCAAAGGATGGCTTGGTTGCTTGTTCCACTTTAATTGCTTTCCCATCTAATGACTAAAGAAGAAGCTGCTTTACTTACTGCTCAGTCATGTTTGTATTTCTTAAATCAAGCCCCTCTTGCTTCACTAGTACAGGGCTTCCATTTTTTAAGTTAGAGCAACTCTAGAACTCATTTCAGTCTTCAGTATTAGTACTCAGCAGCATGTTGGGCCTAATTTCAATTTTTACAGTACTTCATTCTTGTGGTATTGATGGAAAAAAAAAAATACAGAGCAGCATCAGAAAGGACTTTCAGTGAAAACACAAGTGTCCAATGATTACGGCAGCCCCACGTCATTTATTCTGTAAATGAAACATGATATATAGGATCTACAATTTATTTTCAATTGCCATGTACTTTTGTACAAAACTAGGACTGCACCAGTAGTTACAGGATTAAGCTGAAGGTAACTTAGTTTCAGTTGGGATTTCTGGCAATGGGGAGGCCGTTTAGTACATTTTCTTGATGTCCTGATAAAACGGTGATCACTGACGCATTTAGAAGTAATTTCAGCATCTACACAGCAGATTGAGAATGAAAATTCACCCCTTTTTTCTAGTGTTTCAAGTTGGGTTTTCAAAGCAAGGTCACTGTCACAATTTACTCTATTACTTGCTTTTCCAGAGTGGAGGTGCTTTGTGGCTGGGCTATTTTTGTTTGTGTGTTCTGTTGTATAGTTAGGAGTCTTTTTGTAGGACAAAATTGGAAGCATTTTCTGGTATATAGACCTGCAATAACAGGAGCAACACGAGCAGGTGGTAACACCTAATTCACTGAATTTCAGTATAATCTTTCAGGCACCACGTTTGGCAATTATAGCAGAAGGAAGATCACAAGCTCTGTCGAAATTAGGTTACTGCACACCTATCCGGGCAAACATGGTTTATTTGCCTTTTTAAGCAGGTAAATATTTAATTTTGCCTTGAAAACTACTTAATTATCAGGCAGGAAGTGTTGTTTATTGTACGTCTTTGCTGCAGTAAGTGAACACAAACATGAATGCTAGTAATGTCTTAATCTGAACTGACAGTTTTTTTATTGAAGTACCAAATCTTTTTTTCCTCTATCAAAATCTAGCCTTCTCTGAAACCATTCACTTTAATAAGTTCATGTATTTTGCCACCACATGTAGTTGTAGCTGCTGTTTAAAAAACCTGTGTATACATACACAGGTTTAACTTATCCATTTCGAAGGAAAAAAAAAACCAAGAAATAATAGCAAAACCATACTAGTCTTGGCTTTGACAATAAAAATATTTTACTTACAGAAGGTTCCTCAAAAAGCCTTTTGGCATGACAAGCTGAAACATTCCAGGAGCATTAGTACCTCTAATCACTGGAACTTCTCAGCTTGTATCATATTGTTTTGCCATCATAATTAATACTGAGAGATGTCTCGTTCTCAAGACAGGAACAGTGGGCTTGAAGCCTTAAGCTTTACCATCATGTCCACTGCTATCCTCAAATTCATGGCATATTCATAACAGTTTGTTTTTTAAGTTTAGAAAGCAAGCACCATCCCCTTCTGCTAGGTTCTGAAAACCTGCATGCTAGGTTCACGTTATTTCATTTCTTTTATGTAGGAGGTAGTTTTCCTTATTTCTCCTCCTATTTCCTTCTGCCTTGCACTTAGGCATCTTACTTAGGCAAAAGATTTCTTTGCAGACTGCATTACACAAGCAGTCTTAAAAGGCTATGCCCTTCAGTCCAGAAAGACCTTTCTTTAGGTCCAAGAATATTATTTTTTTTAACCAGAAATTGTATGTCAGTTTGTGCTACTTTATTTAAAGCAGAGGGGACAACATTTTACAGTTCTTAGATCAAAGAAGAAAGATCTTATCACACCAAACAGATAAAACTCAAGAGTCCATCTCAAAAATTTTTTTTCAATGAGCTCAAAGCACCAGCTGTCAACATGAACACTCATGAGCTCCTGCTTATAACCTTCCTTCAGAGTGTTACAGTGACATTTTTGGTAGGAGCACCAGAAAGTAGAGTCGCATTGGTGCTAAAATGCATGAAAAATAATTTAAGATACAAGTCATTTAAGGACAGTAATATTGGCAATCAGTCTCCTATGTGTGGCATGAACAATCTGTACAGCTTTGGGAGTCTGAGAACCTTAACCAAATACAATTAGAGAACTGTCCTGCAAACTGTTCCACATTCCAACAGGAAAGATGAATGAAATTTGTAAAGTTTTGCGAGTGGGGCAGAAATCAAAGTATTTCCAGAAATTTGCATGGGACAGGACCTAACACCACACAGGGCTTTCGGCTTTCTTCTCCAATGGATCATTTCACTGTTGATGCTGCAGTGACTCCATTTCTCCATGTTCCTTGATACCACAGAGTGGGTTTCCTTTCACCATATATATTTAAGAACTGAAGATCATTTCGTATCAGGCCAGGCTTCTACAAATTGCATCACTTCTTCTCCAAAGCAACAGGAAAACACTTTCTGTCAATTAGACCAAGACAACCTTCTGTTAGTGCTGAGTACATTTTACACTGTTTGGATCGTAGCATTTGCTTCCATCCTCTTAACGGAGACCAGCTGGATTGGCAGGTCTACACTGGAATTAAATCTTTGGCTTGTCCTGGATCTTCCCCCCTAAGGTCATATCCTCTCTTTCATTATCTATTTCATCCTAAGGACTTAAAATCAGAAGATCACAAGAACAGCCTATTGTACTGAATGACCACTGCAGACTTAAGAGTATCTACACCTGTGTCCAGGTAGGCACATGCATTTTGTGTCATCTTGATGTAGACTTGATTGCCATGAATGAATGTTCTTCTTAAAGAAAGCCAGTAATCTGCTATGATAAAGTACTTGCACATTTCTTCTGTGCTGCTCAGACATACTAACAATGATCCAATTCTGTACACAAGGTAATTAAAATGAAAAATCTCCATCATACCTCCAAAATAATTCTGTTGATCTCTTTCTGCAGGACTGAAATGAATCTTCAGAAGCAAACTTTGACTTGTCCATGCTTGTCCCAATTTAGAATGAAGCACAACCATCTTCCTTCCCCCCACCCAGATAGGTGCAAATGCCGGATACACAACTTGCATAAACATTTCCAAAGTTAAAAAAAAATTAAAAAAAAAAAAATCAATGCCAAGTCACTCATGCAGAACCTATTAGAGTCAGTCTCTTCTACTGGCTAAAACTTCAAATTCCTTTGGGATGAGAGAATGAGGAACACACTGGCAACACAGAACTCTTCCCCCTGGCTAGACAGGTCACCCAACTTCTTACAGACTGCTTGAACTGCAGTCTGCACAGTGCTTCTGCTGCTGCTTCTAAAGTTCCTGAAATTCTCAAGAATGCTCCAATCCATCCTTTCCAAATGGACAAACTTCAGATTATGATTTATGACAATGATCTCTTCCCACAGCAGGTCTCATACAACAGTCCTCCTCAAACCCTGAATGCAGCGTCCTTTTGGAGTACAAGCAGTACATGTTGTCCAGAAGGCTTTCTGAAGATGAATACGAGATACCATCTCCTGAACATCTTTCATATCCATGGTCAAAGCAAGCTGGACCAGTGAACATCCTAGGCCAAATCCCAGTTGAGGGTGTTCTTTTCATACGGTATTAGCCGTTCAAATTTCAAAGCAGATGAAAAGTACTTCTAGATTTATGGTGTTGAAAACAAAACCATGAGAACGATGATCCACAAGGCAGTCCTGTGCAGCACTTCTTGACAGTGATGCAGATGGCGCATTCCAGAACAAGCAGACATTACCTCAGCCACAAACATTGTCTCGTTTAGCTACTTTACGAAGCATTACTTTCCTGAATGTTTCCAACGTGACCAAACACATGGCACAACATTCAAGATGTAGAACAGTTGGTAATTCTTTTCAGAGGGAGTTTCATTTACAAGGTGCACTCCACAAACACTCAGGATTAGTGACTGAATTCCTTTCAGTCCAACCATTACCTATTGGTGCTTGAAGTTACCTCATGAGAGGGTTCAGGGTAATGACTATTTCAGAGGAAATTAAGTATTTGAACACAGCAGTAAACAAGTCTTCAGAACTGGGCAAACTACACAATGGAGAAATAAATTCAATAAAAGGAACACCTTTAAAGATGTTTAGGCTGGTATAGAAATAACAATCTGAATTTGTCACTCTCTGCCTTGACAAAAACTAACTTGTTTAAAAAGGAAGCAAGTCTTCACAGAAAGTAACACTAATTGTCATGAGGTTGTCCTAAAGCACTCAGAAACATGAGCACACAGATCAGAAAGGTTGTGATAACAAATCAAGGAATTTTTACTATTTGTGTGAACCGTGAACACTACAGCTCATTTCTTATTCCCAAAGTTGCTTTACATACTGACTGCAGTAGCTGACATTTTTCTTTCACTTCTATGTCTTAGGCTAACCAGACAAACACATCAAAATCCTAGGAGTCAATTAACGACAATCAGTCAAGGCTTCTTCATCTTACATGAATGAACGGCATCTCAAGAGACACTGCTTATAAGGCCAATGCAGTGTGACCTCAACACAACCATTCAGGTTATACATGGAACACCAGTCTGAAACTCAAATGAACTAAGATGGCTTTCACTGCCTGAAGAGATAGCACCTCTGGGAAGATAAGCAGCTGTTGACCATTAGGATGCCAACTTAGATCTACCTTTTCAAACACACACCACAACAGACACAGACCACTGCAGCCCACAATTCTTTGACAAACTATCTTGGTATTGATCTCAGAACTTTTTCTCCAAGTTCCTGTATTTTTAAAAAACATTACATGTACATTTTTACTTCCTTTCAAAGTCATGCCATTGCATTTTATGGCAGACACAAACAAACTCAGTTGCTGGCTAACTGCAAAGCTATTTCACCTTAACTGCGAAGATGCCCTTACACATGCCAAGCTGACTGATGATACAACTCATAAATGTAGGTTATCCACAGAATACCAGACAGCTCATCAATGCTCTAGCACATCAGGGAAGTCACATCCAACCCATGTTAAGGGAACCATTAACAGTTTTTAAGTAAGTTACTTCCCTGAAGTGCAATTTACACAGTACATCCAAGTATGATTTTAAAAAAAGAAAAAACCCAAACCAAACATTAGAGGCATGCAAGAATGAAGAGCTGACTACTGAAAAGCCCTCCATCACCCACCAAAAACAATAAAAGAGTGTAATTGACAGCCAGGCTTCACTTTCTGCTGTCAAATCCATGACCAGGAGAAAGCAATTCCAGCGCCATGGACATGGAGAGCATTTGCCAAATTTGAAGTTATGACTTTTCTCCAGGATCTTCTAGTCCACTATTTTTCCAACCCTTGTTACAAGCTAATTTACCCCAAAGACTAAACCTACTGGTCAGTAGCAACACCAACATATAACTGGTCTTAATTCCTACCTTTCCGTTCATATCTCTGGCCGCATCTTTTGCATCTGCTGGGCTCTCAAATGTGACAAACGCAAATCCTCTGGACTTGTTGGTTTCCCGATCTTTCATCAAAAGGACTGCAGAAACAAAGTCACGTTACCCTTTCCTATAATTAGGCAGAAACATTTCACCTCTATTTAACCTTTTAAGCTCAGAACTTCTTAGAGGACATATAAGCACCATCATTTCAGATGATCAATGCCAAAAAAAGTCATCACAGCTGTGTTCATTTTTATTACCTTTATAAAAAAATTTCTCTTTACCTTCCACAATGCGTCCATATTTGCCAAATACAGCCTCAAGGGCTTTCTCATTTGTCTCTGTGTTCAGGCCCCCGATGAACAGCTTCCCAGGACGATCTGCTTCAACCATTTTGATGCCGTAAATGACCTACTAAAAGAATAAGGCTGTTATTAACAGAACATTAGACTGCAACAGAGACTTCCATGTCACTTCGTGGAACATGTCAGTTTTTTCCCACAAAAGTACAAGCAATTATGTCCTAAACAAGATGTTAATTAACAGATACAAGGCATAAATTACATGAAAAAATTACAACTTTTTTGTAATGGAAGCAACTAGAAGTAATATTCCCTTCACTTACTTTTTCTCATTATATAGAGGGTTCCAAAAATATTTAGTTAAAAAAAAGTGGAACAACACTGTTAAAATAAAGCAATATTGGTCAATGTGAAAACTCGAACGTGCTATTCTTTTTGTCCTCAGTAGAAATCCTAGCACTCCTTTTCCTTTAAATCTCGTCATGGATGTTTCAAGAAACGTCCTTAATATGTCGAGGTAATAAAAAATTATTAACGTTCAAAGGGATCTTGGCCCAGTATTTCTAAATTACGCTCATTCCTTGTATTATTTCAAGTACATCGAGCTTATGCCAAGGTCCCGGCCTAGACAACGTGTGAGCCTGAACAGACACCAGACCACCACCGCAGTTCCACACAGCGATGCCACGGCTAAAGCAAGGCGGGGGCGGGAGGGCGCAAAAAGGAAAAAAAAGAAAGAAAAAAAAAAGAGAAGCCGAAGACAAAGCCTCACTGCCTGGCAGGGCTCCCGGCGCCTGTGGACTAGCGCTGCCCGCGTGTCTCACGGCCGGCGGCACAGACAGACACACAGACACACACGGGGAGCGCAGGAACAAAGCGCTCCGGGGCCGGGCCGGGCCGCACCGCACGTGTGGCC
>VWZG01009788.1:1975082-2005832 GCA_013396735.1 Grallaria varia | reverse complement strand
CCCGCTCAGCCTCTCCGGCCGCGCGCAGGGACACCCCGCACCTAAAATGGCGGCGGCCGCCGCGCCTCACGCCGCCGGGACACCCCCTCGCCCGCCGCAGCCGCGCCAACCCTGCCGCCCGCCGCGGCACATAACCGGGCCGGGCTGCGCCTCCGCCCCGCAGCGATGGGCGCACCACGCGGCTCCCTCCCCGCGGGCCGGGCCTTTCCCGCGCGTTTGCATCGCCCCGCATCACCCCCGCGCCGCGCTCACCTCCGCCCGCGCCGAGCCGCAACTGCGCAATGGGGGCGAACAAAGGCGCTGCGGTGCTTTATAGCGTGACGTCACCCGCCGGCCGGAGCCCCGGATGCGGCGGAGCCGCGCCCGGCAGGGGGCGCGCGGGGCCGCGCCTGGGCGGGCCGGAGGGGTGGGTTTGGCGCGCAGAAATAACCGCCGAAAGCGCAAAGAGGAGGGCGCCAGAGTCTTTTCGGCGGTGCTCGGCAGCAGGACGAGGAGCAATGGCCATAAACTAAAACGCCAGAAGTTTCACCTCAACGCTGGTGAGGCCACACCTCGAGTGCTGTGTCCAGTTCTGGTCCCTCAGTTCAGGAAAGATGTTGAGGGGCTGGAGCGGGTCCAGAGAAGAGCAATGAGGCTGGTGAAGGGACTGGAGCACAAGTCCTGTGAGAAGGGTGTTTAGTCTGGAGAAGAAGAGGCTCAGGGAGGACCTCATGACTCTCTACAACTCCCTGGTAGGAGGTTGTAGCAGGCAGGGGTTGTCTCTTTTCCCAGGCAACCAGCAGTAGGACAAGAGGGAATAGGCTTAATCTCTGCCAGGGGAAATTTAGGTTGAATATTAGAAAGAAATTCTTTACAGAGGGAGTAATCAGGCATTGGAATGGCCTGCCCAGAGAGGTGGTGGATTCACCGTCCCTGGAGGTTTTTAAGATGAGACTGGACGTGGTACTCAGTGCCATGATCTGCAAATCACAGTGGGGCTGGATCAAGGGTTGGACTTGATGATCTCAGAGATCTCTTCCAACCCAGGTGATTCTATGTGGGGAATAACTTTTCCATGGAGGTGGCAGAGCACTGGAACAGGGACAGTGTGGGGTCTCCCTCTCTGAAGACATTCCAAATCCAGCTGGATGCATTCCTGTCTCACCTGCTCCAGGTGACCCTGCCTTGGTAGAGGGGTTGGACTGGATGACCTCCACAGGTCCCTTCTAGCCCTGATGATTCTGTGAAGGAGTGGATCTGTCACTGCTTTGGAAGCAAAATCCCTCACAGTCGTGTCAGTTTAACTTTGGAAAGTGTCTTTGCAGGAGCTTAACCCAGTTCAGCTTAAACAGCCTTAAAGGCATTTTTAATTAGTTTGATTAATAGATGTCCATGTCAGTACCCCTTCCTTGCAGACTTACAGCAATCCAAAATAAGCATGGTTTAAAATGAACTGTGTTATTGATGGCACAGAGTTTTGCACTGGTTCAATTAAGTCCAGTTTTTAATTATTTATACCTGAAGTTCAGTTGTGGTGATTTTCTTTGGCTGGCTAAACCTGATAGCAGAAAAGTTAGTAGGAAATCTGTGCGTGCTAAAATAGGCTAAATTTTCATAATAATTTGCAGATTATCTAAACTGATATTAATACTAAACAAGGCCTGTTTTCTTAGTCACCCAATCTAATCACCAACCAGTCTTCCAAGTTCTCCCCTGCATGTTCTCCAGACCTTCCTTTCTGGGATGTGCCACATGGTCTATGGATCCCACAGGCACTGCCCAGTGCTGTTACAGTCACAGAGCTGCATAATTGCTCCATCCTGATAAGAGAACATCAGACTCTATTCTTATCTTCAGTTTTTCAGTCTCCTCTGTCAGACACTGATATTCAGCTGCTCTTTGTGCTAGGAAAAGTGGGAAGCAACATTGCTTCAGGCTTGCTCATAGATGTGGTGAGAACACAAAAGAAGTGAGCTCTAAACCACTGCCCTAGACTCTCCTACATACTTGAAGAGGATCACCTTTCCAGTGTGGATGTTCAGATGCTGTTACCGTGTGTGGGAAAGGGCAAGATGACCTTCATAACTAAGTGGGCGGGCACTGCCTGTGATATCAATGCAGTTGCTGAAGAATAGCATTGCCAAATTCTCATCCAATTATCATATGAAAAAACCCCTTCAAATTCTAGTTTCAACACAAAAAAATTTAAATGTCAGAGCCTCCCTGGGATGTATAGTGAAAACTAAATCAAATTATTAGCCCTGTGAGGGCTGAAAAAGGTCTCTATCTATGTGTGGTCTCTGTGTGCTTGTCTGAACCACAGTGTATTTGCTGTCTGCCTCATAAGCAATTGGAAAGATAAGCAAATGCAAACTAAAGTCTGCTTTTCCTTCTCCGATTAATAAACTCCAGGCTTCATTTTATTAACGTTCTGTTAACATGTACTGCACATGTGGTTAGATGGGATTAGCATGAACATAATTATGTCTGAAACAGCATTTAAACATAACTGCTATAGTTGTATCAGGGGCCAAACTCTCCTATCCTTTGTCCTAAAAGATATCTTCATCAGGCTGCTCATCAAAACCTGCTTGCATCCTTGTTGCAGACTGGAGCAGTATTTTACTGTCTCTTACTGCATAGAGCATGTGTAGTCTTGCTCCAAATTCAGTGAGACAGATTTTTTTCTGAGAGGATTAGAGGACATATAACTCTTTATTTCTTATAATTCTTCTCCCTTATCTTCTCTTCTTCTTCTTTTTTTTTTATCCCATAAATTTGAATATTTGTAGAAAAACTACAGAAATCATCACAGAACAAACTGCAGTCTGAATGGAAACTAATTCCTCTTCAGTAAGAAGTTAAAGGCTTGAAGAACCATGACAGTTTCTTTTGCAAAGGATTTCTCAACTTTGCATTTTCAGATAGGAATCTGAGGTAGTAATACGAGGTCCTGATACTGGCACCTATGGAATAGGAACCAGACTTGGATGGGACAAATGGGGAGACAGAGCAGGAAAATTCCACCAATCTTTACACAGAGGACACTTGCTCTCTAACTAACACTGATATACTTGCCCTTGTGTCATCACTTAGGAATGAAAAAGCTTAGGAAGTTTTTCTTGCATTTTTCAAAGCAGAGGAAATGCAATTAAGTATGTTGCTTATGAACCCACATACATATAAGCTGATGCCTTCCTGCCCTGTTATTGACAACCCTAAAAATGAGTCCCCTAGATGGGAAAGGTGGATGACAATCCATGCAGGTAGTATTTTCTGGATTTTCATGGCAGTTTTCAACTAAAATGTCACTCTCTCAAATTAATCCTAGCATGTTTAACAGTGGAGTTGATTTTAAACTACAAACTTGTTCATACAGAGGACAGTATTTTGGATCTCCCTTGTACCATGATGCGTATTTTTATCAAACATTGGCCATTTACCAAGTTCATCGTACTTGGGGTTTAAAATGGATAAAGGGTTTAGGAGAGCTGGGGGATGGGGACTAATGAATACATAAATAGTCTGATCACATAAGACTCACTCAGAATGAGTAAAAAAGGGAATGTAATTCCCTTGAGACATATAGTCAAAAATTAATAACTGAAAAGATCAGTTTAATACTTTCATGAAAAGGAACAATTTTGCAGGCACTGTCAGCTGATATTTATAGAAATTCAGCCATTTTGCTCAGTAAAACTCTGACTAGAGTGGATGAGAGCAGCAAAAAATAATTGTTTCTGGCACAGAGTTTCTCAACCATTTCTAAACTGAAACTCCCTAATGTGCTTCTCTCAAATCACCTGTTTGGGTTCTCATCGTGGCCCCTTTCAGTTTAGCAATCCAAGGTGGATCACAGGTCCCTAAGACATAGCTGAAGCTGCCTGAAACGACAACGCAGAATTTCCAGGCTCAGCTGAAAAGACACAAGATAAGCAATTATTATACGCTCTTTATTCATTTTCCTTTTGCCTGGTGCTCTCTCTCAGTAAGAGCAACTCACTTTTGATTGATAAAGGGGTTAAAATTGTTGGACATGAAGGTTTTGCAGGCTAATACAGACGTAACCTCACAGGGTGGAAACCAAAGTGGCAAGGGCTTGCCTAAATGGAAACACAGGGAGGAAGCTGGAGGTGTTTGCTACCCAGTATCGACAGCAAGGCCTGTGCCACAATGTTTCAGACAGCAAGGAGTATCTCTCTTGCTGTGGTAGCACATAGCTGGGCTGGCAGCCATCACTTGCACTTACCCTGCTTCTCAGACAGGTTTTGCAGCTGTCCCAGCACACTGCTTCTGCCATTGCCACCTGAACAAGTGAGCCTGGAGCTTGGCATCACATTCATGGCACTGCCGTGGGGCTCCATCCCACTGTTGTGGCTGCAAACATCACAAGCTGCATACAAAAACCTTCAAATATGATTCTTCAAGGTTGATGTACAAAATCTTGCATTTCCATCCCTAGTTTCTGAGCTGGTAAAATCCAGTTTAAGTCTTTCTTGCTCACTCTCTGCAACTCGCTGACAGGAGGAGGGAGCCAGGTGGGGGTCGGGCTCTGCTCCCAGGTAACAAGTGACAGGATGGCAGGACACAGCCTCAAGCTGTGCCAGGGGACGTTTAGGTTGGGCATCAGGAGGAATTTCTTCCAAGAAACAGTGATTAGACATTGGAACAGACTGCCCAGGGCAGTGGTGGAGTGACCGTCCCTGGAGGTGTTTAAGGAAAGGCTGGATGTGGCACTGAGTGTTCTGGTCTGGTTGACATAGTCACAGGTTGGACTCGATGATCTCAGAGGTCTTTTCCAACCTAATTGATTCTGTGATTCTATGCTAGAGGCTAAAACCTGAAAAGATGTTCTGGTATCATAGAACCCTAGAATGGTTTGGATTGGAAGAGACCTTAAAGCCCGTCTCATTCCACCCCCTGCCATGGGCAGGGACACCTCCCACTACACCAGGTTGCTCAGAGCCTCGTCCAACATGGCCTTGAACATTTTCAGAGACGTGACACCCACAGCCTCTCTGAGCAACCTGTCCCAGTGCTTCACCACCCTCACAGTGAGGAATTTCTTCCCTATATCCCCCGTTACCATGCCCCCGTCAGTCCAAGCCGTCCCCCTCGCCCTGTCAGCCCCTGCCCTCAGGCTGCCCTTCCCCAAGATGGCGCCCCGCGCTTCCCCCACACTGCGCAGGCGCAGCGGCGCCGACGGTCGGTGAGCGCCGGTGCGGGCCCGCCCCGGCAGGCGCTGCCCGGGGCGCTGCGGACGCCTCATGGTGCCCTCGTCCCTCCCGGCTGCACGATGAGGCTCTTGGTCGCCGCGCTCTTGGCCGTGGCGCCGCTCTGCGCCGCCTTCTACCTGCCCGGCTTGGCGCCCGTCAGCTTCTGCGAGGCGGGCGAGGAGGGCGAGAGCTGCAAGGTGAGAGCCCTGACGGGCGGGCGGGCGGTCGGGCCCGGAGCGGGCGGTCCCCCCTCAGCGCCCGCCCGGGGCTCCCGAGGCCGGGGGGACCGCCGGGTGTCCCCCGCCCCGCTGCTGGCCGCCCCGGCTGGCCTCCCGCAGGCGACAGCCTTTGCTCCGGGAAGCCACACGTCCCCAGCTCCCATTTCCGCGGTTCCCTTTGCCCCGCTGAACTTCCCACCCGGCGCGGGAGGATCTTTGGTTCCTGGTTCCAGGCGCGGCCGGGGCCTGTCAGGAGCCGGGGGTGACTCCGCTGCGGGACAGCAGCGCTTGCTGGTTAGCCAGGAGTGTCGGGTCAGCCACGCATTTGTTTCTGAAACTCTGTGTTTTTATACTTCTTCTCCCTTCCTGTTTCAGTCGCTAATCGAGCTCTTCGTGAACAGGCTGGACTCAGTTGAATCAGTCCTGCCCTACGAATATGATGCGTAAGTACATCACGAGAGGCTTCCAGGGGCGTCGGGAAGGACCGCTGCCCTGGTGCCGTACAGAGTTCTAACTGTAGGGATGGAGGGAGAACTAAATCCAGCTCTCAGCGGCAGGAATGAAGTGCAAGAGGGTGGGAAGGACCAAGGCCACACCTGTGCCGCCTGACCATCCTCTGTTGTTGTTAAAAACAAGGCTGAGAGTTTCTCAAGGATGCATTTTTTCAAGCTGAGTACAAGATTCAGTGTTGGCAGTTTAATGTTTGAAAGTTCTTCCTGTTATGCAAATCTCAGAATACAGGAGCTTTGAGTTCCCTTTTTTTTTAACTAAAAAGTAACTAAAAGTGACCCAGAGTCCAGTCACTTTTAATTTTCCTTTTTACACCAAAGCTCTGTAGGTAATTTTTGGTTTGTTGGAGTTTTTTTAAAAACTCTTACCTGCTTTTGCAGATATTTGTAGGCCTACAGTGCAATGATACACATGATTTACATTCTTGCTATTGGGCACACAGAAAAGAGAAACTTGCGGGTGTTTTAGATCTTACCTGGTGCAGTGCAAGACCAGAGGCTGTCTCAAAAAGCCTGCAGTGTCTCTATTTGCATTAAACTTTCTGGAAGCCAGTGAATTTAGGACCACTTATTGAAAAAAGTACTTATGCACTAAACATAAGTGTGGGTTTGTTTGTGGTTTTGTTATTTTTGTTTCCCCATAACCTACTGCTACATGTGTTTGATGAAAATGCAGACATTTGGGATAATTTAAAGAATTAAAATCTCTCATATTCAGCAGTTTCAGGCTGTATGTAATCAAAAAGAATTTGTGAGTGGTGTTTGGTAGTGTGTCACATCAATACTGAAGGCATCTCCCTTCTTTGAAATGTTTCACTTTGAATACTATTTATAAAGACTCCTGAAAGAAAGGAGTGTTGTTCTTCAGAACCTTTTTTTTTGCAATAGAAATGAACAGTCCATAGCACAGTCTCTTTTTTCCCCCCCCCCACTATCAAGCATTCTATTGTTTGCTTAAATTGCAATTTGAAGAGTGTGGACTGAACATCATGCATTGTTTAAAGATGCTTCAGCTGTGATGTATCTTGGTTGAAATTGATCTTAAAATAGATGCCAGATTTCTTTGCAAAGCTACTCAGGTTTTTACTATCAGTGGATGAACTGTCAAAGGAATCATGAAAGCTGCTGTGTTAAGGGCATAATTTAAGAACTTGCTTTAGGCTGATATTTGCAGTTATATGTAAATTAAAAATGAAAAGTAACCTTTGCTGCTTTTTTTCCAGTTTTGACTTCTGTCAAGATAAGGAAGAGAAAAGACCCTCAGAAAATCTTGGACAAGTGCTGTTTGGGGAGAGAATAGCATCATCTCCATATAAGGTTATTTTATCCCTTGCAGTTGATCCTATTTAAATTTGATAGCTGTCATTCTTGATGGTTGTAATCTGTAAATATAGCTCAAGATTGGTGACTGTGTGATTATTTTTGTTTATATTTTTAATATAAGCTCTACAGTGTTTATGTAATAAAAACGAAACTCCTCCCAGCCCAAAGGCATCTTGGGGTGGTTAATTAAAGTTAGGAAACTGAGCCAGTAATCATCCTTCTTTCCTGTTGCTCTGTGGTAGAGAAGTCCAGAACTGTATCTTAGGCAGTTATTTAATAGCTGAATGTATGCTGTGTTAGGTGATCTGAAATAATTAGTTTATTCAATGTAGCATTGGAGGCTGTAAAGTGGTGGTACAGGAAATGTTTTGTATACTTGGTTTTACTATCAGGCAGCTTCCAGAGTGGGAAGGGAAAATCAAGTTGTGGCTCACTTGCAGCTTTTCCCTGCTTGGTCTAAAATCAACTGTTTCATCGTTGATGCACATCACTTGAAATCTTCTGTAAAATGAATGTATGGAAATATTTGTAGCTTATGTGGTATTTTTCTGTCTCATGCCCTGCATTAGCAACAATCAAATGTAACATCTCTAATGAGCTCTATCAACTTGCAACAGCTGCTAGCAGTAGAGGAGCTGTGGTCAAACAGTGGTTCTTAATGTTTGAAAGCTGTGTGCTGTTCAAGTGCAGTTTCCAGACTGGGATTTGCCAGTGAAGCTGAAAACTGGGCTATGTTTGTGTGTGATGGTTGCTAGATACTCCAAATCCCTGTTAGAAGAGGCAGCAGTTTCTGAGTCTGCTGCTGCTCAGTCCTTAGGGACCTGGTCACATCTTTTCATCAGTCTGTTAAGCAGGTGATGCTCCTTCCCTTGTGTAAACTGCTCCCAGAAGTTTCCTTTGATTCTCTGAGCTAATGTGATTTCAAGTCTTATGACTGCTGGTCACAAGAATCTTTTAAATGTGTTAACATGATGGATCGTTTGGACTGGATACCTATTGAACAGATTCAGTATCATAACAATTACTTGTTTGAAGTGGCTGCACACTACAGGAGTTAGAAAATGCTATTTCTGGTTAGTATTTGGGCCTTGATACCATTAGAATTTTCAGTCATGTTTATGTTAGCTTACTAGCAGGTAAATCCTAACTGGTTTAGAAACTTGAGATGCAAATGTGAGCATGTTTGTGTTAGGTGGTGTCTGTGCTTGAAACTTAGATGTTGTGCAACTTTTTGCATTTTTGGCAGCCTTGTCTACTACTTAGTCATGGGGAAAACCAGCTAAAATTAATGTGAAATGCTCAAGAAGGGTGTAGTGAAAGTCTGGTTTAGCAGATGATGAAATTACCAAATAAAACAAAGTGGAAAAAGAAAAAAGTAATACCTTGTCTGCTAATTTTCCATTTTCAGTCCTTAGGGTTTATTCAGATGTAGTTTATCTGGGCTATTGAAGAGATTTTTAGCAATGTGAAAGGGGGTTGCTGGTGTTGGACATACGTAAATCTTGACATTGAAGTTAAAGCCATTTTATGGGACTTTTATGGCCAGGAAGTGAAGCAACTAAAAAAAAAAAAAATCTGTTCTACCTGAAAAAAATACTCTAAAATACTTTTGAAAGCAAAACTGTAGTGACTTTTTGTGTGCTTTTTTAACAGTTCACTTTTAAAAAGGAGGAAACATGCAAGAAGGTTTGTACAAGGTCATATGATCCAGGAAACAGCGCTGATAAAAGCAAACTGGCTTTTTTGAAGAAAGGAATGCAGTTGAATTATCAGCATCACTGGTAAGCTGAGATGTATGCTTGAGGTTGGTGGGTTTTTTCTGCTTTTTGACATGGTTATCTACGTTTTAAGTTGTTGCTTTCTTCCTTCCATGTGATAGTTGTCCTTTACTGTGCATCTTGTGGGTAATACTGAAAATGTGTGTGTTACATGAATGTGAAATGTCAATGTGAAATCAGGTGCATCCCTTTCTGAGGACGTGTTCTTTGATGTTTTCTGTCTAGGATTATCGATAACATGCCTGTAACGTGGTGCTATGATGTGGAAGATGGACAAAAATACTGTAATCCAGGATTTCCAATAGGATGTTTTGTTACTCCAGATGGTAGAGTTAAAGATGCTTGTGTTATAAATGTAAGTGGTGGAACTTTTCATGCTAGTATAGCGCATATAGGTTTTTTTGTGGTTTTATGTTTAAACTTTCTTTTACTGAGAAGGAACAGGTATCTTTGTAAACATGGTTAATATTCAGAATGTGGGCATTGGCAGAGCTGTGTACTGTGTCTTATTGATAGAACTGTGCAAATAAAATGTATATAGAGATCTTTTGACCTATATATATTTTATAAAGCTATAAAATAATGGGGGGTGGGCGTGTGTGCTTAAAAGCATTAGAAAATTGTGATTTTGTTCTGAAATTTCATATGTGTTCATCCTTGTACCTATTTTTTCTTTGTCTATGTAATTTTTGCGTGCAAGACCTCCTTTTATCAATTTCATACAGAAGCTTTCTAGTGAAGACCTGGAAATGAGCACTGTGTTCTAGTTGCAAAAGTTAGGTCTAGCACAGTTTACGAGTTAAATGTGTCAGGGTTTTCCCAGATGGCTGGAAGATAACAAACACAGCTGTGACAGGGAAAATTATATTGACAACAATTGGAAATGTGTCAGTCATCCTGGGAGTTCTGTGGTGAACTAGTACACTTAAAGATAAGAGTGATACAGTTTTATCTCTCCTGGCATGAGGGACCACAGTCCCCTTGGAGAGGAGAGAGCTCTCTATGACTCTGCTCTGCTGCATGACTTGCTGCTTGTATGCAGTGCAGTCAGTTCATTCGTGTTCAGCAGGTCTGATGCTTCTTTGAAGTGTTGCATTTATCATGCATGCTCAGTTTACTCTGTCTACAGTCACCTTCCAACTCAGTTACTCCTCAGGATCTCTAGGCTCTTGAAAGTGATCTGTGGATTGAATAACCTGTTACAATTTGGTATTTAACTTTACTTTGTATGTGAGGTTGTATGTTAAATTGATACTGGTGTATTTTATGTTGGGAGCTGTCTGTTGCACAGAAAGCAAAGTCAGCAACAAAGTGGATGAAAAGCTGATTTTTTTATTTTTTTTTTAAGGGGCAGCCTTCATACATAGATCATACATTAATGGCTGAATTTCCTAGGGAGAGTTTAGGGAGCTTGTAAGGGATATCCGTGAAATGCTGTACAAATCGTGTGTGCTGCCAGTGTAGCCAGTGTCAATTTTGGTCTGTGAATTCTAATTGCAATGGGAATGTTGCATGGTGTAGTGCCAGAGGGATGATTGGGCCATGGGCAAATAAGAAAGAAGCACCATGGATGTGGATGTCATCTCTGGGGTTTATACTTTCACAAGTATACTCAAATACCTGTTCCCACAGACATAATTATCTCTTTAAAATGGGGCCAGGAAAGGGGTTGATAACATGCAATGGCACAGCTGTACTTCATCCTTGCAGTTATGCAGCTGCTGAGCTACATTATCACTTCAACTGCTGCTTTGAAATGGAGGAAGCAGAGTCTTAAAGATGGGGTTATAGTATGACATGGGTATGCTTCCAGTCTTCTCCCAATGGGAAACTTCATCTAGTGAAAGAAGAAGAATCCAGATAAAATTAACGCAAGACACCTTCATATTTTGCTGGCAGTGGGCAAAGACCAGAAGTTGTATGGCAGTTGGAAAATGGCTGACATATATAATAAATACAGAAATTTTTTACTTGGAAATGCAGCTAGTAGTCTGTCATGCTGGTCCCCTAATTCAAATTAAAGGTTTTTTTGAACAGTGACAGAATTGAGGAGAAAAGAAACTCCAAGTCGACTTAATTTACTCTGGTATTGTCTCAGTTTATATAGTTGCTCATATTTCCAAATTCCAAAAGCATAGGGATGACAAAGTAGAATGGCTGCTGAAGCTAAAGGGTAGTTTTTTGAAGCAGAACATGGTTTATAAGCTTTGGTAACTGGGATAGAGGTATAGAAATGGTGGATGTGAATTACTTGTACCTGTGGCAGCTTTTTTGGTAAATATTAAAATGCTGTCAAAGATATATAAATTTTACTAGTAACGCAGATGTGAAAGTTTATTGTGTGGGGTTTTATTTATATAACTCAATATCATATAGAAAAATACATAAATATTTTATACAATTATATTAATGTTGAAGTGTTTCCTTCATCCAACATCAGTCTTATTTTAAAGTTCTTGACTGCTTGCGCCCTCTCCTGTTGGAGACGTTTCTCAATCTCTTGATAATGTTTTGTAGTCAGAGTTTAACAAGAAGAATACTTTCTACCTCTTCAACCACGTTGACATAACAATCATGTACCACAGCGGGAAGGATGAAAACTGGCCTGGTGCAAGACTAGTGATGGCAAGACTGAGACCACAAAGGTAATTGTGCATTAAAGCAGGAGGTTCCGGTACCTGGGAGTCCTAACAGCAGCTCCAAACTTAGAGATGATACTCGGTGTTAATAAGTTCTGAGGAACTCGTTATTCTGACTTCTGGTTAAACTTTCTGTATGCTTGTTCATATCTGGAGCTGTATTTACAGGGACAGCTACAAAACTGTAAAGGTAATTTAACTTTGCTTTTAAAATGTTCTCCAAAGTCTCTCCTGATGGAAAAGCTACTTATGCAGACCCTTAGAACCTGACACACACAAGTAGTCTTTTTCATGTTTTGATGGATTTGCGTCTGGGTGTGCATGTTTTCAGATACATTGGGACACATCCTTCAACTGAGTAAGAGTTTCCCATGTTGTGTCTGTTATGTGTCTCTGAAATATACTTTGTATGAATGTACAGTATTCGTGTACAATATAGGTGTACCTTTTCCTGTGTAAGTTTGGATGCTGAGGTATGAGTGAAATACCAAATTTATACTGGTATTGAGAACAGCAGATGATGACAGCTAATTGTCTTATTTTCTGCACTGACCAAAGAGGAGATGCAACATCTCAGAGGTCAGGAACAACCTGAAGTGACTGCTTTGGCCTCTAGTTAGTCTGATCATGCATATTTCATACTTACCTATATTTGAAAACTGCAGTCTAGTTACAAAATTTCAAAGTAGGTTGGGTTTTCTTTTTTTTTTTTTTAGCTAAACTCTTCCCTCTTTTCCACAGAGGTTAAGTATGCTCTTAAATTACACTACCACACTTTCATAATTCGTGTGTACAACTTGAATTTACTTGCTTTTTCTGTTGTGATGGTATAGTGTGTTTTTAGTGAATTGTAATTCCTATGCAAGCTTATTCCTTCCATTTACGTCTGCTCTGAGGTGGTGGCAAGATTCTACCAACATTCTCCAGTTTTGATTAAAGCTTTATCAGTTCCATCCTAAATAGGGAGGTGGAACCAGATGATCTTTGAGGTCCCTTCCAACCCAAACCATTCTATGATTTTATGAATGATTGAAAAATAAGAATTTGTCTTTTCCCTGGCAGTGCAGTCCACGAGGGGGCACAGTTAGGTTGGCTGTTTTACTCAGTGCTTTGCTTCAAGCTTGAAGCTCTCCTTATGAAAGAACATTTGTGCTTGGAGCACCCTAACCTTTCATTAAAGTTTTTGTTATCTTATGGCTTGGCTTAGTTGTGGACGTATAATCATGTATAGTAGAGTTGTTAATCTAAATTGGGTAAGTACAACTTGTCCAAAACGGTATGAGAGGGAAGCTATTTTCCAGTGTTAGAGGAGATTTACAGGAATGAATTCAAACAAACCTTAAGGTTTCTTAGCCTTTGTGCTTCTAGAGCTGCAGTGTTTCTAAGGTACTACAGAGAAGGGGTTTCATATTTGAACTTTAGACCCAAACCCACCCAAATAAAATAAACCCCCTTCTCCCTATGAAACTTGAGAGGTGAGAAGCTATGGGAGATTGCTGAGGGATTCTCAGCCTTCCTTTCTGATGAGCACACGCTGAGGTGGAGTTGCCAAAAATGCAGTCTTGTTAAAATATGCAAGAGAGGTATGATGGCAGAGAAGGGATATTTTATGTTGAAACTTGCCATCTTACCAGGTAAAGATCTTCAGACTTTGCAGCCCAGGATATTATCCTAGGACTAGGATTCATTCTGATCATGGTAGAAAAGGGGGTAGGATGGAACCACATCTCTTGACCTTTAGAGCTCATCTTCCACGTGCTTAGCAAACAGCTTTACCTCTAATATTCTCAAATTGCATAGGATGGTATATGCAATTTATTTAACTGTTTTCCCCCACTAGCTACAAACATACAGATGAAAACAACTTAAGTTGTGAAGGTCCACCTATGGAGATTCCTGGAGAATTCACCAATAAACTGAATTTGATCTACACTTACTCTGTGACATTTGAAGTAAGTATTGAGTCTGTTACATGAATATTTAATTCCCCTAAAGAATGAAATCAAAGGAATAATTTGCTGATAGCCAAAACTGGATTATAGCAGTGTAAATTCCATAAGGATGAAGCATTTTTCTGAAAACCTTGGCAGGTTTTCTATTACTGTAGTTTAAGTGACACTTCGAATGTATAAATAAAGACTTCTGTTTTTTCCCATTTTATTACTAGTAGAAGGGTAGTAGATTGAATAAGTGCAAGTGTTGTCTTCCTGGAGGTAAACTCTCCCCAATTAGAGTTTAGTGATGGTGGTGGGGGTCTCATGTTGATGAACAGTTTGTAGTATATATTTGGGGACATTTTTGTCTTAAATATTGATTGTAAAGCTTTACTTTTTCTAATGAAGTTGAAGGGTTTGTCTCATTTTGTGTTGCTTTTGTTTTATTCACAACCATTTTTGGGGTAGATGGCCATTTATCTTTTAGAATTGATTTTCTGATGTTTACCAATACTCTAATGCTTTATTCAGCCTGTAATGGCTTAGACAGGAGGAAATTAGGCTTTCTGGCAAATGGGTCTTTACCCCAGCATGGAAAGTGAGCCTCATCTGGGGGTGACAGTAATTTGATTCAAGATACTTCAAACCTTGGTACCTTGGTTCCAGTCTGTCCTGAAAGCATGGTTCTTTCTCTGATGTCAGATGCCGATCTTAGAGGATTTGGCTTGAGACCACCAGCTTGTTTTGTTCAGGCAGTCAAGCAGCCATTGTATGGTAACAGCTTTCATCCTGCCAAATTGAATTTGATTTGAACCAATGACCTTGAGGTGCAAGGCTCCATATCCTGTTACTTTTCCCTTGAGACACCCAGTACTTCTTACTCGCTTAATTTTCCTACATGAATGAACCTTCTGTCATTAACATTTGTGTTTAAATCTTGATGATAAACTTCAGTTTAAAATTTCAGTGTGGACTTTGTCTGGTTAGTCACGCAATGTGTTGGGAGTTTGGGTACCTACTGCTTTTTCTCAGGCATGGAGCAGGTAAGGCTCAGATCCTGTGGATTCAGATGCTTCCAGCAGATGGCACTGCAAAACTGCTTATTTTCTCTCTTATCCCTTAGACTTGATTTGAAATAATACCTCATATGTTTTATTTTTTATTAGTAGTTTTCAGAATAACTTAAAAACTGTTTATCAGTGAGAAGTGTTTTTAAATAGGAAAACATTCATTTCAGTCATCCTGAATACATAAAGTAGTAAAATCTGTAACTGTTTTATGGTCCTTTCTAATTTGGCAGCTGACTTCTGATGAGACAGTTGTGGTGTCGCTTTAATTAGTTGAAATGGGCAAGGTGTTTAGCTCTGTGTATGTGAAACATATGCCTCATCACGGCTCTAATGTTTAGTACACAGGTGCACAAAAATGGAAGCATGAGAGCAGTTTGGTGCTCAAGTAACAAACTTTAGCACAACTTCTGATTAGGCTGATAATGAGCAACTTAGAGCAGTTTTGACCACCTTGTTTTATTGGTGCAGTTGTTCATTGTTACATGTTCTGGATCCAGAATTTACTGGTAATACAGTATAAATTTTGAGAATTAACTGTACGAACTTACCACCTGGTAAATAAATGAAGAAATTGAGCAGAATGTTACGCCAGTTAGGGAATGGAATTTGGTAGCAGGAGAGCAGGTGTGTATGTCCCTGAGACCTGCTGTGGAAGGCAAGGCTTGTGGGTCAGAGAGTCCTCACTTGTACAGCTCTCACATGAAGCTTTTAGGGAAGGAGACAGAAGAGAATGAAAGCATCTTTTGAAGGTGAAACAACTTGAATTCGTAACAGGAATATCTGGAAATGACAGTTGTCTGCCATGAATCAGAGTAGAAAATAGTCTGTATCAACCAGCACTATGACAGAGAATGAAGAAGCCTGTGCTAAACACATTAAATGTGATGAGAAAGAAAAATTCCAGGGGAAACTAAAAATATGTTTATGGAGTATGTTTGACAAAGTTGAAGTTTCAAGATCAGTGTGCTGTGCTGGGAGAACCTTACAGTGACATCATGATAGTTTTGCAGCCTGTACTTGGGATCTGCAGGCAGCTACATCCTGAATCATGGAAAGATGAGGCTTAGTGATGCCTCAATTGAAGGCAGAAGACCTGGATAAGAGATTTCAATAAACAAGATACTCCTAGAGGCTCAAGAGATAAATTAATGCAAGAGGGATGTCTGACATCCATGGTTGATACCAAGCTTAGATGTGGGTGCTGACTGGAAGGTTTATGGAAAAGATTTGGTGTACTTATTCCTTCTCGGAGACCGCTACAAACTCCTACTTGTTTCTGTTAATTGCTATTTCATTTCTTTGTAGGAAAAGAATAGTATTAAATGGGCTTCCAGGTGGGACTACATTTTGGAGTCCATGCCTCATACAAACATCCAGTGGTTTAGGTAAGATTTGCATTTTTTTTTCAGTGAGTCTTGCAGGAGAGCACAAAGATTTCTTAGTAGAGCTTCTAGGGGTAGATATATCTATAAAACATCTGCTGCGGTAGAGCAAAGTCTGTAAATCTGTAGGCAAGAAAACTTCTTTGTTTTCATATATGGAGTAAGTTTCCATCTCTTGGGAACAACTGTAGTATTGCATTTTGTGAAAGGATTTCATCATTAATGTCCAAAAGGAAAGCAGCTTCCAGTGTTCTACTCTATCACCTCCATTCTGGAGAACATTTGAGATGTTGCTGCTCTGCATTGTTCTTATTATTGCTATCTGGTTCTCTCTGACGAGTGAGAGATACATTTGTGTAGTGTGTGTTTTGTACTCAGCAACTGCTTGCAGTAAAAAAGGTATTTTTTATGAGTAAAAGATGTATGTGAAAAGCTCTTTTATTTTCCTCCATACCATGCAAATGTTATCCAGTAAATACGTAATTTGTGTTGAAGTGTTAATGTTTTGCAATATAAGTGTTTGAAAAGACTAATCTGATTAAATTTATCTCTACAAAATATTAAATGGAATGATGTCAGTGTTATTGGTTGATACATATAAAATCTGCTTGGCAGTCTGCTTTAAGAGCTGTAGCTGTTTCACCAGGGAAATTGCTTCTGAACTATATAAGGACTAATTCAAAGAAAAGCTATCTCTGACTGTCTTCAGAATTAGCAATGTATCATGAAATACTATCCTTCTCACTTCTGTCTTGTAAGACATGACAGAGATACACAAAACAGTTCGTCTTCTCTGAATGGGAAAACATGAAAAGGTCTGAATATCTAAGGCATTTCCTCAGACTTGAGCTGTACGTTTGGTATGAACTGAGTGCTTGTCCTGAAAACTGAATAACTAGATTGAAAGTTTGATTTTTTTCTTTATTTACAGTATAATGAATTCCCTCGTAATTGTTCTCTTCCTCTCTGGCATGGTGGCTATGATAATTCTGAGGACTCTTCATAAAGATATTGCAAGATACAACCAGATTGACTCTTCTGTGAGTAAAATTTACAGCTTTTACATGAGCACGTTTTTTTGGCGATAGTGATGCTATCAATTAGTTTTGACTACATCTAGAGAGATGTGTGACTAATGAATTTGATACATGCTAATATCTCTGGAGGTTAAAAGCAGCTGTATGGCTGTTTCATCTTTTCTAACAGGAATGCATGGGTAGATGTGAAAGTCTTAGTTTTCTAGCATCACTTGATGAAGTTGTAATATGCAAGGACAGACTTCAGGTTTTTAGAAGTATTGTGGCATGATTCACATAAACTTTTTGGTAGTGAATGAACTTGTATTTGAAATACAAGTCCCTTTGTTCCAAGGCTTTCATCAAGGAAAGCATGGTTTTTAATAAATACTTTCACAGTACACCAACAGCCACAAGACAGTGCTGACATTAAAAAGTGTTCTGGCATTGGCTCACCATCAAGATGTGACAGTTTCTCCTGGTTCTGTTGGTTGCATTATGGAGTCAGTCAGGACATGCAGTTGGTTATATGACACAGACCTAAGCAGTCAATGTGTTCTTTATGGAATCCCCACCCTTGGAGATACTAAAGAGCCACTTAGACATGGTGCTTGCTAACCTGCTTGTGCAGAGGCATTGGGCAAGCTGAACTCCAGAGTTCCCTTCCAGCATCAGCCATTGAGTCATTCTGTCACTCCAACAACCTGGGATTACGTGTGAGATTTCTTGTCAGTGCAGCCCTGATTTAAATCCTGTTATGTGGCCTTAGCAAAGGCCTGCATCAAACTGAGTAATCACTGCATCAAACTGAGTCTGGTTTGTCTGCCATCTGATTGAATCTGTTGTGAGTTCTTTTGAGATACTTAAAGTTTTAAGAGTACTCCTTAAAATGGGAAAGAGGCAGTTTCCTCTAGTGGAAGAGAATATAACATTGTGAGTTAAACTGAGAGTAATTTTTACTGAACCTTTCACTCATTCTCATTGGTAAAAGTGTATCTGCAACCCAAAGATGAGAAGTCAAGTCAGATGCTACAAAGGTTTGAGTTTTCACCATTGTTGCTGTCTAGCTGGTTAAAGAAATACTTCAAAATGTGCAAAAATATTTCATATTGAAACTAAAACATGTGAAAATACTTTTATTCTTCTTTGTGTTTTCAATTAAATATCTTTTTTTAATGCAAATCTGGACAGTAATTTAAGTTGAAAAATTTTCCCACATCCTTTTACTGATTTTATCTGTGAGGCTCCTGTTTGATCTCTCAATTAAATTATGTTCAATATCTTATACTGTGTTGTCTTATTAGTTGATCGTTCTTAATGTAATAAAGAGCAAGACTTGTTGAAGCTTGATTAGTTTTTATGGATAACAGCAGGGATAGGTGTGACTTTCAGAAAATCACACTTTTTAGTTTTCTTGCCAGGTGTGATCTGTTGCAGTTCAAGGAGCTTATTTAAAGTGGTGTGAAACATTTGTGCAAAGGAGGACCTGGGCTGAGGAATCTGCAGTGCAGCAAATTAGTATCTCACACCTGGGGGATGCTGGGGATTGTACTTGAAAAGAGATCGATGTAGGAGCCAGTGGGTGTGGTTGTAGTATGTGCATTTAATGTTCAGCTGAGGTCAGCTGGCTTTTAGTGTGATGTGGGTTTAGTGAGACAATCAGTAATGAAGTGTTTAGAAATCATTAGATTGTTCTTAGGGTCTTATGGCTAAGAGAGCATTCCTGAACTGGGGAGAACTCATGTCAATATGTTTTCAACCGGGAGACTTGGTTTTTTTTTAATCTTTGATAATGACTACTTGAATGTAGGGGGCTTAAATCTTTGTTAAAATGCTTTGAGAACTAAACTAAATTAATGGATAAGATGAGGATTACTGAATTTTTAAAAAATTTGGAGTAATTTTCCTCAAATACTTTTGGAAACTAAAGTATAGCTTGCTGCTCTGTTTAGTTGTACAATTCTTATCCTTAGCTTGAACATTAAAGGTTAGCAATATAAAACACTGCTGAAATTTTTAAACAGTAGTCTGAAAAATACTCTGACTCACAGCTAGTTGGCCTGTAATGAGTTTTGTCAAAATGAGCTTTGAGATGAACCCTGTGGCCCATAGGCCAGTGCAGGGGTCTCAATCTGCCAAAATTGGTTTCTCTTTGTTTTTCTTAAACCAAGATAACTTTTAGCAAGCAGAGGTGTTGATGTGGGGAAGGCAAAGACAATCTTCCAGAAAAAATAAATGTCATGTAATCTGTTGTAATTCAAGATGCTGTGTGTCAGTTGCCAGTGTCATCTGTGTTCTTTCTTACCCTGCTTTTTTGCATGCTGTAATTCTAGCAGTAAGCAGTCCTTTGACACTATTCCTAGGTTGATGGAAAACGGTAGCTTTTAATTTTATGAGGAGGAAAGTGTCTTCTTGAGGGGCTGGTTATCTGTGGTCGTGTGTGTTGGTTTTATTGTGTGAGGAGAGGTGTCTATTTTGAGTGACTGTTGAAAAGCCTTGCTCTTCAGCAGTGGTTCCTCAGGATCTTCCCTCCCAATGCCATCCATCCCTTTTCACCACTGGTAGTGGGCAGAGTGTTGGTATTTGTCCCTCATGATTCCAGGGAGCAAACTTTCTTCTGGAGTATAGTTTCATTCTTCCCAGTATTGTCATTGAGACTGTTGTGCTTTGAAATGTAAGCAGAAAAAGATAAATTCTTGAACTAGATTGAAGTTACATTAAATTGAATGCTTTGTTTTAGTTTAAATTTAGAATGATGTTCTATGGTTTGGCTAATTACATTTGGTTTTTTCTTGCTTTAAGAGATGAGGATTTTCTTGATAAATCCTGCCTTTTCCACTGAACCATTAGGGGGTTATAAAATCAATGAGTGATGAATCAGATGCAATTAGTCTGACTTTGGATCTTAACTGGAAGTTAATCAAACTTTAAATATGTATTTTGCATCTTGTTTGTGTTAATTTGCTACTGCATTATGTATCTTTGCTAAGGACTTTGTTGATTTTATACAGGAAGATGCCCAAGAGGAATTTGGCTGGAAGCTGGTTCATGGAGATGTGTTTAGACCTCCAAGGAAGGGAATGTTACTGTCTGTCTTTTTGGGCCAAGGAACGCAAATTTTCATTATGACATTTATTACTCTGTGTAAGTAACTTCATTAGGGTGATGTGTTTGTAGTGTAATAGTAATAAGAAAGATGCAATATTATTAAACAAATGATAGAAGTCTTTAAGGCCTTCCTTTAGTAAAATAAAATATTAATGCAGTTGCATAACACTAATTTGGATAGCTTCACTAATGCTGTTGTAAGTGTTGTCATTGAAAACATTGTGCTATCTGGGCTAATTCAGATTCTTCGTGAATACAGAAATCAAACTTCATTCTTACAAGGTTCTTCTTAAAAAACAGAACAATTTGTCATGCTAGAAATTATCCAAGGGCCCAGTAATGCAAGTTAAAAGATATATAATCAAAGCTTTAATGTTCTGGGAACACTTTCTATCCAATATGTTTGACGCGACAATCTGCAGCAATGCAGAAATAAGAGCAAGAGTGCACGCCAATGAAATAGTACTGACACAACATTGAGATAATGATAGCCTACCACAAATAGCTATAAATGCATGTGATGATATCATCTGACACAAGCTGATGTTGTATTATGTGTTATCTGTAAAGTTTATGACCATTTCTTTTCTTACTGTACAATAGAATCGGAAAGTGCAGTCATACTTATTACAAAAGAAGAATTTTTAAAATTTTGTTCTCCAAGTTTTATTCAGGTTTTTTGGTCTTTCATAGACGAGCTAATTTTTTTTCTATTTAATACGTGATGCTGAAAGATTAGTAGAATTTCCTTAATAGGCTTGTCTTTCAGTATTGATCACAATTCTGTATCTTACTTAACTGCAATAGTTTCCTGTACAACCAATGTAGTATAGAAAGAAATTGGTGGAGAGAGAAGGTCCCTTTTCTTTTTTAAAACAGCTTTCCACAGGAGATTACTGACAAACTTGGTTTTTGTGACTATCTCTAGGCTGGTCTCTACAATTAGTTCAGACACAGGCAGCCTTCTTTAATTAAAGAGGTTCATTTTCAGGATAGTATGTTCTTGAGTAAAATGTCCATCATGGTGGATGGTGGCATTTTACTTTTCAGCCTTTTGGCTATGAGAAATTTTCTATTTGAGAAGAGGTGGATATAATGCTTTTGAACAAACCAGTGCTGGTAGGGGTATGTTGATGTGATGGGGAGAGATGAGAGTGGACGCACAGTCCTCATTTAAATGTCTGGTAGCGAAAGGGATAAACCTTCACAGTGCTCTCTGTTACAGGGGAATTTTGACATGTGTCCACAAATAACTAAATCTTTTTGTCTCTCTAGTCCTAGCTTGCCTTGGTTTTCTTTCTCCTGCTAACCGTGGTGCTTTGATGACCTGTGCAGTTGTATTGTGGGTCTTGCTGGGAACTCCAGCTGGCTATGTGTCTGCTAGAATGTACAAGAGTAAGTATGTGCATTTATTTAATGCGACACAACGTGTTAAATTCAGAATTGCTGGGCTGAATATAAACCTTAGACTGGAGCTGGATTGTCTCAGACAACAAATCTGCTTCTTGCTGCCATTCTGTAAAACAGCTGGAAAAAGTCATGAACTTGAAATTGTTTTTACTTTTTCCCCTCAGCATTCAGAGGTGAGAAGTGGAAGACAAATGTCTTGCTTACAGCTCTGCTTTGCCCTGGGTTAGTATTGTTTCCCTTCATTCTTTCCTCTGTTCTTAAGTATAAATGAACCTGAGGTGGGAAAGAGATGGGGGGAAAAAAGAGTGAATTGTTATGAAGCTTTTTTCTATGATTTTGTTTATGGTTCTCTAAGCTGCTGTTCCCTTTGTGTATTGCCTATCTGTGAATATAAAGAAAAGAGGATTCTGAGGATCTGGAGCCTGGTATTCTAGAACACAGGTTCTTAGCATCTTGTTTTGAAGTCAGCTCTGGGAGTAGAAGAAATGATGCAACTCTTGCAAGGTGGTGTCACAGCCTTTGAGAGTCACTGCACCAGAACATTAGGCACAGAGGTGGGGTAATTCCAGTTTGGTACCACAGCCCTTGGTATGTTCCAGGTAATTGATTATAATCTTCTTAACATAAATGTAGCTAATACCCACTTTTTGGTTGCAACTTTGGATACAGGAAATTACTCCTTGGCAAAATTCCCATGGCAAAAGAGGAGGAAAAGATTATAAATTTCTTAGGGTATTTCTTCCCCCCAAAAGCCCAGAATGAATAAAACATGGCTTGGTTTCAAGTAAAGCAGAATTTCATCAAATGGAAGGTAACGTATTTGGTAACAATCGAGTGCAGTATTTCTGTGAGAAATCATACTTCTAAACAGAATGTGCCACAGTCTCCCTGCTGTCATTTAGATATTATCAGGAGAGAGAAGAAAATATATATTGATGGAAGAAACATTGTGCTGATCATTTAAACTACCAAATAAATTGAGTTTCACAGAGGAAGTGAAATGACTGGGGCTGGTAGAATAGGAACAGATGTCCTGATTTTGCTATGCTAGTTCAGTGAATTTGCATAATATCATAAACAGCCCAAGGTCTTTTTAGTCTCAGTAGACTGATGGGAGTTCCTATTTGCAGTGGGTTTTTTTTTTAACTTTGGAGTGTGTGAGTGGGGTCTGTTTTATGAGCTTGGGTGGATGATATAGATTAGCAAGACTTCTAAAATGGATTTGATTTTTGTTTTTTGTTCAACAAGGTGCTTACAGCAGGGGTCGCTTGGGTGTACTTATTGAACAAGTCTGTTCCCCTCAACTGTTTTGGCAAGTGTAAGGCCTCTCCTCGGAAAAAAGGAGACTGTCTATTGCTCTAATCTTCCCTCCTTCCTTTTCAAATTACAGTGGCAGATGCATGTTCACTTCAGGGCAGTTTAAATTCTGCCTCAGGAACACCTTTTTAACAAAACTCGGACAATGGTGCTCTTTCAGGGGCCCTTCCTGAGGCTGAATTTTCTGTGGTGCATATTGGAATCCATGAATTATGGCAATTGAAGCAAGCTTTTATTATTTACTTGCAGTGCGTTTTGTTTTGTTTTCAGAGTGGGATGTTTGGAATCTTCATCATGTGTCTCAGAGTTGTTTTCTAGTGTTTTCCCAGGATGTTTAGAAAATGAGGCAGATGTGCTTAATGGGGGGGAGGGAGGGAAGAATAGGTCTGGAGACATCATGACTGAAGCATTCTCTAAATTCTCCAAAGGTGTGGGCTACTTACTGTGTCCGTGCTTATGCAAAGGTTTCTGTTGTAGGGCAGAGCCCTCTTTAACCACCCCTTCCACTTGTGACATAACCTGCAGCAGTGCATACATTTGTTGCAAGAGTGACATGTGGCTTCCTTGCTATCACTGCATTTATTCAGAAGGATTTTACTGTTTACAAAGGACCTAAATAAAGGAAATATGTCTGGTAATATTAGGAAAGGTGGCTCAGATAAGGATGGGGGCAAGTTACTTATTTTATATTTTTCCATTCTTTGATTTTTTGCAATGGAATGTTTCTGTTACTTTCAGGTTTTGTGTGCAGAGTCTATATTGAAATAGTGGCTTTGCTATAGATAGCTGTATTACAAGCATTGGATGGTGCAGGCATTTTTACTTTTACATCACTCTTGGTGAAAGGAATTAGGACTCTTGGGGAATTGTAAAATTGCTAGAAGCTACATTTTTCTTATGCAGACTTCTAACTGATTTATGTTTTTTAATACTAACTGATACACTGAAATATTCAGGAAAAGAATGTATATCTTTTCTGATCTTTCTTTCAGGATTGTCTTTGCTGATTTCTTCATTATGAATCTCATTCTGTGGGTGAAAGGATCCTCAGCTGCCATCCCTTTTGGCACCCTGGTTGCTATCCTAGCTATGTGGTTTGGAATTTCAGTCCCACTAACCTTTGTTGGTGCCTATTTTGGCTTCAAAGAGAAGGTAGGGCTCTTGGAGTACAGCTTTGAAATCTACCTGTCCTCTGTAGTTGAGCCATTGCATTTCTAAGCAAACAGGAACTGGTCAAATTGAACCATCTGTGTCCTCGTGATTGTAAAATGAATGTAAAATGTTTCACATGATCATGATTTTGAAACCAAGTATATGCTTGTAATGTCTCACTTTTTTTTCCTGTCCATTCACTGTTATCAGGATTTAGTAGTGCTCTTGGAGGTATTGCTTGCCTTTTGTTCTCCAGCAATACCTCAGCACTTTCATTTTTGAAGTACAACTTCAGAAGAGCCTCAATTTGTACTTCACTGGTTTGAGATAAAGCCAGAGAACTAAGAAAAAGGTGGCGGTGTTGGATTTGTTTCATTTTATTTTGTTTTTAAAGGCTGAAAAGATTTATTTCCTTCATGTTCTGACTTACTGGGCAGTAGTTGGAATGTCTAAAGCACATGTGCTTTTTCCTAACGATGGGCATCAAGTTTGTAGGTTTTTTTGTTTGATAACTTGTTGTGAGTTATGAATGAAAATATAGTTATGTTTATCAAATCTTTAGATGCTAATATTTGGGAAAAGTAATTTATTTATGATTTAACAATTTATCTTCTATTTATATTATTTTCTTCTACAGCCTATTGAACATCCAGTGCGTACAAACCAGATTCCTCGCCAAATCCCGGAGCAGTCATTTTTCACAAAGCCATTGCCTGGTATCATTATGGGCGGTATCTTGCCCTTTGGCTGTATTTTTATTCAGCTTTTTTTCATTCTGAATAGCATTTGGTGAGCATCACTGTTTTTTTCTTTCTGTGGTTATTCTGGTTTGATAATACACAGAGTGAGTTTGAACATCCTGAACCAATTAATATAAGGAGTAATCCAGTTCTAAAAGTTTTTGAGCATCATGCAGACTTTCATGGGATTTCTAGAATCTATATATTTCTTTCTGTGTTTAGACCTTACAAAAGTTCTTCTTAATGACAACTGCAAAGTGTGATATTAGAATCCTGTTGCCTTGTTTTATCTTCCTGGCTCAAACAGCCTAAATGTGGTTTCATATTCCACTGCACAACTATTTTATGATTTATGAAACTAATATGCTATAGCAGGTACAGCTGTTAGATCAGAATTGGGTCAAGATCTTGGCCTTCCATGTTCTGCAAAACAAAGGCTCTGCTCTCCAGGAACCGTCCACTGTACTCCTAAATCTCATCAAAACCTAATCAAGCAGGTGTATGAAAAATTAAACCCATGCAATCTTTCATAACTTTGACAATGTAAACATGAAATGCCTAATACGTTGTTGTTCAATGAAAGATATTATGCTGAAGGTGCACGGTTTTTATTTGTCCTCTGTTTACATTGAGAGTTCTTACAGAACAGTTTTCTAAATCAGCTCTTAAATGCAAATGTATTAGTTTACCTTTTCAGATTTATCCTCAACAAAAATAAAACCCGTGTAATGTAGCTATGCTGAAAAAATGTAATCAGCTGACAAACAGGTGTACTCTAGACTTTTGTTGAAATGAGCAAGTTTCCAAATTCTCATTAGCTACCCTACAGAAGGGAAGTATGGAGGAAATCTGCAACTAATACTCCCTCTGTGTAATCCTGTACTGCAACAATTATCACCTTTGCCCAGTAAAGTTACTTTGGTTATTTCCCTTATCTGAAAGACACCAGATTAAAAGTAAATCAACTTACTTCCCTCATTTATTTTTATGAGTGATTTTGTGTTGACTAGCACGGAATTGGAGTCAGACTTGGCCTGGGGATAGACTGGGAGTGGAAGAAAATCTGGTTGGATGTAGTGAGGAGGTGCGGGGACACCTGGGAAACTTGGCTGCAGTAGGAAGAAGGAAGTGGGTATTGGAACTAGGGAAGAGTACAGGTGATGCAGGAGTCAGGGAGGCTAAAGGTCCTCCTAACAAAGAGACCTGAAGTGATAAAACACTCTGGTGGAAATTGCCCTTAACTGTTCACTGTGAAATACAGACACTAACTTCAGGGGAAGTATAATTGAAGAGTTTTTTGCTCTGTAAAGCAGTGGTTTTATTACTGTTATCTTAAATAAATGCATATTTACAGGGTACATTCAGGTAAAGAAAACTTTTTATGAATTAGTCAATAAAGTTACCCCCGTGGTGTGGGGTTTTTTGGGTTTGTTGTTTGGATTTTTTAATTATTTTTTTTTTGTTGACTTAGCATCTGGCAATGTAACGTGGTAAATTAACTCAGAACTTCAACCAAAAATTCCTTATGTTTTTACTTGTTTTTCATTTTAGGTCTCATCAGATGTATTACATGTTTGGATTCCTGTTCCTAGTTTTTATAATTCTTCTAATTACATGTTCAGAAGCTACAGTTTTGCTGTGCTACTTCCATCTGTGTGCAGAGGTAAAAGTTACAGTTTTGATGTAGATGCCACTTGTAGCTGCAATATGCTAGAAATAGAGGTGAGGTATTCACATATACTGTGAAGTGCTGGACACTGACTGGATTGCACTGTCAGCCTTGTCATGCCTGTCTTAGCCACTCTTCTGAAAGGTGCCTTTTGCTTCAAAATCCACTGCTGGCAGCAGATAAGCAAAAATACACAGCCTTGATGTTAGAATAGTTTCATGTTCATAGTGGAACCAATACAGCTGTCTTGGGGGAAAAAAAGGTACCTAGGTGCTATGTTGCAATTCTTTTTTTTTTTTGAGCTAAGGTTTGCAGTATCAAATGTTTCAGAAGACAATGTTACTTTTTAGTCAGTTTATTTATATTTTGTTTCTACGTAGTGTCTCTTGTGACTGGTTTATTGTTTGTTTCAGGATTATCACTGGTGGTGGCGGTCCTTCTTGACCAGCAGCTTTACAGCAGTTTATCTCTTTATCTATGCAGTTCATTACTTCTTCTCCAAGCTCCAGATAACAGGAACTGCCAGCACCATTTTATACTTTGGTTATACCATGATAATGGTCTTGATTTTTTTCCTTTTCACAGGTAAGTACAGTTTTGAAACTAAAATGAATGGAGGGGGTTCTGCTTTTGAAATGAGAAACATTAGGTAAAATTTAGACTATCTGAACTATTTAAATACAATCTATGACTCTTTACGCTGTTTTTGCTTTTATGGTCTGTGACACCACACATCATGGTAAGATACTCTTTATGTTTTTTTCCCCAACCTGAAATTACATTTATTTATAGCATAATTAATTTTCCTTTATTGAATATTATATTAGCAATGAGTTCAAACCATCATATTTTCAAAGGGCCGTTCTTGTTCACTTTGATATCGAGTGTTAACTTGATTCTGAATTTCATAAGTGGTTCTGTAAGTTGTGTAGTTAAAGATAATTGTGCTCTACATATGGGGGATAAAAGATGTTTTTCAGCTTTCACTATCAGCAAGTGATGGAGGCCTGTGCTGGGGAAAAAAAGGACTTTGACAAGAGAGAGTTTTGGTACTGTTAGAGGTGGCCTCACCAGCTCACTAAGCAGCACTTCTTAATGACAGGAATGTACCTTAACTGGAGGAACCTATTTGAAAAAGGACTCTGTCCAACTTTTCTGCTGTTACTCATGCAGACTGAGTGTCTTTTACAGAATTACTCACTCTAACGTTCATAATCACTTGACTGAAATTATAATTTCGAGGTTGATTTGATGAGAAATCCGTGCCAGATTTACCATGTGTTAGAGCAAATTAGAAGCTCTGAAGTGTACTGGCCCTTAAAAATAGCCAGGAGCATTTTATCTTGGTGTTCATCATTCTGCTGCTGTTGTATATGTAGATTTAACACATGAAGTCAGATGTTTTAGGTGTCACTGCTTGGCATGAAGTAGAGCAGTGGCAGAACTTGAGAGAATGTGAGTTTATATATGATGGGCTCTTCATAAAACCAGCCTTTATAGCCACTCCAAACATTTGTAATAGAAGATGTCTCGGTGAGTGGCATGATGGTTTATGTTGTTACTTCTTAGCTTCTGATTGGTTATTGAAGCCTGTTGTAATTACTTTGTATCCACCTTATGAAGTGCATTACTTAACTCAGTTAAATGCAGTTAAAGAAGGGTGGCTAAAATAGGTAATGAGACTAAGTCTTAGCATCAGACCAAGTCTGTTAGTGCAGCAGCGAGAAGGATCTTTTTCATCTTTCTTTCTTCTAATATTGGTTGATATGAGGCAAAAAAGCACTGTTCATAATAAACACTGAAGGAAATTACTGTGTGTGTTTGAACAAAGCAGTTACTAAAGTAGAAATTATATCTAATAACATTAACTGGCACTTACTAATAGGTTTTTTATTTGTTACTTAGATACGTGTCTCTTCAAAAGAAAGTCAAGAAAAGTTTTAAAAAGAAGTGGAGGAAAAAACAGATGAGGATTTAACCCATCTATTTTTTAATTATTAGAAGGCAAACATAGAAGTTGGCATATTGCCAGTTAAACCCCTGCTTAAATCCTAGTGAAACAGACAAGCTCCAGATGTCTTCCATAATATATATCTATCTATATTTTAAAAGAAACCCAACCCCAAACTATAATCTAAAATGTTTTAATTACTTTTAAACTAAAGCAATATGTTAATACGTGTCTGGGTTTTAGCATAGGTTAGTTGCTATCCTGCCAATTTCAATTTCACTTACAAGATGCAAATTGGTAGAATTAAAAATATCCCTTTCATATATAAAATGATAATTGAAATTGTCATGGCAGCAGCTGAAATGGTATTAAAAGCTTCAGATGTGCTGATCCTGGAGTTCTTGATGTGGAGGCCAGTGAGGCCCCAGAAGTACAATAATAAACTGTGCTGCTGTTATTTTTGCAGTGTCTTCTTTTTATTTTAAAATAGACCCACAACAGTGCTGCCTATGCTGCATTTATACTTCATGAGGAAAACTATTACGGGCCCTTTTTTTGTTTTTTTACATTTAATGGAACAGCTAGTCACTAGAAAGGTAATGGGTGTAACAGAGACATAGAATGTGTAATAAATCCCCAATAATGTAAGATGTTGTGATGAATTTTTTTTCCATATTTAATTTGATGATAGTTATTTAGGCCTGGAATGTAACCTAATCTAGACAGATGGCACAAGCAAAAGACATCTAACCTAGCTTTGTTTTGTAAAATATTCCTTAATAGCCCTTGCTTTAGAAAATAAGGGTTCAGTCCTTCACAAGTTTCTGGGGGTGGGGGAGTTTGCTAATGTAGTTTTACACAATTTGCATTAATAGAGTTCCCAAAATGGGACCTTGGTCTGTTCCACTTAAGTTAGCACTAGGTATTTTTGTTTTCCCTATTCTTGCCTATTAGGTCTCAGCAACTGTGACAGAAGTATAAAGGGCAGTGTTAATACCTCCTCAGTTGTGTTACCCTGGGCATTACAAAAGGGATCATAGTGAATAAGTGAATAGGAACTGAGTACTTGTGTGGCAACAATGACAATAATACAATCTGACCAGTGAAATCTAATAATTAGTGTGCACACCCAAACCAGACAATTTTGTTTTAATGTACAAAGTGCAGCTAATCTTTCAAGAAATAATAAGTGTGGGTGGATGGGGATGGCTATGTGATTACATGCATTTTATTCTAGGAGGCAAAAAAATGCTGAACGTAGTCAAAGCATGTTGCTTTACAGTGACCTCTATTTTTCAACATCATTTTCACTTGTGAGTTAATGCCATTTTCAAAATTGAGTTTTGATCTTCTGGGTAGATTGCGTTTAGAATCCGAGATTCTGAAGCACCCACCACTGTGCAGTGATTGAAACCAGTATGATACAGAGAGCTTTTAAGGTACATAAGAAGTATCAGCAAAGTGCAGAGTGCTTTTCTATTTGCTTTCTTACAATCTGCTCGTGCTTTGAATTCTTTTTTCTTCATTAAACAATAAAGCTAGAAGAGATGAGTAGAGCAGAAGAGTCTGCTTAATGTATTTTGACATTATTCTGTGCAATAATCCTTGTTTTTAACTTTGAATTTAAAATAGTTTACTAATAAAGTTCCCTTACCCAGTCATATACCAGGTTTCTGTGTATAACATCCTCTTTCCATGTTTCAGAAAGTGGTAGTATATATATTGTGGAGTATTCAACAGTCTATAAAACTGAGGACAGAAAGATCAAAAAACAGCTGAGATGTTCAGTGTCTCCCTACTAGGTATTAATGGATTTTTGGACATATCTTGCTTCTTGGCTAGAGAAATGACTTGAAACATCTTCACAACTTGAGTTCTTGAATTCTAAATAGCTCCTGCAGAAGATCTTTTGGCTGTACCTTCCTAGTATGGATGTACAGCAGGCTGCTGTGCACTGGGATGGCATCAGTTTCCTAGACTAGTAGAGATTATTTGGAAAGGCAGAATCTTAAAATATGCCAGTCACCCACTTAGGAAAAAAATAAAGATGTACCCCACAACAGTAAGTTCTTCAGTGCAGGCTGCCCGGTGCTTTTTCATTCAATTTAAGCTGGTGAGTGCTTAGGATTGGTTAAAGTAAACATTAGCCAAGAAACTAATTTGTTATATTGGATTAAACCAAACAAACAGATTTTATGGGCTCATTAGAGGAATTGGTGTCATGATTGGTGCTGGGTCATTTCATAGAAATGTGCATCTGAAAGCTGTAAAAACCTTACAATAGAAAGGAGTTTAGACCAAGCAGAAATTAATTTTAGAGGTCTCAGCTCTTTCAGCTG
>VWZG01009788.1:1935732-1975067 GCA_013396735.1 Grallaria varia | reverse complement strand
TTTTTTTTTTTTAACAGCTTTAGCGAAAGCACCTTTGTGTATCTGTCTTCTGTCATGTTGTGTCCGTTGATGTCTGTCAGAGAAGCTGTGAGCTGCTGAGGTGACTCCTTGCTCATAGTACTTGAAAACTTGGGGTTTAGTTTGAATGTGATTTGAAAGAGACAAATAAAAACAAGATCCTAGAGTGGTTCTTAGTCAAAGTAGTTAAAAAAGGGGAATCTCGAGAACCTACTACACTTACGAGCACCATCTTAAAGATCCAGTATAAAGTGGTTTCCTGCATAAAGTGCTAAAATCTGGAACAAGTGGCAAATTTGTGAAATGGGCTGAAATGTAGGAAATGTAGAAAACATTCTGGTTAGAATTTTCAAACAAGCCATGCTAGTTCAGAGCTATCTTTTACTCATTTGCAGATCCCTTTGATTTGGGTATTTACTCCTGTATAGAAAATCTGAAGTTTTTTGACTGTTACCTTTTGTGGACCTTGTAGTGGTTCATGGAATCACAAGCACACTTAGGTCTGAGGTGGAAAACACTCAATTTCAGTGGAACCAGGCACTGTGTTGTTTGTGTTCTTAACAGAAACAAAGGTTTTTCATTGCACTTACATAAGCAATTATGCAGGTAAAGCATTATAAATAATGTTCCTTTGGCTTACACTCTGATCTGTCCAATAATACTGATATCATAACAGCAACACAACCGTATGGTGACCTGAGGCTCAGGAAGCATCTGGTCTGTTTGGCCCATGTTATTTAAAAGAGAAAAAGAAAAAAAAGATGATGTTTCTGGTCCATAGAGCTCTACACATCTGGAGTTTGTAGGATATATAGTAACAACAGAAGGAATCTGCACACCAGAGAAAGTTCTGACCACATAAGGCTGAGTCCTGGTGAAGAGTGTTGCCTTCCTCTCCTGAGTTCATGATTCAAATCTGGTATCTGACAAACATAACTACTTAAAAACAGTGGCTTAGTCTACTTCCAGTACATTGGCAAAATTTCTGATAAAGTTTAAAAAAGGAGCAGAGGTAGTTGGTCTTTGATTTGCTAGAGAGACTTTATTTTAGGAGGGGAAGTTGAAAATCAGTGTTAGGGAAACCTGTGAAAATCTGTTTATAGATGAAATGCTTGTTCACAGGGTCAAGTCTTCAAGGTCTGTTATGACTGAGGCAATGTTTTGTAGAAAATGGATGTATTATAAAGATTCAGACTAACAAGGATTGGTTTACTGCCACAGATTGGAGGGAAATACTGTGGATTTAGAGTGTGTGCCCATATTAAGTTGTGGCATGCTCAGAAATATGTGGTCACTCTTACTCTTGTATAAGTTGTACATTTTTTTTATGATACTATAATTCTATTCTAGAGCAGCAGATAAATTTTTAAGTTACCTCATCTGTTAAACATTTGGAAGAAACATTGCTTTCAAAGCCCTAAAAAGCTTGGAGTGGGCTATATTATAAAAACAACTAGAAAGCAGATGCTGAGGACCATTATTAGGAAAAAATTGTAAGAGTAAGGTTTAGAGTAACAGTGCTTATATCGGAGTATTGGACACAGTAGGAAGGAGTGAGATTTGGCCATGACCTGCAAAGACTAAGTGATGTCAAGCCTACCAAGGAGTTATATTCCTTCTGTGTTTGGTGTCTGATCTCCTATCAACAGCCACAAATCTGCTGTCTCCTACTGTTTCAGAGGATGATAACTGTAAACTTGGAGGGAAAGGGTAATCTGTGCCATATAATAGTAGGCTGCCAAAAAGCCTTTAACTGCAAATATACATGGTAGCATGAAGAATGTAAGAACTGGCATATAGACAATAAGCATCCCAAGGTGGGTTTCTCACTTGGGAAATGTGTATATGTGGTATGCAAGTAATGTAAAAAAGACAAATGCCTAACAAAGAACCATGTAGTTAGTAAATCAGTCACAATGAAATGGTGAAAAAAAAAAATTGGAGCTGATGTCAAACATGGGCTGTACAGACAGAAAAGAGTGAATGTAAAACTGGAGGAGCTGAGTGCATGATCTTGGAATTGCCTGCACTGTAGCTGGTGAGGGCTATCACAGGGCTGGCATGTGGCTGTGTCCTTGAGAGAACCTGGAACTCAGACCTTCCCTTTTTTCAGCTGTTAAGGCTTAACATCTCTTTGGCAGTTCACCCCTAGGTAGAGGCAGCAGGAGCAGTGCATCACTTCCCTTAGAGGCCGAAGGCTAAATTAATTGACTGGGACTCTCCTTGCATATGAAGTTCTTAAAGTAATTTAAAAGTAAATGTGATGGACGATGTCTTTGCAGTTGCCCCATAATAATGGCTGTAGGTGAAAACCACAAACTTGTTCAATAGCTTAAAAATAGAAAATTGGTCTACACTAATCACATTCAGTGTTTTGTTTTGTCCCTGTTAGTTTCATTTGCTGCTTGCTCTCAGCTGCTGTAGCACTTGGAGCATGGCTTTAGCAAAAGGAAGTAACAGGATACACAGAGGAAGAAGTTCCCTGTTCTCCAGAAAAAATAGAGCACGATGAATATAAAACTGGGCCAGGTGAATTTTTCCAAGGCCTTAGGTGCCATAGGTGGCAGTGAAGTATCATAGACTGAAAAACCCAGGGTAGGGGTTGACTTTGTGTGTGTAAAAGTCAGTTTCTTAACTGGTGCTTGTGTGTGTGCTGGTGGTGGCATCAAGTTCAGTGGTTTCAATGTACATCAACAGCCTGATCCTGAAAGTCTTCTTTGCTCTAAATCAATAACTTAGCCTGAGGTTGAATGTGTGTTGTTAAATTTAAGAAATGCTGTTATTCTGAGTAGTTAGCTGGATTACAATGTTATATTCTGTCCTGCTGGGAAGTACTTTTTAGATTGCTCTCTGAGTAAACTGTAAGATAAACTAACCTTTTCCACTTTGTCATTTTAGGGACTATTGGATTTTTTGCCTGCTTCTGGTTTGTAAGTAAGATTTACAGTGTTGTGAAAGTGGACTGAAAAGCTTCAAAATGTCTTTTGAACATATCTCCCTTGCCGTTTGATAATTTTTTCCATGTATTGAAAAACATCCTGTGTTATTATTCTGATTTGTAAAAGCTGAAGACCAGACTACAGCATAAAATACAGATTTTTATGGAAGCAAATGGCACCATTGCCATTTTGATAAAAACAAAAATGTTTATGTCAATATACTCATTGAAAATGTTCATTCTAATACTTCAAAAATTTTCATTAGGACAAATGAAATTTCTGTGAACTTTTTTATTTGAAAAAGGAGTGCATTATACAGTCCTTGAGCTGAATTTTCTTGTGATTTGGGGTTTTTTTTTGCTTACCATTTATATACCATTAAAGCATAGGACTGTCAAGTAAATCTATGTAAAATGTGAATTTTTTTAACTTAACTATGATTGTACATATTATCCTGCACCTTCTTTACAACTAGGTATCTTCTTAAAAATGTACATTCATTTAGTGTAAGGTAGACTTTATTAAAAATATCGACACTGGTTTTGGTCAAATAAAACTGCACAACTCTGTCTGACTTGTTTCCTTTTTTGTTGATTAGACCTTCACTGCTTGGACACAGATCACGTTAGTTTGACCAGTTGATAGTTTTTGAGTTATATGTGGTTTATAAGCAGTTTGACTGTGGTTTTGGCTCCAGATTGTCTGTGCAAGCAGGACTGGTAGGTCACTAGAATCCGTGGCTGTAGGATGGGCAGGGACTTTCGAACTTGTGTCTCAGCTCTGTATTTTCTCTGCTTTCTGCAAAATACGTTTTGCTGGGAAAACCATTACTTTCTATCAAAGTTCAATCCCTTTTTCCTCTTTTAGCCCTCTGAAACATCCATCTCCTTGTTCTTCATCCTGTGAAGATTGATGCAGCTTGTTGGGAAGTTTAGCTGTGAATCTAATGGGTTTGGGGAATGGGTGTTTCATAAAGGTGAAGCCTTTTTCCTGCTCTACAGAGCTTGTGCTTAAGTGCTGGATTACATGAGATGGAGTATCTTAATAGCCTCTTCAGCCTTAAAATTGCAGGGATTCTTCTCTCATGAATGTCAAGGTTTTAAAATGGCTTCCAAAAATCTTGAATTGCATTTGAAGCTGAGCAGAGGGTCACTGCAGACACGTAATTCCAATGGCTGTGTCACAGACATCATTGGAAATGAGTAGGGGGATGTTCACTCGGATTAATGGGTGAGATACTCCAAGCTTATTAACTGGCATATGGAAACATTCATCACTGGAAGCTGCTTTTCACCATCTAAGCTTGCAATTTAACGAGACCCAAAATGACTTTGTATCTCTTCATAGTCACATAAATTCCAGGTAACTGTAGTTAAATGTTTAATATCCTTTCCAAAATGTAGTCTTTGGTATGAGCAGTGATATTATCAGGAGGAGCTGGTACAGTAAAGATAGTTTCCAGTGAGGTTCAGGTTATGCTCTTGATGGCAACTCAGCCTCACAAGTATTTTCTCCTCCTACCAACAAAATCCCATTTCCCTTTTATTCCAGAGTTGGAAAACAACAAGGGTTGCCATTTGAGAAATCAGCTTGCAGTTAGTTATCAGCTGGTTCAAGAGCTCCGTTCACTCTCTTAGAGGTTTCATGCACTTGAAATTGGTGCTTCTGTGTTAATAAAGGTCCTTCCTAATAAATTTTATATTTAAAGTTTGAGGAGATTTTATTGAATACTTAAAAAAAAATAAATTGTTGTGTGAAGCTACTTTTAAATTTTACATGTTCAAAGGGAAATGAATTCATGAGAGAATTGGAGCTACAGTTGTCATAAACTCCCAGCAGGAAATTTTGCCAGATTAATAAATACAGATTTCACAAGAGGCAAAGTAAAATGGGTTGTAAAATTGTATTTATGGTGCTTTTACTGTGACTACTAGTGAGCTAAAAAGTAGAAAGTAAGTTAAAGAGGTTTCTGAAGCTTGCCAGTAGTCCAGCCCCAAAGCCATGGAGTAAAATCAGTCGTTCTCAAACTGGTATCAGAGAACTTTAGTGTGTGGGGATGTAATAGGCCCTATCTATGCAAATCTGGAATAATTCATTTTTCAGCATTGTTTTCTGGCATCATTTTTTTGACCACGGAAAACCTACCAACTGTCTCTTTGGTTTGTGCTTATAGAGAAAGCCCCTAAACTGTAAGTTAAATCCAAATGCTTCTGAGCATATGTCAGTTCAGAGGTGGTGTAAATACTAGCCAGGGTGTAGTAAGCAAACTTCTGAGTCTTAATTTTATTGAGTGCAGAATAGGCTGTAATAATGTGATTTTCCAGTGATTCTCATCACTCTTGGGAGGTTTTCTGTTATGGGTAAAGGTCTTGTCCACTCTGAGTCAGTGATGGGTTTTGAAGATGTAATGGTCATTATGGGGATGTGAACATTCTAAATACTTGGATTACCAGTAACTAGTGCCTTGATATCTAATCTGCTTTATATTAATTTATGAATAATAGCTGTCACATGGAAATAACCATTATTCATCTGCTGTCATGAGAACAGGCTTAGTAAAGGATTCCCTATCCTGTTGCAGATACTTGAGTCTTCCTGCCCTCTTTAAAAAAGAAAAAAATTGGGTGAAGTTTTAACTTTGCTGGAGTGTGTTGCATTTTTGTGATGCTTCTAGTAACAGATGAGGTAAAACATCTCCGTTGTGAGACTCTCTGGTGATAACTACCCAAATCCAGCAGACTTTGTAGAATGTCTTGTTTGTCATATTTTAAGTGAAACTTGACAAGTTACAACAGAACCTCAAAGGCAGGAGGGATTTCAGTGCTGATGTTTTACATTTCATTCCACTTGCTTGAGCAGTGTTGAACAGATACAGCCTCATCGTCATTCCGGAGTGGAAATGCCAAGCACATGCAGATGTACAGCGAGGAGGGGAGCCAGGTGCAGTGTGGATGTGGGATCCACACCCACACCTGTGTGAGTCTCCTCGGGGGCTGTGAATGGGGCTGCTCTGGGGGAGCTGGGAACACGTGGCACATCCATGATGAGTTGTGCTGGAAGGGTATTTGATGAACAGCAATAAACTTGTCAGTGTCTTGCTTGACGTTCCTTATACCAGTTGTGCAAGTCCACATTTAAAATTTGTCTCCTAAGTGAGTCTGCTATGCTGATAGCTTGAATGTTTACAGAGATCTGTTGCAAAGGAGGGGCAGAGAGGAAATCTAAACCAAAGTTGCCTGTAGTTAAACGCTAGTGTAGACATGGGATCTCTTTTGGGACCTGTGAGATCTTTAGCAACACTCACCACCTGAAGAGCCAGCAGTGAAATTCACACACGTAAAAGAAAAAAAGAATATTAGGTGTTTTGCATTGTAAGAATTGGGACCCAGGCCAATAACTGCTGAAGTAAATGGGAGAAGTTAGAGTAAGAAAGAGGATACCACACATGCAAGAATCACCCTGTAGTCTTGCACCAGGTATTTAGCTGTCCAGTCCCACTCACAAGAGCTATGTCACCAAAACTAATGGAAATGGAGCTGTGAAATTCAGCACTGGAGCCTTGCTGTTCCTCTCATGACTGTGATACCACTTTGCATTTTCACTTGCAAAAAGGACTGAAATAACTTTCTCTTTCATGCCTGGGGACACCACTTTGCCCTGAGCAGAGCTCCTTTTGCCAGAAAAATGTGAAAAAGAGGGTCTGACCTCATTTCCCTGAGCTCTCAGGTACACTGCTGCAGGAACTGAGCCCAGAACACGTCCTGAAGGGCACGGCCCTCGCAGCAGGTGTCTGAGGGCTTGTGTACATGAGATCAAACTTTCAGCCTCTTTGTTAAAGCCAAAGTCATGACTTGACCACAGTGTGATATGCTTTTGCAGAACACTTTTTTATGGCAAAGACTGGGTAGGAAAAGGCTTAACAGCAGCCTAGGCTTTCCCTAAGATAATCAGTAGCAATGCAATTCTCCTGGAGACATGGTTCATCCTTCTTAGTACGGTTTCTTAGCACCTGGGTGGGATGTCTTTGACTTTGCTGAGATAAAAGCAGGATGGATGTCTCTCATGTTCCTTTGAGATGCTGCAAGCCTGTACCCAAAACCTTGGGTCAGGGTCACCATCTATTTTGGTTTGGGAGTTCACAGTTTGGTACTTCATCTTCCTAATCTTGGTGCCTCTGAGTTACAGGCTGCACGTACTAATTAACTTTGCTCATACAAACTGGGAGCCCTCAGACTTCCTGTGAAGTTATTAATGCCAGGGTTTTTATAGATAGCATTAGCGTCTGCAGAGTTTACCCAAGGTAATTTATGTTCTATTTACAACTCGGGGAAAGCTCTTAGATGTTTGACATCATAAAACAGTAAAACTGAGAGATTTATTACAGGGCCAGAGAGAACAGGGCCCTTGAGCTGCTTTGTTTATCATAAAATGTTGGGTTAATCAGACAAGCACATGTGCCTCCCATATTTCCTGGTTTTGTTTCCCTCCTGTGCTGCTCCTTGACAAGCTCTGCAGTAGATGGAAAGTCCTGGAAGACCTGGCAAAAGTCTTTTGGACTCTACGGGATGAGAATTATATTTGTATGTTCAGAGGTTGCTTATCTCCCTGTGTTAATAGAGAAGAGACATATGCAACTGAGCTCTTGATGAGGCTGCAGCCTCTCTGGAGAAGGGCAGCACAGGAAATCCCGGGAGCACGGCTGGTGGGCGACTGAGAGCTGATGCTACTGGAGTGTGTTGGAGCTCCTGGTGAGATGTCAGCACCTCAGAAAGCTCATCCGAAAGGATAATGACTGCAGGGGAAAAGTGGTTCAGTAAAGAAACCTCACGTTCCAGGAACGGCTGCGCAGGGAAAGGTGGACCTTGGTGGCTCACAAAGACCCCAGCAGGTGGGAGCGTTGGGGCACTGTGGCCAGAGCCTGACCAGCAAAAGGGAGCTGGGGAGGACAGCCCAGAGCTGGGTGTCCTGGCTCTTGGAGTTTACCCATTAAGACACTCCCCATACCTGGAAAACTTTTCCCACCACTATCCTGAACTCCCTGTGACTGCCACAGCCCCACCTCATGGGTTTTCTGCAATACTGATGTGAGTGATACCTGGGCATTTTGGAACACTGTCACCTTGGAGGTGCTGTGACCAGCAGAGAAAATGGTTTTCCCAAACCCTGCAGTTTGGCTCATCTGGCAGATGCTGCTTGTGCCTTTACATTCACGGGTGCTCACTTTGTACAGCCTGGACATGTGCTCGAGGTTAAACTTAGTCCAGATTAAGAGATAGTCCATCAGATTGGAAGGGGCCAGTGTGTGGTTTTCCCTGCAGGTTATCATGGGGTACTTTTTCCAACAGATTTCTCACTGTTGGTGGCACTGGGTGTCTCGGGATAATCTCCTTCCTGCCTGCTATAGCTGCTCTCCTGGCCACTCTTCTGTTTGCTCTGAACATGTGAGATGAAACAAGTAGATGTTTTCTGATACTTCCAGGCAGCAGCAGGAGAGACCCTCTGGGTTTTTCAGTGGTGGTGGTCTTTGAGCAGAAAGAGAAGCACCGTTAACATTGCAAGGGTCCTGGGATGTTCAGGCAGGGTGAAGTGGTTGTGCGTGGCCGGGCATCCCTCTGGGAGCAGCGTGGATGGGAAGTGGGGTCACACAGGTGACTGTGAGTCCTCAGGCTCCACACAGCCTCAGCTGGCGTCCAGCCTTGTCATGTCTGTCCACTCCAAACACCTCCTTTGGAGGCTGCATCAGCAGGGAAACTTTGGTTACGAAGGAGGGGGAGAAAAGGGGAAGATGCTTTATCTGCAACAGCTGCCCATCATGCTCTGTGCGCTGCGGGCTGAGCTCGTGCCGTGGGGAGAAGTCCTGTGGGAATTAGGGAAGCTGAAGCAGAGGTAGAGTGAAAACAGGTAAAGTGGTCGAGCAGGTGTCTCAGGGGCCACATGGACAGCCTTGTGTGCAGGGCAGGCTGGGGAGCCCCGCTGGCTCCAGCCCCCAGGTGGGAAGGCAGAGAACTGGCATTGATTGTGCAGCTGAGGGTGGTTAAGCAGCAAAGCCCATAAGACCCTGTAACTTTTGGGAGTTGTTAGGGCTTTCAGGTGTGGTGAGGAGGACATTTGGGGAAGGCTGTGTGTGCTGAGCTGTTGGCTGGAGTGGCTGCTGCTCCTCAATCCCAACCAGGAGAGCAAGAGGTGAGTTAAACACATCACTGTTGTTGAACTTCTCCTCTCTGAGGAGAGGGTGGAAAAAAGAGGGTGTTTGTGGTGGCAACTGTGGTGACATTGCCTTGGAGTAGAGGTTTTCTGGGCAGAAGGGGGCTGTGTGGTGAGGTGGGGAGCTGGTTTCTGAGGCTCCCTTGGAGGCTGAGGTGTCCTGTGGTTGCAGTGTTTGCCTCAGTGGTGGCTGGGTGTTGCCCTTGGTGCCAGGCTGGGACTGCCTGGGAGAGGCTCTCAGGGCATGTGTTGCGTTTATCTCCTTTTCTGTCACATTGTGGCCCATGCTGTGGCTGGGAGAGACGTGTCCATGTTGTGTTTGGGGCTGGATTTCATGAAAGGGCTGGCTGGGGTGGCTGTGGGCACGGAGAACACCTCCAAACTTTCTAGAACAGTGTTGTGTTGGGTGATACAGGGAGGAGGATGCCTTTTTACCTGCCAGATTTCTGACTCAACCCCAAACCAGCCTGAAAGAAGGTACCTTTGAGACCCTGAACAGCTCCATGGCCTGTGGATCAAACCCAGTGGGTGGGTTTTGTCTCCAGCTCCCTCTTTGAGTGACAGATACTGCAGCATGCACTTTGTAAGACCAGCCATGCCTTCCTGTCCTGATGCAGGTATCCCTTGGGAAGCACAGGATGCCTTCCCATGCACTGCATTGCTAATAACTTTAAACCACTGTTCCTGCATTCTATATGCAATTCCCTTTCCATACTGACTGGAGGCATCTGGGATCCAGAAACAACATCCCTGTGTACAAAAGCCACATGCCAGTGGTGATCCACTTGCCCAGCTCCTTGGGATCCCGCACAGGCTGTGTGGAAACAGACCTTTTTGCCTCTTTACTGCCCTCTTATTCCAGCTCTGAATGGCTCCCAAGTTTCCTCCCTCTCTTTCCCTTAATGAGTTCTGCCGCCCTGGGACAGACGTCTTGGCTGAAAGAGTCTAAGTGCTGGAGCAGGGATCAAATACCCATTAGAGTGTTTGCTACTAATTAATTATTGCTTGTCACTGCTGGGAAGTGGAAGGCCTGTGCTGGGCTGTAACAGGCTTACTGGTGCTAAATAACTTGTGTTATTTATCTAAAGAGTGGTGGTTACTCACTACTTGTAGTGCTGCTCTTGGGGAGCTTGGGGAGGTCTGAGCTCCTGTGTCACACTCTTCCTTTTTTTATATATTATTTTTGGGGTTTTGGGCAGGGATGTGTGTTTGTTTGGTTTTTTGTTTTTTTCCCCTGCAAAGTCTTGTATATTTTCAGTTGGTTTAAAAATGGATGGGGACTCCCTTACTAGGGAAACCTTGCTGTCCAGGATACATCAAAGAACTAATTAACCTTCCAGGCTGCTCAACAATATTACAAAGAGGTTTCTTGTAACTAAATACAGGACATTATCTGCTGTGTAGTTTGCTGGTTTTTAATTTAGAAAAGGTGGAAAGATGGTAGGGAGAAGAGGAGAAATGTGCTCATCCAAGGGGAGGACTGATGGTTGACAACCAAGCGGTGGTGATTTATGGCTGGGTAATTTTCCAGCTGCCATAGTTTGTGTTAGCTCAAATGAGAATTGATGGCAGTTTGAGTTAATAGCTGGTGCAGTGAGGACCTGGCACACGGGAGCTTTGATCTCCCCTGCCACAGGAGCAGCCACTTCCCAAACCACCCAGGCTTGGCTGCCAAAACGCAGGGGAGAGGGAGGGCTCCAGCTGTATGGAGGGATGGGTGACTGGGAGAAAGGGGGAAGGTGAGAATGGATCCAGACAAGACCCAAGCTGATGTGAACACATCAGTGTGTGGTCCTCAAACTGGGTGTTGCATTCTCTATGTGGTGTTACTGTTTTTTTTTCCATGATTATTTTCCTAGTTTTAGCGCTGATAAACAGAGGGGTTTATTACAATGTTCTTTGCTCTCCATAATTAAGAGGGCTAATAAGACAATTTTGGGGAAAGTGCATTGCTTATAGCATACATAGTCTTTGTTTTGAGGTTTGTGTCGGTGTTATTTGGCAGCTCTCATTAGGAAACACAACGCATGCCAGCCTTTGACAAGCTGCAGTGAGAGGAGCATAGCCTAACAGGAAGAGTCTGAAATATTTAAATATAAATTATTTACCTCAAAAGTTTACTCTCTGAATGTTTCTTGCCATGGTACCTGACTAATCACCATGTTATCAAAGGAGTGTGCAAACCTGTAAGCTGTGGCATTTGGAGTGGCTTGACAGATAAGCCTTCCTGACAGGAATAGCTGTAACTTCACTATTATCAGCCTGGTGTACTTTTGAATTTCGAATTACCTTTTTTTTGAAACTAATAGTTGGTTTTATGTAAACCGCTCAGAGATTAGGAGTTGATTTCAAAGATCATCCTCCATAAAGTCTCTTGATCATATTTTATGGTTCCCCTGACTCATGGGTGTAATCTTGTATCCCTAGGATGTTCATGACAGGCTCATCTAATTCCCCACGGTAGCTAATCTCACTTCTGTACCTTAAAAAAAAATACTAAAATATCTTTTAAGCAAGACTGGTAAAAAGGCAACTTTTACAGCCAATCTTCAGCTCCAATTGCTCCTGCTGGGGAAGTCATAATGATGAATTTGTGACATAATTTCTGCGGCAACATGCTGGGATTTCATAAATGGGGATGGTGATTATAGAGCAGGATCAGGTGAAGCTGGATTGTGATGGAAAAAGCCCCAATTCAAATGCAAATTGTTCAATAATGGCATAGGGGATACCAGAAATTACTGGCAATTTATTTTATTTGGGTTAAGCTCCTCATTCAGTTCTTCTGCAGTTGTAAAGTCACTCTTTTAAGGATGTGAGCAAAAGAAATGGCTGGAAAACATATCCTTCTCCTCTCAAGAGAACAAAATTGTCCTAATTTAATAACAATTAATCAGTTAGTGTAATTAATAAGGATGTTCTCTATTTCTACGGTTTCTCCCATTCAAGACTCTCCAAGTGCTTCACAAACCCTAATTGATTCCACCTTGCTACTCCCTGTAGCAGGACCACATAATTTACCTCATTTTCTGGAGGCTGGGAGGTGTGTGTGCCAGGCAAATTGATTTAACCAGGTTGAATGATTTGCCCAAGGCCAGAGAAGGAGCTGAAGTCAGGACATATCTGTGTTTCAGGGGCCTGCCTCTCCCCAGTTGGGTTTTGGCTATGGGGCAGTGGGTGCAGCTATTGCAAAGCCATGCAAGTGGTGGCCACGCAGTTGCAGCCTCTGAATAAATCTGGAGGACTTCTGGGGTGCAGCACATGGAGCTGGGAGTAAGAACAAGTCCCATGGGCATATACCAGTGGTAAAAGCAGCTAAATTGGCGTTTCATTAGTTATTCTCACTGAAATTGGAAGCTACTTAGTTTGGTTTTTGGATTTTCTTTTCCCTTTATTTATTTTTTTTCTCCTCCAAATCGCTTGGAATTTAAACTGTTTAGCAGAGGATTAAACTAATTGCTTCTGCAAAATGCTGTTCCCACACCATCTAGTGTACATCTGTTAACTGGGGAGGGATAACTGAACCAGTTGCCAGATGGTCTCTTGGATTTGGGTGGCTGGGAGCCAGGGAGCTGCCAGTTGGCGGTTTGGGGAGTTCTAGCAAAGAAGTCACGCTACGTGCACATTCCCCTTACTCTTCTCTGCCTTAATGAAGATACTGACTAATGCAATAAAGCAGCCATTAGCCCCCTCCCTGCACTCCCTCCTCCCCAAAAGGGGTGAGTTTATAAGCCTGATTTGTCTGACTGAGGCAGGCTTTTCCAGGAACTCGGGTTCTCCGCACGCTATGTGTGCAAAGGCACACCAGTTATGCAATCCCGTGCCCACCGGCTGCCTCTTTCCATGTGCTGTGGAAAGATGATCTTGCTGCAAAACTGCTGTTTGAAAGGGTTTTTTTACCTTTATAGGTGGAAACTCAAAAAAATCATTGCTTAGCCTTGCTTGTTTAGTGACACCTCTAATGCAGACTGGCTGGCATCACACTGACCGTTGAAGGAACCTCAGCCTGAGGGCTGGATGCTGTGCTTTGTACTTTAAAGGCACATTATATTTACCTTTGCTTGGGAGGGCATAGCCCTGCTCTGCTGGAAGGAAATGTCCTGTCAGAGTCTGAGACTGTTCATGGCAGGGTAACACAGGTGCCCTTGACCAAAGCTCAGAACATCTTTCCCAGGACTGGAACAGAGCCTGGGATCCCCAGAGGTGACAACTATGTGGTGTGTTTTGCATAGAACTGCTGCAGGAGGACAGCCATAGCATCCAGAATCCAACCTAAGCATGGACCTTGCTCTGTTTCTGACTCTTCAGAGGTAGGCAGGGATGGAAAACATATCTAATGGGTGGTGGAGTCACTCCCAGGTGTGGAACAGCCACAGCCTGGGGCACTTTGGAGTGGGAAGGGGCAGCCCCTGCTGCAGGTACAGCACAGAGGAGGCAGAGAGCAGCACCTGAGCTGGGGGCCAGCTTGCACTGAATTCCACCTAGGCTTTGTGCCAGGGAGGTTTCCTCTTTAGGACATATCTTTGACTGATTTCCATGAAAAGCCAAAGCTGCCTGCTGGGGTAGGAAAGGACAGAGCTGGGGGCAAATCCAGTTTTATGGCGGTGTTTTCCTTTAGGCAGAGAGTGTATTTACTGAGGAATATGAAGCTTATGTGACTCACACTGAACACTGCAGTGTATGCAGCTGGATCCCCTGCAGTGTAAGTACCTCTGAAGCCACAATGCCATTACCTTCCTACCTGGGCTGGACATCATGGGTAGTAACATGCGTGTGTGTGTTTGGTGAAGCACTACTCTGTAAAAATGACTAATGAAAGCAATGGATGCACTTGGAGGTGATGACACAATCAAATCCAACTGCTCTTGACAGCTAGAACTTCATCCAGCATCTCCTGTAGTCTGTGGGAAGATTTCGATCCAATCAAGTGGGTGGATTTTGCAGGTGAAAGTTTCTTTCATCTGGGGGGTCTATCTGGCCCACCTTGGCATGGGCTGTGGTGCTCATAGCTGTCACAATGGGTTGTGGAGTGCTGGGGGTCAAAAAGCCCTTTGCTTTGTGTTGGAGGGATGCTTGACCAAGCTGGGGCAATGCCCGTGTGGATGTGGCATCACTCAGTGAATGCTTGCGCAGCTCCTGCTGGAAGCAGGGCTGGGATCTGTGAGTCACCTTGTGTGGCATGGGAAACAGCCCTGATGCTGTGGAATTTTCTGCCAGTTTGCCCTGGTGCCCTGGCATGCTCCTGGCAAGCCCTGACCGTGCCTCTGGAGCAGCATGTGAGCACAGGGCAGGCAAGGGCTTCCCTGGGCAGGGGCTGCGTGCGATGGGAACAGCACACGGCTATATACGGAGCTGTCTGAGCTGCCGTTCAAACTCACGTCCTTCTATTCCTCCTCTGCAGGAACAGGACATTCCCTGCCAAGTACCATTCTCTGGGGGAATGGCACCCTGTCCTGAGGGCCCCATGCCAGGACCAGGCAGCTGCCTGTGCCAGAGACTCGGGATATGTGGGGCATCTAAGCCTTTTTCTTTGGGTCCAGCTTTAGTGAGAAAGCTCTTCTCAAAAAATACACCTGAACACTTGGGATTTGGGCAGGGATCTGTGCAGGAGCAGGGGAGGGAGGAAAGGGGTCTCTGATGGATATTAGTTATCATCTGGGGATATTCTCACTCCCTTTGAGTGCCTTCATCTGCCCCAGCCCTGGGGATGCCACAAAGCTGCCTTGTGGATGCACCCATCCCCATTGTCCATGTGTTACTGTTTGTTGGGTGCTGCAGCTCTCCTGGGACCATGTCAGACAGGGTCAGACCTGCTCACAGCCCTCCTGCTGAGTCCCGTGTTGCCCGTTTGGCTTTGTTCCTATGTGGCTTCTCACGTACTTGCAAAACTGAGGGAGGACAAAATGTGCATGTGGCACTGGAGGAAGGAGATGAACAGAGATTTGGGCTCAGAGGGGAGTTTTGTCTGCTGTCTACATGCAACGATGCGGTGAAGACCTTGTCTGAAATTCCCAAAAAATATGAAGTAGAAAATAGCATGCTTTTGTGAGAGTGGAGAAAGCAAAGCAAAGTGTCTTGAACAGGATCCATCAAGAATACACTGCTGCTGCTTGGATGCTCAAAGGTCAGGGCCCAGAGACTGTCCTTGGAGCAATAATAGGTATATCACCAAGTGTAGATATGGGGATATACAAGCTCCATCAGCTCTGCTTGTCCCTGAGAAGGGAGCTGGCTTGTCCCTGAGAAGGGAACTGGCTCGTCCCTGTCATTGGAAGCCACTTCTGAGAAACAGGAGATGAGATGTGGTGCAGACCTTTATGGCTGTTTTTAAGGATGAATCAGAGATAAAAGTAAACCGAGATGCTGAGAAGGTGCACATATGGAAGAAGCTCCTTTATTGAAATTACAGGCACACAAATCCAGAAAAGCCTTGTGGGTTAGGTCTAGGTGCTGATTTTGGTAAGCTTCTTAATTGGCATGATCCCTCCTTGCCCGGGTTGTGGGGAAACTGACCTTCAGAAACCTGGGTCAGGGACAAGTGTGGCAATCCCTAAGGCTGTGTGGTGGCATGTGAAGGGCCCCGCAGAAGAGTGAAGGGAAATGGTCACGGTCAGACAACACCCCCCAACTCCCCAGAGTCACAATTCCCAAGACAACACTGAGCTGCAGTGCTTGGAGAGGGTCCTTTGAAAATGCCTGGCAGTGAAATGTTGCCTTTGATTTCTGTACCTGTCCACTGCATTTTTAGGAGGGCAACTGTTTAACCTGGTCCAGAAGCTCAGGTTTATTGCAGCCCTCGAGCAGAGAGGATCCTTGGAGGCTGCAGAAGCCGTGGGCAGCTTGGAAAAGCCAGCCTGGCTTTAGGATGGCGCGTGGCTTTGCAGGGAGCCGTCCTGCCGCGCCGAGTGCGTCACTTGGTCGCGCATCCAAGTGGTTAACGTGCGAGGAAATTCGGGAGATCATCATTCAAAACTCCGGGTCTCTCACATAACGGCCTTGATTTCTCCAAGCTCATTTGGAACGTGATTGGAGGTCGGGTGGGAAACGAAGCGGGATCAGAGTCAGCCTGAGGGAAGCTCCCATTTACGTGCATTTCTCTCTTTTCAAAAAGAGGTCTCCAGGGTGTGCATGTGCAGCAGAAAGAGGTCTGGGCAAAGAACGCGCCCTCAAAGCAGTTCCAGTTCTGCCTTGGGGATGTGCCTTGCATTTCACGTAAACTGAACCGGGTCCAATATGCTCTGCATGTTAGATTATGGCTCTGTGAGCACGTTCATATGTGAGACTAGTATTAGTAGGCACTCGGGCTTCAATTTATGCTAAAAGCCAACAGATGGGGAAAGTAAATGCCAGGAAACCAGGCCCCGATCAGGTGGCTTGAGCTGTGCTCATACTGTATTTAGACAATAGGCTGTATTGCATACTTGGAGTCTGATCTTGTGAAAATGAAACCCTGCTGGTGCTAACCCACAGAGGCTTTGCACACTGGGAAAATGGCCAAATTCCTCTGGAAAATGGTGAACCTCCAGCTGGGGGAATTAATGAAAATTCACTTTTGCCAAAAAGCAGAATTTCATCTTTTTGCATGACAAAGATTGGCTCCTGCTGATGGAGATTCCCCCTCTCCTGCCACCCCATCTTGCACAGATGCAGAAAGAAACATGTGGCAGTCAAATACCCCAAATTGCTGCAGGGAGCATGAGCAATTTGTTCCCTGTATCCATAAGGGCTAAGGTGAGAAGGCAGGGCTTTGGGCTGCAGTAGGAATGGGTAGGCTTCATCCTCAGAAACCCTTCCTAGATGTAAAGAGTCTCCAGGGATGGGATTGCCTGGGGTGTGTGGGGCACTGTGGGATTTGGGAGCAGCATGGTGAGCATGTTTGCAGTCAGGCAGGCTTATACAGCCTATCTTGAAGTGTGGGAATGGACAAGGGCATCTCTTCTAGATCCATTTCCTACAATTTCTGGCACCTGCTCCTCAAACTTGATCTTTGGCAACTTGGGCTCAGCAGCTGGAGAAAGCTGCACAGCTCTCGTGCTTGCAGCGCTGGCCTTGACCTGGAGTTTCCTTGCTTTTTGGAAAGCTTCGTAATGATTTGGCTGTTACCAGTTGAATCTGGCTTTGCTGGAATGCTTCCCTAACTCCCTCTGTCCAAAGTGAGACCAGGCTTTTTCTCTTTGTACCAGTTGTGGAAGCGAGCTCCCAAAAATCCCCTGCTCCGTCCTGTCCCATTGCCCAGGCTGGCTTCAGGGAGATTCACCAGGACCATGTGTATGAAGAAAGGTCTCTAGAGGGCAACAGCTCCTCAGTCCTCCATGGTTCAAGACTGAGAATTTTGACCTAAATAACTTTCTCAGACCATTTTTCTCAAGTTTTCTTCTCTGACTTCCAACACCTGCTTTCTGAGGTTGGTGTGCTGTTCCCCTCCACCAACTCACCTTCTCTCCATCCCTGACACAGACTGTGGGGTCTCTGCTGGTAGCACAGGCCAAGGTAACCAAGGACCTCAGATGGGCACCAATCCAGGCACTGTTTTAGTTTCTATAGTGCAGTAAAAGGGCATTTTGAGGGTTTTGCTCTTCTAGGAGAGCTGTCTTCCCATTTTTGAGCAGAAACACGATCCAAGTGCTCTTGTAAAGCTCTGATTTTCTTCAATAGCTCAGTGGTTAAGTTCCTTGACAGTTTCTCTTAGCCAAATTGCCTGATAAACTGTCCTCACTTTGTCCAGGTGTGATTATCTTCAAATACAATAACTAGATGCAAAAAACCCCCCCAAAACTCAGTATGTTGCTATGCTGTATCTTGCTGCCCTGCTTAAAGAGGACAGGCAGCAGAATGACCTGGAGAATGGGGTGCTGCTGTACTGGGGAGGAGGGCTGGTTTGAAACCTAACCCTTGACCTTGCCTCACTGGATTTTTGATTATCCTGGGGAAAAGCAGGAAGTTCAGGGTATTTATTAATTTCTAATGTGAAAGGGAACAAAACGATCCCGGGTCACCCATCGCATATCGTTTGAATGACCTCCACCAGGTTGCATTTAGGCAAATCTGCCAAACTTTAAAAGAAAAACAGTACCTGGCCCTAAACTTTCAGCCTCCTTGAACAAAATTGCTGGGCATCCTGAAAAATAACCTGCAGAAGGATTGATTTCCTTTAGGGAAAGGCACATGTCAGTGCTGTTGTAGCTGGGGGTACATGAATTTGTTGCCCTAGTGCAGGTGTGTAGCAGGTTGTGTTTGCCCAGCTATATGGTTTTTGCTCCCAGTCATGTTAGTTTGTCTGCTCCTCTTAAAAGCTAAAGGTTGGAGACTTCTGGCAAGTGATGGAAAGGAGTTTTTGGGGCCTGGTGCTGTTGCTGTGTGGAGAAACTGAGCGTGGGTGCAACTCTCTCTGAGGGTCAGGGTGGCCAGGTGGGAACTCCCCACACTGTCCCCCTCTGCATGGAAGAGCTTCCCTGCTGCTGGCCAGGCAGCCTGAGTGGAGGTGCAGCACCTTGTCCCGGGGCTCCTCTGCAGGTCCCTGGGCACCGAGAGCTTTGCTGGGCTCATGGCCAAGCCCAGCTGCAGCCCTGGCACCGCTGCCCACTCCCCAGGTTCTGGCACCCCATTCCAGCTGAAGCAATGGCCTTGGGGACCGCCTTGCTGGATTTAACAAATATGGGCTCTAGGGAGAAATGAGAACATCTCTAACCACCCCGGAGAGATTTGGGTCGTGCTTATGACTTGAATGTTTGCTTGACGAAGAGCGAATTGCTGCAGTCCCCTCGCAGCCCCCTTGGGAACCACTTGTGAAATGAATAGCAATTGTTCTCTGCTCAATTAGTCATATCTAAGTGAATGCCTCGTGGTGGCCGTCCCCAGGATGGTGCATAATTGATGCATTTCACTGATGGTTACACCAGAAGGTTCTCGCTTTCTTTGCATGGCAAAGGATGGGGAAAAGACACAAGGCCAGCAGAGCTGTCCTCGGCCCCTGGAGGGGGAGCGTGCAGGGGCTGGGTGGGAGGCGACTGAGCCCAGCGCGGTGCTCTTGAAACATATTGAGCTGATTAGAAGTGCACGTTGACTCTGGGACTGCAGCCTGACTGCGTGGCAAAACAGTTAGGCCAAGGAATATGTGATAATGTTTTTTATAAATGTGATAATTAGATAAAAGAAGAGGGAGTTGGAGTTTAGACTCGAAGACACTAATTAAATTCACATTGGCAAATCAACATATTGGTCTCATATGGATTAAAGCAACTCTGAAATGCTTCTTTTGTTTAGATTACGCTAATTAAATTCACACATTTTGCCAATCCATAACAGTTACCTTGAAACACAGAAGGCTAAAGCTTCAAAATGCACGTCGGCGAACGTGCTGAAGTCAGAACATTTTTGCAGAGCAAATAGCTGAGGATTTTAAGAAATTTTGGGGCTAACATTTGTGAGATTTTTATACCCTCACAGCCGAATGCTGTCAGAATGATGCATGCTCTTACTTAAATGCTGAGTGCTTAACTGCAGTTTTAAATTATGCACAGTGATGAGGTAATAAAGTATTTCAGTAAATATGTCTCAGAGGAGAACTCGGGAAGGAAAAAAACACAACTATTCCCAGTAGCCAGCCTGTTCAGGTCAGTATTTAAGAACCATAGGTCACACGTCAGAGAATTATGAGCTGCTGCTGGCAATATTTTTGGAAGTTAGGACTTCATAAATATATCAACTACTTGACGCAGGGCTGCCCCACGGCAGCCACCAGTGAGCCAAAGCCAGGGGGACAGGAGTTCTGAAAATGGAACTGATGTTTGTGTTCAGCAGTGACTTTGTTGTGTTAAATCTTAAACAACCTGAGCTCCTCGATGTGCGTGCTGTCCAGAAACGGGAGGGTGGTCAAACTGGGAGCGCCTCGTGCTGGGCTGCTGGAGGCTCCTGCAGGGCAGGTTGGTACCTTGGGAAGATGCTTTTTAGGGCTGCAGGCTGCAGCTCCAGCTTGCTCTGGCTGGAGGGGACCCCACCAGCCTCACGGGGTTGTTTTGCACTGTACCCTCTGGACAAAGCCTGCCTTTCATCTTGAAAGGACCACAAATCCCAGCATAAATGTTACTGCCTCATCTCCAAAGCTTTGGCTGTGAGGCCCTGCAATAATCCTGAGTCATCACCAGCTCTGTCACTAGTGAATATTCTATTTTCTGTCAGTAAACACAATTTAACCACCTAAGAGTTAAGCTTCTTAAGATTCATAGCTGATGAGGGAGCAATTAGGACAGGATTTTAATGAATACACACAAACTGGGGGGTTCCCGCTGGGGGAAAGGAGAGGTTGAGCTTGACTAGAAAATCGTTCAGGCACATGGCAGTAAAATGCACTTAAACAGGAATTCTTTACTTTGGGGCTAATTATACTAAACTTTGCCATGTTATCTGTTTAAAATCTGACTGTCAGATGGGCAGCTGGACCCAAACCCCTCTGAACTGGGGAGGTTTCTACTGCCACTGGTGGTGCACCATTGCAGTAATTTACTAATCAACTTCCTTGATTAGAGGAAACTTGCTATCAGTGTTCCTCCCAGAAGGTTCGATAGCTACAGGGTTGGATCACAAGTGCAGGGCAAGTTTTGGGGCTTTATTTTAAAGGCTGCACTGTAAATGTAAGTGTATCCAGCTGCAGGTGGAAGGTGAGTCTGTGCAGGACAGTGGGAAAGCCAAAGGGAAGGGCTCTGTGAGGGGTGACAGCACTTCTCGCCAGTGGCTTTTCATCTCTTCGTGGTGATTTGTTTGGGGTTTTTTATCAAAGCACTGAGATACTGAGATGGAGAGTGCTATATAGATGCAAATGTCATTCACTTCTCTGTGATGGCTTAGGGTTAGATGTCAGATGAGGTGCAGGTGGACTGCAGTTCTCAGGTGTGGGAGCAGCGTGGGAATGTTGGAATGAATGAGCATCGAGGGGGACAAAATCAGGACCTCTGGGGCTCTGCTGCCCTTGTTCTTGTTTAAATAGCCTTGGGAATAGCTCGGCAAGGGCATGTGTCTGGCACTGTGCCTCGGAGCCCTCGCAGCCCTGGTGTGGGGCTCATCCACAGGACTGCCTGCAGAAGTGAAGGTGACACAGGGGCTTTGACCTCGAGGGCCCACTGGAGTCCAACACAAAACAGCTACAGGTCCTCGACACCTTCAGACTTCTTTCCAGGTGTTAATTAATTAATCCTGCCCGATTTGATCTGTTTGCCAGTGACTTGCTCTGGATCATCACTGGCCACGTGTTAGGAGTGTTTGGCCGCTGCCACAGGTGTAAAGTGAGGGCCAGCAGCACACAAGGCTGGCTGCTGGGAATTGTCTCATAGCAGTCTTCATTTTGGGGAAAAAACATAGAAACCCTGTATTGCAAATAAACCTGTCACCAGTGTTTGCCCAAGGTGGCATTTCTGGGTCGTACCCCCGCGCCTGGGACGGTTGTGCTGGCACTGGTGCAGGGGCTCTGGACCACAGGGCGCCTGGTGGGGAGGTGGCGCTGGGTCCCTGCCTTGGACCAAGCAGGGGACGGTCCCTGCGCACAGCCCTCGGCTCTCTGGGGTGGGCGAAAGTTTCCCTTCGAGCGCTGGAAGCTCCTCGCGGCTTTGTGTCTGTGCCCGGCGGGGCCGCCGCCGCCAGAGCTGCAGTTCTGGCGGAGCTCTGCTGGTGACAGTGTCGGCTGAGCAAAAACCCACCGCGGGCCTCGAGGGGGCCGGAATGCCGAGTGCCGCTGTGCCAGCCCCGCTGGGATGTCGGGATACAGTCGGGATGATGTCGGGATACAGCCGGGATACAGTCGGGAATACGGCCCTCGAGGGGGCAAAATGCCGAGTGCCACAGTCCCAGCCCCTCTGGGATACAGCGGGATAGGGCCGGGATACGGGTCCCGAGGGTGGCGAAATGCTGAGTGTCGCTGTGCCAGCTCTGCTGGGATGTCGGGATGGTGTCGGGATACAGCCGGGATACGGCTCTCGAGGGGGGCGAAATGCCGAGTGCCGCTGTGCCAGCCCCGCTGGGATGTCGGGATGATGCCGGGATACCGCCGGGATATGGCCCTGGGGCGCGCTGCGCTGCGGACAGAGGGATGGCCAGGGGAGTGCCTGGGCTGTGGGGTCAGGAGGGCTGCTCCGATTTGGGGTTGGGGGAAGCAGATGAGGAGGAGGGATAAAGTGCAGGAGGTTCAGCTAAGTTTTAACTAGCCATCCAGACGCTAATTTGCCCCCTCTAGCTGAAACTCGGACTGATACCGCTGTGACTAGTTTAAGATGCCCCTTGTCCTGGAGGGTGCTCAGGCCCTTAGCCCGTGTCCTGTGAGGTCCCTTGGGCGCTGTGTTGGCTCAGACTTCTGAGTGCAGGGACTTTTGTGAGGCTGCACCGAGACGGTCATGTGGAAATTGTAGGTGACAACTGACCAAGGCAGCTGCAGATCTGGAATCATTCGAGCACTGGATGACACAAACACATTATTGGTTTTGTTTGCTGATGGGATACACAGTCCGGTACAGAACAAGGGACTTGGAGGAGTCTGCACCTTTCCCAGGGCTTACACACCTTGGCAGTGTAATTACATCTTGCAGAGGATCTGTCAACATCCTCTGCCACATCCCCAGCCTGCAGCCACGTAGGACACAGCCCACCACTGGAGAAACAGGCTGGGATTTTGCTCCAGTGGTGACCAGCGTCCCTGGAAGGGGAAATGCTCAGCTGTGTGTAAGGTGCATTGGAAAGTTGCACAATAAGTGAAGTCAAGTGGAAACTTGGATGAGAAGGGATTAGTTGATGAAATAAATAATTGTATACTGCCAGTCTTCCTTCATGTGAGAGTAATGAGTGTGTAATTCAGGTAATGAGCAGAAGCCAAGGGCCCACCCTGCCCATGGGTGGTCTGCAAGAGCAGAGGACTCCTTGGGATGCAATGTGACCCTGATGTAATTCTGATTGTTGATGTCACAGAGTGCTTCCAGTCCTCTGGAAAATCAGCTACTCTTAATTGTAGCGTGTCCCATCTTATGGCAAGTTCCCTGTCCTGCTGATTACCCCTTCCCTTTAAAAATAAGGAGCAGGAGGATGGTGGGTCTCATTGCCCCTCCAACCTCTGCTGCTCTTGGTGAGCAGCTTGTGCCTTGCGGGCACCCTTGTCTGGCAGCTGTGGTGCCCCCAGACTATGTGGGTGCCAGGTGTGCCACACAAGTCTCTGCCCATGAAAAGGGGCTGGGTGTGCTTGCATGCACAACTCTTTTTTTTTTCCTGAGGCTTTTTAGCTGCAATATGGCTCTAAAGATAAGTTTTCCCACCCTAAAGGATCCTGGCAGGTATCTCAGATGTCTTTTGGGCAGCATAGCAATTCTCTGTTTTGGCTATTTGCAAGCTTCCAATCCCAAAGCTGTCCTTTCTTTTTCAGAATAAGCTATGCTCTGGAAAAAAAAAAAAAAAAAAAGACCAACAGAATAATTTGCTTAAGACTCAGAGTCACAGCAGCAAGTAAGATATAATTGTACCCTTTGATCTTCAAAGATATCATCCAGTGTATGCTGAAGTCAGTGAAAGCCACTCTGTTTGACTTCAATGAACATTTATAATATACAACTCAGAAATATCCTTCCATTTCATCTATATGTGTCTGATGCCTCTCTGGTGAAAATAAACTTCAGTGTGTAAGTTTGGGTGTTTTAACATAATTTTATGTGGCATGAAAGTGTTTCATATTTGAACATGAAAGGAATAAAATTTGTTTGCCCTGAAAAACACAACTGCTATTAAAGAAACGTGTGGCACCAAGCCCAGATCACCTAATGGGAGTTTATACAACACTTGTAGCTGCATCAGCATAGCTGAAACAAGTGCTCAGTTGCTAATGAGCTGCCAGCCAAGCAGCAATGCTGCCATCTGAAAACCTTTCTGGTCCTTGGCATCTGCCTGTAGAAAGATGTATGATATATAAACCCAGAAAAAATATCTGTTATGTCAGATTAATTCTGCACATAGTCAAGTGTTTTAGCCTACTGTAAAACTGGAACTATCTCTATGTAAATGTACTAAATAATTATCTGAGATTTGCCTCGATGTGTGGGTTTGGCATTTTCCATCGTCTTCTCCATCCCTACATCCATCCTCAGCAGCATTACAGACTAGTCCAGAGGGGAAGGTTTAGTAGCATGAGGAATTTGTGATAGAAATCAAATATTAGTACAAGCAAGATGATATCTTGCCCAAATGAGACTTGATTACATTATTAATCTTGATAGTTATACATGATTTTGCGTGCATGTGATTTGAATACTGGATTAAAAACTAGGAGAAGAGCCACTGAGATGATTTGATGTCTTGGGAGGTTCAGGCAGAAAGGTGCATTTACCACTGACCAAAAATTTCCTGGGCTCTGGGGTAAGTTTGGAGAATTTCATCCTGCTCGGATGCTGATGGAGGCCTTTCCCTGCAGGAATTCTGGACCAGAGGTACCCATCAAACAGGCCACACACAGCAAAGAAATGCAGCACGTGCTCAAGCATCCCAGTCACCGAGGGGGAACTGAGCTCTCCCGTGACATTAAGCACATGCTTGTGGTTTTGATAATGGTGTTAATGATTAGCAGCACTGTGGTCTCAGTACGTGTTCTTCAAACATGTCATCACCTAATGGGGTATTCCTTCGTGTTCATGGCCATTGCTGTGGTGTCTTCACTCTTCTTCCTTCCAGCCTGGCTTCTGCCTCATCCTCTTTTCTCTACCATTATTGTTTGTACATCTTTGTACGCCCCTTTCCATCTCATGGTGTTTTCAGTCAGGCGAGCACCAGGCTGTGGTCTCACTCCAGGGATGGTGCATCCCATGGGGTGGCTGTTGTGGGAAGGTGCCCTCACCAGTGTCAGGCTCTGCAAGCTCCCCCTGGCACTGGCACCTGGAGCATCTCCAGCCACTGGACATGCTGTAAATGTGTGTGGATTAAGGATCTGACAGACTAGATCCCAAATATTTCACATTTGGACTGTTTGACATCTGATTTATTTTTTTCTGTAATCGACATTTTATTCCCTAATTTTTGTATGAACTAGTTGTGATGGTGGGGGTGAGGTGTGACATCTCAGTGTTTGGTCCTTATATTTACTTTTCAGTGGGATGGCTTCAATTCTCCAACCTGCTTTTTGAACAGTGTGTAGTTCAACAAAGCAGAATGTTGCCAGAAATGGCTTCTGCAAAAATTGATGAAACCTTACTTTGAATGCTGATTTTATTTATTTTAATTAGAGCAGGATAGTTGCCATTCCTCCTTGTGCCCTAAAGTCTGTTAAGAATGTGGTGCGATAGAGAAACAGCCCCTAGAGAGTCTTTGGAAAAGTAAAGACGTGCCTGTGTTTGGTGTGTGGGAGGGATGTGTGATAGGGAATAATCTGCCGTTGGAACAGGAATTTCTGGCATTTCTGGAGAGACTGAGGTTTTGGACTTCATGTAGAGGGAATAGTGAATTGTGATCAAATCCCTATCTTTGAATTTTGCTTTTTAGGCACCTGCTAACTGTTAGTTTTGGGGTGGAATGGTATGAACACAACCACGTCCCTCTATGGGATGTGATGCAGCAAATGCTTCCAAGAGCTGAGCCTGAGGCTTTCCACAGGATCATACTTAATGAGGCAATGGCAAGCAATTATATTAATTTTGATTTAAATCCCAGAGAGTTATTCCACTCTTTTCCTACTCCTTAAAACTCAAGCTCACCTCCATGCAGCACTCAGGGATGCTGGCCCTCTGACAGCTCCTTCTTTGGTGACAGGCACTGCGCGTGTGTTTTTCCAAGCAGAAAAGATACAGGCAGGAGAGGGGATGTAAAAAGTTCAGGAGATAAAGCTGGTGAGAAACCAGGAGCCCAGGTGATAGGACAGGTGGCAGTGGAGCCTGCCCAGCTGAGCAGGGTGGATTTGGTGTTTATGGATGGTGTCATGGTTGGTGTTTCATTCTTGCTGCTTTCAGAGGAATTGTTCTGGGTTGAGGGATTGTTGTTATATTGACTGGGGTCAGGGCAAGGAGAGAGGAGATGGAGCAGCGGATTCCGAGGGGAAAGTGCTCTCTGTGATGTGGGACATTGAGGTGGCAAGAAGAGGAGCCCATGTGGATGGGGTACCTTGCCAAGTTTAGGCGCCAGCACTTCTGTAAAGATTGCTGGTGCCACCACGTGTATGAGATGTTCTTATGTTAGAAGAAACCTGGGACCCAGGTACAGCCATGGTGAGAGATGGACACTGTGATGGAGGCCTTGCCTGTTGGTGTCTCTGGTGTTGCAGGTCAGCATCGGTTCACGACACAGAAACTTAATCCAACGTTGCAACTGGAGGGTGCAAACACCACCATGTTCCCTGGAAGGTTTTGGAGCTCCTGCTTTTAAAGATCACCAGATACCGCTGGGATCCACTGGCCATAGCTCAATTTTAATGGTGCAACAGTGACAACCAGTGGCCAGCTGGGCTAATCCGGGAGGAGTGGCATCCCTCCACACCAGAGCTGGGTACCCTGGGGCTCTGGCTCCTGGAAGAGACTGGAGTCACCCTGGCACAGCCCTGCCCGAGTGGTGGGAGATAACCTGACAGTGGTAGGCTTTGATGTTTCCATGTTTGGGGTCATGATCCCACATTGCTAATGGGGGATAATTGCTAATAGCATAGTGGTTTGGGGCTGAGTTTCTGTTACTGGGCACTCAGCAGCTGGAACAGCATTGAGGACAATGTTTGGTGTAAACGTTTGGATAGAGCAGAGCACAGCTGGGAGAAGGGCTTGGGCTAAGCTTCTGATGGTGCCATTTTACATTTGGAGTTGTGCTTTGCTTCCAACACCTTTATTTCCTTATTACATCTTTGTGTGCTGCAAATGGACAGGACCTCCGACTCAGCACAAACACTAAATGGTTAAACATATCATGTGAGACTTTGTTTTTTTCCTTTCCCTCAACCTCAAGAAAGTCACTTAGACCCCAAGGTTCTTGTGTTGCTCTTTGTGTGCAGAGGACCCCATCACTGGCCAAACGCTTTTGTCACACAAAAAGCAGCAATCCCACAACGTTCCTCCACCTGGGCACTGCTGCATCCCACTCACAGCATCCCAAGGGCTCGGGGCTGTGGCTGACACACCATCTTACCGCTGTCTTTCCCCTCCTGAGAGAAGTCTGGGGCTCTGTGGGAGCTGACGGGGCTTGAGGTCCTCCTGCTCTACATCTGCCATCTGTTTTGGGCAGGCCTTGGTCCCTTTCCCAGGGAGGTGGCAGCATCCCTTCCCAGGGCCACCACAGGGCAGGCACACGGGGTAGGGCAGCCTCTGCTCTTTCCCCTGCACGTTTGGCAGTTCAAAGGCTGCTGCTCCTCGTCGCTGCACTCAAATCGGGCGATGACACCGATGTGATATCTGGTTATAGCACAGGGGGGACTGCGGTCTCCTAAGCGAGGGTTTGAACGGCTCAAGGACTGCCTGAAAGGTGCCATGGGCAAGATCTGGATCGATTTTTGAGACTTTAGAACCAAGGTAAGCCCCTTGTGAGCTGGCACATGCAGCCCAAGGGTGTTGACCCCTCTTGTGCGGTGGCTGGTGCTGGAGCAGGGTGCCCCTTAGATGCCCCTGAGACACCAGGAACCACCTTGGGCCTCAGGGTGCAAATTTTTATGGAAACCAAAGAAACTCCAGGGGAAACTCTTTGATTTTTCTTGTCGCAATGCCAAAGTGCTGTGTGTCTCAGTTTAGGGCTTCTTGGGCGAGTTGCAGGTACCAGTGACGTGGTGCCAATGTCCAACTACAGCGTGGGTCAACTTAACCAAGACTAACTCATTCGATTGAAGTCTGTAGGTCTTAAGTTCTTTCCTCATTAGCTGCTTTGACCTCTGGGACCGTTTGAAACCTTTGTTATGTGCGGTTTGGATTTTTTAAGTTTAGTGATTGATTTAAAATCCAAGAGTTTGGGGTGTAAGAGCTCCCAGCTGTTCCCTGGCAGGGGGAGTGCAGGCAGAGCCGGGCCAGGGCTGGGACACGGCGCAGGGAGGGGATGGAGCCCATGGCCCCGCAGCCATCCCGGTCCCCTCCTCCGGGGTGCCCTGGGCAGGACCCTGCTCTCCTCCTGCCCCTTGTTTCTCTGACCAGATTGGGCTAAAAGTAAAAAGCAAAACAGGAGATGAAACCCTTTACTTCTGTTTGTTAATCTTTCTTCTTCTATCTTTCTTTCTCTTTTTTTTTCCCCCCTTTCTTTCTTTTTTTTTTTTTTTTTTATTAGCAGGGCTCCTTTTTTCTCTCTCTTTTGCCTCAATAGAAAGAAAAAAAGTTTTGTCAGCACTCCTGTTTCTTTTGTTGTTTTCTTTTTCTCAGAAGTCTTTTCTGCTTTTATCCTAATCCCAGGCATGCATGAGGGAACAGTTGTGCTCTGTTGTTTGTCTGTTCTGGTAGTTTTGAACCAGTAGGGCTCCTGCTTTGTTCTCTTTATTTTCTGAACACAGAAAGGTAAAAGAGTAGGAATAGCGATTGAAACTCTTAAGAAGAGAAACCTTCGATATTTATTTATTTAGATTTAATTCATTTTTTGCCATGTTGGTAATAATTAAGGGACGATGACAAATTTTAAAAAAAAAAAGGAAAAAAAGGGAATAGGGAAGAAACCTCTTTTCACTCCTCTGAGATCAGAGTTTTGCTACCCTCTGAGCATTTTTAACTTGTACCCCTCGAGACTCTGTGTTTTTAACTGTGTTGTCCAATTTATTCACTCTCTGGAACCAGACAACAATTTAACATATGCTGGAGTTGTTTTTTTCCCCCACACAGAATTGCTCCTTTGTAGAGCTGGCTTTATGATTTGAAAAACAGTGTTAGGCCAGTTCACCTGATGCAATGTCAGCCTGATTTTCAAGTCAAGTCTGGGTTTTAAGCCTTATATTTATGGCTTTAAATCCACGCCGGTGCTTCTCAGCTTTTTGGGGAGGCTGTTGTAGAACTGTCACTAAAGCTTTGCTATGATTTTCTAGGTATTTCTTTACTAGTTGGGCATACTGGCTGATAAATTGCCTGAAATGTTTTAACAAATTAAACTAAAACTAAGCACTGATCCATCTGTTTCTGTTTCATCCCTGCAAAACAAACCTTTTATGATTTTGGTATCCACCATGTGCTTGTTCTCTGTTGCCATGGAGATGCTGTAGGCCCGAAATTTTTTTTTTTTTCACAGGCTCTTACGATGAAGTTTTTTTTGAAAACTGTTTTGATTAATTTTTCCTCCACTTCAACTTCTCTCTCACTTAAACTGTTTTCCCCTTTTGTTTTCCACTTGATTTATGGCAGGTCGCTGTCATTTAAATAGATGCGCGTTTTGAAATTCCTTCTTTCTGTTCGAATGCAAAGGGAAAAAAAAAAAAGAGAAAAAAAAAATAACCCATGCAAGTCATGCTCAAAGACTTGGTTATTGTTGCTTGTTGGATTTCTGCTCTCTGTGGTTGTCGGGCCTAATTCAAAGTAATTCAGGCTACTCAGTGGGGGCAGTGCATAGCTCCACAGGAAATTATGATAGCAAAAGTCTTCCTGTAGAGCTCTACACTTGGCACTACAAAGTGCCTCGGGCTGCAGTTACCTGAATAGGGTTGAATTAGACCAGACAACCGCATCATCCCACTTCTTAATCTATTAGAGCGATATACAAGTGGCAATTGTTGATTGCAAAAATGGGATTAAGAGGCTTTTCAAGTGAATTGATTTTCTTGTGAGAACAAAAAGAGGAAAGAGAAGGCTCGTTTGAATCACACAGCCAGAAAGTTTCGTGAATGGGTTCCACTCCAAATGTTAGAATTAAAGCAACCAGTATTTCCCCATGGAGCATGCAGGTGAGAAGAATAAACTGCTGAAAAATAGAAAATGGTGTCTAAAACGTAAAGTTTGCAGTGGTCTCACCAAATCGTGACTCTCCCCCCCCCACCCCTCTCTCCCTGCTCCGGGCAGCAGCAACAAATCCTTGTTTCAGCCAAAAAGACTTTGTTGCTCTTCATCAGCCTCTGCCTGTTATTCTTAAATCTTTATTTTTACCAATATATTTCACTTATTTATTTTGCTTTAACTCAGGGGGGAAAAAAAGGGAGAACAGCTGCTTGGACTTCTTTTCCCTGAAACTTTCCACTTGTTCCTTCCCCTGACCATGATCAAAGCAGCGCCTTGTCTATCCCAAGGGAACTCCAAACCGTGGCGCCTGCACCGTTCCAGGGTGACTTCACAGGGCTTTCACCCTGCCCTGCCAGTGCTTGATTTTCCTCTCGGGGCTACAGCTCTCCCTGCAACCCCGAGTTCTGCGTGGACCAGGGTCATAAATCTCCCATTAACCTCAGCGTGCCATGCAGTGGGAAGAGCAGAGCCTGGTGTCTGGCCTCGCTGGGTTGGGACCTGCCCTTTATTTTTGGATGGCTGTGGGTGATGCTGGAAATGCTTTTGGCCCGGGTGAGAGCCAGGTGGATGAGGAGGGTGCGTGTGGAGGGCCCTGGGCTGCGCAGGGAAGGTGGCGGTGACGGTGGCGGCGCTCAGGCAGGGCGCGCTGTCAGCAGTGTGGAGAATAGAAATGACACCCGGGCAGAAAGAGGAGCTGCTGGAGCAGATGGAGGGAGCCTGGTGCTGTCGCTGGCACTGGGAGGGGATAGAGAGGAAGGTCCCCTCTTGGCCACAGGGATGAGACGCCTCCGCTCCCACCATGAAAGCACGACAGCTCAACCTGGGGGCCGGTGCCAGGGCAGGGGTGCAGGGGATGAGCCACTTGCAAGTGGCTTCTTCCAAGGTTCTGGGGAGGGAGGGGAGAAGGAGCTGACCTTACTCCACGAGCTGGAGGGGACACATCCATCCTTGTCACATCATCAGCACAGCTGTTCGGGCTTGTCTGGGGGCTTGTTTGCCCTTTCCTGGAATTTGTTGCAGTAGGCTTGTTTCCTCACCTGGACCCTGCCAGGTGAGTGGCTTGCCGAGAAGTGCCCTGGAGCAGGAGGGGCTGAAGGAGTCACTGCTGTGAACTGGGGGGGCACAGCCACCAGGGAGGCTCCCACCCCAGCTCTTTGGGAAGGGGCAGGAGCAAATTCGGACTAATGGCGCCATCTCAATGCTTTACTTTTATTTCAGAGGGTAGTCACCTTGTTGTAAAACCTTTCCTTTTGGGTTGGCAGTTGTAGCAGAGGGATGTGGCACGAGAGACATCTCTTATACCCAGAGCACTCTACGTGCACGTTCACAAGTGCTGCAAATCCAAATGAAACAACGAGACCAAATGTGTCTCCCATAGGAGGCTGAATTCATACTTCCCTGAAGCCTTCACCATGAGCAGCCACCTTAAGTCTCCTCCCAGCACCTTCCAGCCCTTCCTGCCTCTCACCCAGCTCTAACAGTTTTACAGGGAGTCCTTCCCAAACACCCATATTCCCAGGGTTTCCCCTTTTCATCTCTTCTGCCCCATGGAAGAGTTTTTTCCCCAAATCCCAGTTGCAGAACTCCAGGAGCACCCACCACGTGTCAGCACCCACGGGCAGCAAGCAGGCACAAACTCCTCCTTTACAGCAACATTGCTTTCTCTAACTGCAATCCAGTAATTGCTCCATATTTAATTACCCAGGATTGCATCGGGTCCGCGTGGTGTATTTGCGTGCGCGCTATCAATTATGTCATAATAAATGAATTTCCTTTTCAGGATTCCCTGCAGCCGATGGCTGGGCTTCTGTTCCTCCTTGACTGTTCTGACTTTGAACAGGTTTATTCAGCTGTTGTCTGCTAAGCCCTACAGAAAAGAACAATAGCTTCTGATCTGCCTTTTATGGGTTATTGGGAACTGGTGGTCCGCACTACAGCTTTGGTCAGTGATTAACCAGAGTGAAAACAAACTACACAAGGCTAAGTTGATGTTGGAGGAGGAATGAACCCACTTCATTAAGGCTTTAAGAGGAAACCTTTTCTTCTTCAATGCTTGTTCACAACTTTTCAGGTCTCTATTTAATCACGTAATTCTCTCTAAGTAGGAAGAGAAGCTTGCCTCACAGCGAGAGGTCTTTTGCCACATGACAACTTAGAAAGATAAATTATATACAAATATCTTCATGGTTTTGTGGAGAGGAAACCAAATTGGGTTTTACTGCATGCCCTTAATTTGCCAGTTTCTTAGGTGCTGTGGGCTTCCCAGTGTCCCACTGAAGGAGAGGAAATCTTTGCAGCAATTTCCGTAACTTTTGGCATCTGTGTGTGTAGGGGGAGCAAATCATATCTGATCAATGCCAGACATGGGCGGCCGACAGGGGCAAGGGCAGATGAAGAGGCAGCAGTGATTGCAACCCTCCTTTACAGCACCACTGAGCCGAAATGGAAGTGCTCCCCAGAGTGGGATTTTATTCCAACTTCCAGAGAACTCACACCCTCCTGCACCTGAGGATCTCTTTGTGGCTGGCACCTCAGGAAGCTGGAATGGAAGGCAGGAGATTTGGGGTGAACATGACAAGTGGCTTCAGCCCATGAGGTCCACCCCTCGTGCTGCGCTGGGTCATCACACAAAATGCATCATTTTGGGGCAGCCTGTGGGCTTTTGTTTAGCTTAATTTATTATTGTTATAATTTTTGAGCGTGGCAGTTAATTATGGTTTGGAGAGCATATGACTTCCACCTAAAGCACGGCAGTAATAAATCACCGTGCCGGCTCCTCCGTGGGTACCCAGCAGCAGCCCAAGTGCTTTGTTGCTGCAGCCCCCGCGTTTCCAGCAGGGCAGGCAGCAGCCCCTCCTGGCTGTCGGTGTGTGCACAGGGAGGGATAACGTGGACACCCTGGCAAATGCCAGGGAGCTGCTTGCAGGGCACCTTCAGCCTTTTTACCTATTGCCGGGTGGACAACAAAGATCTCTGTCAGAGGGGTGCCTGAAATGCAAAGGGACAGGCGTTAATCTGGTGCTTGTGGGATGGGCATGGCTGATCCAGGCTCCTGCTCATGTGCTGGGGCAAACAGGGGTTGGCTTTGGGGCCAGGCTGGAGCAGGTCGATGGTGGATGAATGCAGGTCACCCAGTCTTCTCATTTTTCCCTCTAAGGGCTCCAGTTGGGGCCATACAGGAGATCCCACTGAGCAGAGGTGACTGTACTGCTGGGCATGTGCAGCTGGCAGGGCTGAGTCACCTGGGTGCAGCACAGCCTGCCTCCTTTGCAGTTCACTCAACATCCCAAATTCAGCATGAATTCTGCATGTGAGTGCTCAAAATCCTCAGCTGTGGCTGTAGGGAGACCAAAGGTGGCTTCCCGAGAGAAGGGAGCACACAGCACAAGGTGAGCCCCTGCAGGCACCCCAACACCTGCAGCTTTTTGAGGGAACAAAGAGGGTAAAACATCTGTAGAGGAGATCTCCCACTGCTCATGAGGGCAGGAAAAGTAATGGATGATGGTTTCCTTCTTAAATTGAACAGCAAGGGCACCATTTTCCCTCTAGACATACATTGTGAAGCATCATTTTCCATAGAACCATGAGTTTTTCTACAGGTGTTTGTAAATTGATTCATTTTGGGTACAAAAATGTTTAAATACTCCATTAGCTGAATTCTTTGAGCTCAAATTAGGGGAGCTTGTTGAAACACTTTAATGAAGTGCTTTGGTAGGAGTGGAGGGGGAGGAAGGCTGGGGCACTGGGATATGGGAGCCTTCTGGGTTTGCAGCAGGTGAGGATCTGGCCCAATGCAGGGTTTGGCTATTAAATTACAGCACTAAGCTGTCTCAATTAATAATTAAAATGTATGTTTAAATAATGCATCAAAGGAAAATGCTTAAATTGAGAACTTGAGATTTTTGGGGTGAGTTCATGTTCAGACTCAGGCTTCAAATGTGGGAGGAATTTAGATATGTAATGCACCAACATGAAAAAAGGATTTCAAAAGCTTTAGCTTTTGTGTTAAAGTGATGAAAAGAGAGGTAGGAAAAGGGACTGCCGAGCTCCTCGAAGTGTTTGTGAACAAAATAGCACCTTTTTGGGGAAACAAAGGCAACTCTTCAGAGTCTATCAAACAGTTTATGCCCCAACTGCTACAAAAAATGGGCAGCAAAAAGTATGAGAGATGCTTTAGATGATTCCTCCAGAGGGAAGGCTAAGCTGCAGATCGAAGAGAGAACACGAAAGGCAGATGTGCCTTGGAAAAAATGATTATCAGACTCATGCCCATTTAGGAGTCTGCAGCTGAATGAGAAGGAGAAAGTGAAGCAAAGTGAGACTTCCCACAATGTTTTATATCTGGCACAGAGGTCTCCTTGGAGACAGTGCAGAGTCTCCCAACACCAACCCAGGCTGTGCAGCACACCTGGAGATGCAGGGAGATGTGTTCATCCTTCCCCCAAGGAGGTCCAGTGCCTTCCTGTGCCCATGGCAGCCACCACTGGTCAGTTCATGGCCACAACCAGCCGTTCTTGGGTTTTCCCATCTCGGACTTCCTCCTGCTCAGCCCCATGTAATGTGCAGAAACCGACTGTTCGAGCCCACCCTCTGCTCCCCCTCTTTGGAGAAATGGGACTTTGCACTTGGAAATGTGGCATGTGCAGGGCAGCACAGCAGGGTAGGGAGTGTGGGGAAGGAGACCCATCCCGAGTAGTGTTGCTGCAATATGGTGGCATTGGTTAATCTCTCTTGCACCTCCTTCCACCACATGCCATGTCCCCAACAGCTGACTGCCCCATTCCGCATGGAGCTTCTTGCAGGTGCAGAATGGCCCATTTGTTTGTGGGAAGCCTTTTCAGCAGAAAGGCTGGAGACCAGGAGAAGACATTACTTAAGCACTGTCTGTGTCCCCATACAGGGGTCATACCCCACTCCCAGGCAGAAAATCTTTCTTTCTGGGCTGTGTCAGCTCTTCAAAACCTTGTTGATGCCCTCAGACATCCAGTCAAGTAACTTCCTTTTTCAGCACAGTGCAAGCTCCAAGGCTGAGGGAATCAGATCCCCCATCCTGATGGTTGCTCCTGTGCCACAGCCCCGGAGAAGGGACACTGTCAGCAGAGTTGTGATGGACACAGCCATGCTCCTGGCACAAAGTCTCTGGGGTGGCAAGGATGAACAGCACCCTGTGAGGCCACTGCTGCTGCCTTTCTGGACCTTGCAAATGGAGAAAGTTGTATCAACCCATAGCAAATGGGCCAGTTGGGATCTCCTTAACAAGGTCTGCCCTAAGGGAAGCTGGCGCTCTACCGAAATAGCAGTGGGTCCACATGCTCCTGGGCTGTGTCTCACTGACATCAGGCTATGTCCAGGGATGATCTGGGGATCAGAAATTGTGTGGTGCTGGGTGGCTTTTGCTCTCAGACGTCTCTGCAGTGCCAGGGGAGTGGCAGAGCTGTCCCACACTTGCACTGCCTTTGCTTTGGCTGGAGAAGCAATGACAGTGGGCTTTCCCAGCATCTTGTCCCAACACTGGGGATGGCACAGCCTGATTTCACCCATCCTGCATAAGCCTGGTTGGGCTTCTTCCCCCTTGAGTGCTCGCAGGGAGACAAACCTGCCTCCTGCTCCCAAACCCCAAATCCTCCTCTCCTCATATCCCCCAGGGATGGGGTTGGGTGGCAGTGGCATGTCCTGGCTGGCTGTCACCACTGTTTCACTCCCACTGTAGGGCTTAGCCACATTGATGCCTGTCTGGTTTGACTCCAAACATAAACCTCTCCGGGGCTGAATAGAGGAGATTCCTTGGTGCAAAAGGCTGGCTTTCCCTTCACACTTGAGGGGTTCGCTCCAATATGCTTTGATGTCCTGCAAAGAAGCTGCTGCAGCATCAATGGCATCTAACACGATGACACATGTAGGGCCCGAGGGCCCCGGGAGCAGGTTTTAAATAGGACCATTGAATCTGCCCACCCGCACGCACGTGACTGTCGGTGGCAGGAGCCCAGCGATGGATTGAGCTGTCAGTGTGTGCCCATGGACCCAATTCTGGACTTTCTGCTCTGTGCAAAATGACTGGTCTTTGCACGCTGGGTCTGATCCAAGCCTTGGAACAACGCTTGTCTGCTCAGGGAGTGACTGGAGGGTGCAGGACCTGTTCAGTGTGTGTAATTAGTGCAGCACTGCTTTCTCAAATCTGTTGAAAGGAAATAATTCCAACTGCAAATTGTTTCCCTCCATAACTGAGCACTGCACAAAGGAAGAAGTCTCCATTCAGGGTTATTATTAGACCCTGGGGCTTTGGAGATGTTGTTCCTAATGGAGAGAGAAGTAGGCAGTGTTTAACCAACAGAGGAAATAGTGTTTAACCAATAAGCATGTCTCTCTAATTTCTGCTTGCAGTCCTAATGATGAGTGGGTCTGAGCATCAAAGGCAATTTTGCTGATGCTGAGACCACAGGGATTTCATCCCCTTTACCAGGGGACAAGAAAAGGAACTGTTTTCCAAGGATGGGTTTTTCCCCAGGTTGATGTTGATGGCCCAGACTGCTCCAGATAGAGATAGCCTTGGAGGCTGTGGTCCAACCTGGAGCACGAGGGCTGTGACCAGCCTGCACACACTGCTGAGCTCTCCAGCAGCTGCCTAGTGCCACCACAGTCCTTTTGCACAGCAAGTACCTGAGCAGGCCTGGCTGGTCCAAAGGTACCTCCTCCAGGAGGGAATGTGGGTTTGTGTATGACACAGTGATGGTGCTGATGTTCTTTCTCCTGCATGTGGGTGTTTGCCCATCTGCCAAGTGCCTGTCAGCATTCTTTGGAACACACAGGTGCCATGTTTGGAACACTGGACCCGTGCACTCAACCCATGACGTGATGTCCAAGTAGAGGCAGGCTCTATGGGAGATGTAATTATGACACAGATTTATTAAGGACATCAGGTGTCTGTTGATTTTGTCTACTCTTTGTGGCCCCAGGACTGCACTTCTCACCTGGTAACAGTTGGGCAGGGGCTCTCAAAGGAAGGAGGTGTTCTACAACAAACAGCTCTTTGCAGCTCTGCAGAGAGCCTGCCCTGGGAGGGTGACGGAACTGCTGGTCCTGGGACATTGACACTCTTTGGGACGGAGAAGAAAAGCTTATAGCAGCTTTGAACCATGGCGGGTCAATGAGGTGATGTCCAATCCCTGTTCCATTGTGAGTGGGAGTACTTTTCATTCAAAATCTGCCTTTGCAGAACTTCTTTGACAGATGTAAAGATGTCTGGGGAGGGATTTGGATGATGCTTGTCTGAGAGATGCTGGGTGATGTTGGGCTTTCCCTACCCTGGTGGGGAGCCTTGAATCTTGTTGGGATGCTGCTGAGGTGAGGCCTGGAGGGTGATACCAGGGTCTGTGGGACCTGCAAGGGACAGCATGCTGGAGAGCTTCAGGAGAGATGACCAGGGCAGCTGGGGCAGGGCTACCAGTCGCGATCCCTGCGGTGAAGTGCATGTTCCCACAGCAGCTCCTTGCCGGGTGGGCAGGGGCCTTGGGTTGATCCTGGCTCCCTGCATGGCCAAGGAAAGCTGGCCTGGGGTGCCAGCACCTTGAGGATGGCCCTGCCTTAGTGTCAGATCCTCATCAAAACCCACTGCCTGTGCAGAAATTCGCAGCTCCAATAGCAGAGATGCCGTGGGGAGACCCTGCCCAGGGCTGGATTAACTTCAGACCCAAGGAGGAGGTTGAGGGGGTGGAGGGATCACTTCTCTGGCTATGCAAGGCAAGTTTCTGGCTCTGGTGACTCAGGATTAGTGCTCCACAAAGGGAGGGTAGGAGCATTATAGTGAAATGTAGACTCTCCATAGGAGGCACCCACACATCCTGGTGGTGTGGGGAGGGAAGGAGGGGGAGAAAGGCAACTGTGGCCCGGCCAAGTTTACCGAGGGACCAGATCACCCTCACCACTGCCCAGATGCACGTGTCAAACCTGCATAGAAGGGGTGGAAAGCACGGCGTGGGTACCTGCAGGTAACACCCCGGGGGCTGCCCAGCCTCGGTCCCACAGCACAGATGAAAGGATGCGTGGGAGGTGGGAAGGGAAAATGTGTTTGCCTGCGCGTCGGTGCGTAGGGATGATGTCTACTGGGAACTGCAGTTAGTGAATGCACGGCCATGTGTGAAACAAGAAACGAGGTTAATGCTGCACAGGAGCTGGCACTGCTGTCCCTGCGCCCCTGTGTGATGAGTACCTGCACTGAGGTGTAGGCTGGTCCCATGTCCCGTGGGCACAACACCCACCAAACTCTCTACGCGGGCTGGGGTGGGGGAGTGGGGCAAGATCTTGTCACGGGAGAGTGTTTTTTCCCTTGTTCCCAGACTTTAATTTCGTCATGAGAGTGCTTTTCTTAGAAAACAGGTGGGGGACTTCTCCTGCTGGGGGGAATGCTGTTGTCCTCTTCCATGGCTCCTTGAAGGTTAAGTTTCCATCAGCCTCTGCCACCAAGAGGCAAAACGCATCGTTCCCTGCGGAGGTGCTCGGTGCTGATAAAGCCTTGCTTGAGGAGCTGGTGCCTAAATAAAGTCTCCAGCTGTCTGCAGGATGCTAAAAGGGTGAGGGTGAGGGCTCTGGCGGGATGGGGATGTGCAGCGTTCACAACTTTGCATCTGGGATGGGAGGAAAATGCCTCACGAACTATGAAGCCTCCTCGGGTGCCTCTCTGCACCCGCTGCTTCCTCCCAGGGCTCTGGGAACACTGGGAAGTAGTGGTGGGGCTCTGGGGAATTAGTTAATTGGGTTTAACTCGCTTCATCTTCCACTGGAAAAATGGCACACACAGCCATATATGTAATTATCTGTATAATTATATATGTATACATACATAAAGGCAGAAGACTTTTTGGTGAATAGGGATCTTGGAGGGTAAATACAGGACTGAAACCCAGGAATCTTAGTTTTGCCTCAAATTTTGGCTATACTGTTTCTATAGAGACCAAAAGGAAGCTTTGGCTCCCCCACTCAGCTATTAAAGTTTAGTGCATTGAAAACTGTCTTCATGCTGTGATACCCTTTCACGGAGTAGAATAGGGTCTGAGCTAATCCATGAAAGTTGTCATGCTATGAACTAGTAGTCAAGCTTTTTCCTTTCAATTGAGTCTAAAACTATACTGTACTTCACACTTGATTGGCCCTTCAGATGGCAGGACTCAATATCCCTGCTGGAAATAAGCTCGTCTTCACACAGTGATGTTGAACGTGGAAAGATCTTGTTTCTGTGGCGTAATTACTGGCACCTCAATATGAAAAGTCGTCAGGATGAGATGAATTTTTTTTTTTTTTT